>JAJEKV010000078.1:4417224-4936598 GCA_021234155.1 Isoetes taiwanensis
GTAATTTCTTTCTCGAGCGAGAAAATTGTTGTGAAAAAAATATAGCTCTAAGACAGTTGCAAGAACCATTTGGATGGCCTAACACCTTCCACCAACCCGGCACCAAGCAGGTCCAAGCAATGCTACATTAGCACCGCAGAGAAGAAGACGAGGATCGAGTCATGTACCTCGGACCAAGGCGGGAATGAGCCTCAAGGTAATATCACGAAATTACCAAGGGTATGCTAATTGCTCTTCAAGCGAGGAGGATGACAAAGGTCGACCTTTTTGGATAGCAAAAGTGCTTGAAACGATCAAGGAGGAAGGCTTAGTCACTAAACTCAAGATTCATTGGCTTGCAACACATTTCGGAAAAATGCTTTTGAAGGTAGATATGAGTTAGAAATGAGAAGCCAAGGAAAAGGGAGAAAGTCAAGAAGGTGGGTTGTAGGGATGAGCTGATCCTTAATGGCGTGACTATATTGTGCTATGATTTTAAATTGAAATCGACAATCGTCTACTTGAGAGGACTATCAATTTGCTTAAAAAGCTTGTAATTACTGAAGAAGAGGATGAAGAAGGTGGTGGCAATGCTACACCATCTGTTGATAGTGATGAGGAAGATAACTCAAGCACTTCCTCTAGTGGCGATGAAAGAAGTGAAGGTGATGAGGATGGCATAAATGAACATGATGGCGTCACGGATCCCTCCTTCATCACTCCTCACACTTTGCACATAGCGGAGTCTTAGAAAAAGGATCAAAATTTTGCATGTGAATATGAAGATTCTATCTTCAAATTTTGAGAATACTCTGATTTCGATTCACGGACTAACTTCAATTCTTTGTTAAATATTTTATCCTCTGAAATTAGGGTTTCTCTCGTAAAATATACTTCAAGAACATTCTATTTGCTAAGAAAAATGACACTTTAAAAAAGTCAATTCTTTCGTTGCACAAAAAAATTAGTCACTTTTGGGGGGGTCAAAATAGAATTTCATGCATCTTTTTTTTTTTAACCTCGTTTTACCCCCTTTTTGTAAAAAAAAAGGGAATCTTTGAGGAATATTCCTTTCGCTCTCGTTTCGATGATTTGCTCCCGTTTAAAACGCAACTTTGTTACTCAAGTAACAACAAAGATTCCACAAGAACTGCTTTGCGCATCTCTTGTTTCTGAAGTCTTAATGCCTTGGTGAAGATATCAGCAACCTTTGTTAAAGTTGGACAATATTAAAGAGCAATACTCTCCTTTCATACGTCCAACTTGATGTAATGATAGTGCAGCTCAATATGTTCGGATTTGAAATGAAAAACCCATCCTTCATTAACGTAATTGTGCTTTGATTATCACACATGAATAAAGTAGGCCTCACTTAAATTTGATGTAAACAATCCATCAACCCCTGTAACCAGACCAATTCTCTGCTAGCAACAGTTGCAGCAACATACTCTGCCTCTGTAGTGAAAACATAAACATATCGTTGCTTTTTGCTCATCCATAGCCTATCAAAGTCAACACATCGATATCATTTTGCTTTGTGTACAACAAGCCACAAGTGGAAGTGCCTTTCAAATATCGTAAAACTCTTTTAGACCCTGTCTTTCTTTGTGGTAAAAAAAAACAATTAGAGTTGAAATAAGGATATGTCCTTAGAATGTGTCCTTCGACATAGTAGGTGCTATCCTCTCAAACCTGAATCGAGATCTTGAATCTTAAATTACAGTCTCTTAAAATAACTTTCACTTGTAATTTCAGACTTGATGATCTTTTAATTTTGATGTATTGAATAAAGTTTGCACAATCGTTTGTGTATCGGTGGAGGGTATTCACGCATTGGTTGGCCATATGATTATTGTATCATGATTCGTATATTGTATTTTGGTTCGTATAAATACAGAATTTGAGGTGCTTAGTGCTGTTTTTTGAGGTTTTATTATCAAGGAGGGTATTCATGTGCATATGATTATTGTGGGGTATTATATTTTGGTCCATATAAATACAGAGTTTGCTGTTTTTTGAGGTCCTTATTATCAAGAGTTATTTGCAGAGGTTTTTGTGTGAATGGTCAAAGAAGGGAACGTGATTCATCCAGAATTAGAAAGCCATGGCGAATTGGCTGGTAAGGGGTTTATTGGGTCAGTGATGGGCTGGTAAGAAGTTTCCAGCATGCTCATCCAATGTATCGATGCAGCTCGAATATGCCCTGGCAGTCATGCCAAGGCAAAAATCTGAAAGCCGCAGGCTTTCAAATCCAAAGGGTGGCAACCGTGATTGCACCGGAACATAGGAACGAAATAGATCGGATAAAAACGGATCATGTATCGGAACAAAATCTCGACCTACGTGAGCGCAACGTTTTTCGGAACAAAAATGCTTTTTTCCACGTTCGTTTTTCACCTGTTTGCCTTGTTATTAATGCCTTCGGCTATTTATTTTGCCCGGCCATGCAGATACGATGCTCCTCTTATATCCATTCTTCTTCTGGCCAGACCTCTTACGACAGATGAGGTGGGTTACAGATGAAGATGAAGAAGACGACAAAGAATCTGATATAGAGGAACGTGAGGAATGATCTAGTTCTAAACGATGTGTTCTTTAGTTTTAGGTACTATCTACTACAATTATACGAAGATATGCTACATTATATAATCTTTTGTGATGTCAGCCAAATCTGAACTTGTACCTAAACTAGATCAGTTCCTATCTGTTATAATTATAGGAAATCAGCTGCCAAATGTACTCTTTTTCGACGTTGAACAAGTTTGAATGGCTGTTAGTATTGTACTTGAGCTAGATGAGCTCCTATTTGCTAATATATATTTTGGCTCTCATGATGTTAGAACTGTTAGTAGTTTTTAATTTTGTTTCGGATGTCGTTCTGACATTTGTTTTGTTCCGCCATTTGTTCCTTTTTGTTCCAAAGGCATAGGAACACATTCTGGTGCAACTATGGACAACCTGCCTCCAGGTTTTTAGGAATTCCAAGCTTTGAGCCGCAGGCACTGCCAAATCGCACTTAAATAAAGAAATGATCTTTATATCATCAGCCTTATTTGTTTAGTTTTTCAGCAGTCTTGTTTGTTTAGTCTCTCATGTTTATATTGTTTTCGCTGGTGTATCAATCTAATCTGAATTCAGATTTTCGCTTCTGTATTCTCAATTGACGTTTTCGCTTGTATATCAATATAATCTGAAATGTAATTTGAATTCACATTTTTCACTCGGTCCTGTCCCTATGACTAAAGCTTCTACACCTAAAGCTTTCACCCGGTCTTTGGCGATGAAAATATTCCGTCCATAGCAGTTCCAAGAGCTTCTGCTCGTCCCTCCAATCCATTTAGTTATGCTGAAGGTCACCCTCTTGAGTTTTCTCCCTTCGGCATCGAGTGCTTCCTAATTTGAAGCATTCATGGTGGAGGTTGGATTCGACTTTTGGTTTGCTATTACTATTTCCAACTTCTTTTTTCAAGAATTTATCCCTCATGTTCTGACCAAATTGAGCTGTTTCCTCTTGTTTTTTCTTTGTGAGTTGGTGTTTCATGGTTCTATGTTTGATTTAGAGGTTCGTCTGTGTTGCAGCTAAAAACTATTAAGAATGTAAAGAAAGCAGCAGAGAAGCTTATGAGTGCGACACTTTGCCCACAACAAGATAAACCTTCATTCACATGAGATCAATATTTATACATAAGTGTATGCCTTATTAGGCAAGAGTGCCATATTAGGCAAAGGGAAAATGATAAAGGTGCACCACATCTCATATAAGGAAGAGATTTCGAACACCTTCCTTGCAACTTTAATCTAGTGCTTGGATCAAAAAAACCTTTTGTGGGTTAAAAAGAAAAATCTCAAGCACTTTCAAAACAAATTACTCAAGTAAGAACAAAAGATTCCACAAGAACTGCCACATCTCTTGTTTCTGAAGTCTTAATGCCTTGGTGAAGATATCAGCAACCATTGTTATAGCTGGACAATATTGAAGAGCAATACTCTCCTTTCATACTTCCAACTTGATGTAATGATAGTGCAGCTCAATATGTTCGGATTTGAAATGAAAAACCCCATCCTTCATTAACGTAATTGTGCTTTGATTATCACACATGAATAATAATAATAATAATAATAATAATAATAATAATAATAATAATAATAATAATAATAATAATAATAATAATAATAATAATAATAATAATAATAATAATAATAATAATAATAATAATAATAATAATAATAATAATAATAATAATATTTAATCATGCCCCTTTTGGACCTTGGAGGTCATGGAGCAACGAGTTACAACAACTGTTTCATTTGTAACAAAAATGATCTATGAGATTCTATCTTCCTCATATATAAACCTAAGGCATTGGGTGACATATCTAGCAAAGAATGAAAACTGATAGCGTCAATGACAAATACATCTCTTAGGTGTTGATAAGCTGAACATGTGTCTCGTCTTCTACCTCTTTTGAATCACATAACAAGCACTTTCGGTCTTCCTTTGGAATCTTCGCCCATCGGCCTGTCTCCACTCCAAGACGATGAGAACTAGTTCGGTACTTAGCAATAATCTTTTTTGTATGTATTGGTATTTTTTATCCCAAATATGATTGGTCCGTATACATAACCATAAGATTCACTTCTTCCCTATAGTAATTCATCCGAGATCCTGGTTTGGCCCACAGTTTATTTACAGCTAGTAATTGCACCAGATCTCGTGTCCCTGCAGCCGTGTCTGGCCAATTATCCGCCTTAATCCCCCAACTCTCAGCCCATTTTGTGACATCACTGTACCAGCCCGAATCCAATGACTGGACCATCGCCTCCTTTGATAGGCGGTTATCAGCTTGCTTTCTCAGTCTATTCACAAAGTTTATGGTCTGATATAAGGCCTCCGCTTCCAATGGGATTATACATGTTTCAGCCAACATTATTGCATAAGGAGTTTGGCGTTTGATACCTAATTCTTCCATCAAAAAGGTCTTCAAAACCACTTCTATTTGGTCCCAACTACTTCTCGAGATGGCTGGTCCCCATATTGGTGCTCCATATAAGACCACAGTCTGCACCAATGTCTTAAACAACATTTTCTTTAATCCCCAATCTGTGAGACATAACCTGTGGCATTTTCTCAACATTCCATACAAAGCCGCCTTTCGTCCAGTAATCCTTTTCCTTATGCATTCTTTCCATCTGTAATTTGAACAGAATTCTAAACCCAGGTACTTGTAACAATCCACTGTTTCTAACTTAGCTCTATTGTAGAACAGATCTGGTCTTTTGACAGTCCCATATATCATCACTTTGGATTTCCCCAAATTGACCTGCATCCCTCGCTCCTCACAGAAGTGCAATAACACATCTAGATGACTTTGCAATACTTCAGGTCTATCTGCAAGAAGAATCACATCGTCTGCATACAATAGAAGTTGGATCACAAAATTTCCTAACCGAGTTCCCGCCATACCTCTACTCAGAAGCCAGTCCTCAAGTTCATCAATATAGAGTCCGAATAAGGTAGGTGACAAAGGGCAGCCCTGCCGTACGCCGATAGTGCTATGCACCTGGTCTGATACACCCGTTCCCAGTTTGATAATCACCTCCTCGTACAGGCAAGCCACTGCGCCCCGTAAGGTGTCTGGGACCCCTAGCCTTTCCATTCTCATGTCCAGGCCATCTCTTGGCACGGTATCAAAGGCTTTGGAGAAATCGATGAAAGCCATACATAAAGCTTTCTTGGGTGCTTTAGCTTTTTCTGACAAGACTCTTAGAGTTAGAGCATGGTCTAGAGTGCTGTAATTCTGCCTAAAACCTGCTTGAGATAGGGCCCTTTTGCTATTCTCTTCAGCCCACCTGCTCAAATTTCGCTCCAACAAACTGCCTAATAGCTTGGAAAACATGCTGCCCACCATGATTGTACGATAGTTCTTGGCTTCTAGTTTGCTGCCAGACTTGTGGATTGGAATTATTCTGTTTTCTCGCCAAGCTTGTGGTATGCCCTGGATGATCGCTTCATTCAATTGGTGTGTGACTTTTGGGATCAAATTATCCCTCCCCATTTCAAGAGTTCAATGCTCAATCCTTGTGTCGGAGGCTTTCTGGATTCTTCATGAGTGAAAGGGCTTCACGAACATCCTCTTACGAGAGAACATGGGTGTGTCTATGCTGATTTTCCTCATCGATCCTGCACCATCATGCTGATATATTGATTTTACCATCACTAACATGTCATTTATGTTCACCATATCCTGCGTGGTTTTGGTAAGCAGCTTAGACCAGAATGTCTTTGGATCTTTGCATAAACCCGGTGCCCCAATGAATCTTGTCTTATCTTAAGGAATATGCGTTTTTTTCTTCTGATCAAGTCCTTATACCACTTTGGCTTAAGTCTGCATCCTTTGGGCAGAGTCGCCTGGGCTTTCCGACAATCATCGTCCCACCAGCTATTGCAATGATGCCCTGGTTTTCTCTGCTTAGTGAATCCAAAGGATTCACTTGCGGCATGGTTGAGGAGATCTGTCAGCAGATTAGCATCAAGATCCAAGTTCCCTGTCCACTTGACCTGAGCAAGCCTAATTGAGATAAAGTAGGCCTCACTTAAATTTGATGTAAACAATCCATCAACCCCCCACCAGACCAATTCTCTGCTAGCAACAGTTGCAGCAACATACTCTGCCTCCGTAGTGAAAACATAAACATATCGTTGCTTTTTGCTCATCCATAGCCTATCAAAGTCAACACATCGATATCATTTTGCTTTGTGTACAACAAGCCACAAGTGGAAGTGCCTTTCAAGTATCGCAAAACTCTTTTAGCTGCAGTCCAATGAACCTGTCCAGGATTAATCATGAATTGACCAAGAGTATTAGCAGCATAACTAATATCAGGGCGAGTTGCATTAGCAAAATACATTAATGCACCAATCAAACTAGCATAGTGACAATCTTTCATTTGCAATCTTTCTTCATCACTGCAAGGACTTTGTTTTTGAGAAAGTTTGGAATATTTGGAGCTCGCAACAAAGGAGTACTTGTGATTTTGCTTCAAGGAAGCCAAATTTTTCAATGAGTGCAGAGGTGTATGTGGATTGTGAAAAATGTAACAAACCCTTAGATCTGTCATATTGCACTTGAATACCTATGCATGAATGAATTTCACCCAAGTATACAATCTCAAAGGCTGCATACAATAGAACTTATCACTTTATATAAGTATGGTACGTCATTGTAAACAAAATTTTTATCATCGATATAAGGCAATGAAAACATAAGAGGACCCTTTTTGCTTGAAGTAAATGCTCAAGACAACCACACTAAGAGGGAATCCAGCGGAAAGCAGAAAAGTGTTAATCTTTATGAACCATGCTCAAGAAGCTTGCCACAAACCTAACGTGCTTTTCTCAATCTACACACCAAGTGTTCTTGTCCAGGCACAATGAATCTAGCTGGTTGTACCATGTAGATCTCTTCATTCAAATCCCCATTCAAAAAGGCCAACTTTACATCCATTTGATGTATATGAAGATCATGTTGCACTGCAAATGCTAATAACACTTGCAAACTTGTAAGACGTACAACTGGGAAAAAGATTTCCTCATAATCTACACCTACAACCTGTGAGAAACCTTTGACAACAAGGCGAGCCTTAAATTTATCGAAAGAACCACCAGCTTTAACCTTGGTCTTAAAAAGCCACTTACATTGAATGGGCTAATGTTTTGCAGGCAATTCCACAAGTTCCCATGTACCTTTATTGATCAAGAATTCATATTCAGCCTCCATAGCCATTCTCCAAGATTCTACTTGATCTGAGGTTAGAGCATCGTTAATAGAAATCAGATCAGCAGTCATAGCCAACACAGAATGATAGTCTAAGATCCGTTGCATTGGCTTCCAAGCTCGACGTGCAATAACATCATCATTATGAGCAACCTCATGAACAACTTCATCAATGAGTAACCTCGTAAATAACTTCATCAAGACTACCATGATCTTCCTCATCATCATAATCATTATTAGCAAAATCATGAGCAAAGTCAGGGACAAAAGAGCCTCAACAGGAGCACGGGCAAGGACCGGATTATAATCATCAAGGAGGGCAGGGGCAATGATAGGAGTAGGATTATTCGCATTAATAGAAGAAGGAATGAGGACATTAATGAAAAGATCATCATCCGAAAAAGGGAATTCAACAAGTATTTCACTTTCATGTTGACTAGTAGGCTCAAAATGTAATATGGAAAGCTCATCAAAAGCAACATCATGACTAATGATAACTTTTCAAGAAGCAATATCACAAAAGCGTATGCTTTAGCATTAGAAGCATAGCATCAATCTTTTTTCTTTTTCTTTTTCAGTAGGAATATGAACATAAACAGTACATTCAAAGACATGCAAATTAGCAACATTGGGTTTAATACCAAACCAGGCTTCAAATGGAATCTTGCTTTTCAGAAAAGAAGTAATCAAGCAATTTTACACATACACAACACAACAGTGGCAAAAGCTTCTGCCCAAAAGCACTCATCCAAACCAGAATGAATAAGCATGCAACACACAACCATGATAGTGGGATTCTTCTTCCTCTTCGCAACACTATTCTGTTGAGGAGAAAAGGGTGTTGTGTATTCACGAAGAATGCCTGAATCTGCACAAACTTGTCAAGAGCCAAAGATTTAAACTCGCCACCATTATCAGTTTGCAATCTTTGAATTATGGTTCCAGTTTTGAACCTCAACCAGCTTTTTAAATGTACAAAAGACAGATAGCACGTCAGATTTTTTGGGAATAAAGTACACAAAGGTATGGCGAGTATAATCATCAATGAAGAGAAGAAAGTATAGGGCTTTACCAATGGAATTACAGAATGGCCCACAAAAACCAGAATGCACAAGTTCTAAGACATGGGTTGCACAATGTCCTTCTCCAGAGAATGAGTGGCGATGTTGCTTGCCAAGAGCACAGGCCTCACAGACACCCAGTACACCATGTGTTGACAAAGTGAGACCATCCACAAGATCATCATAGCCCGTGTTCAAAAAAGCTTGAAAGTTAGCATTACCAGAACGCCGATGCCACAAAGTACTGATATCATCACCATGAGATATCACAACATTAGCAAGCTCATCATTCAGTTTGAGTTCATAAAGATTGCCTTGGCAAGAATCAGTAACAAAAACAAGACCATCTTCCATGAAGCGGCAGACAGGTCTATCAAACTGAACAAGGAAGCCAATATCAGTAAGAAGAGCAAGAGAAAGAAGATTGCGGTAAAGGTCCGGCACATGTAGAACCCCATGCAAAAGCCGCACACCAGAAGATGTGCCAATTTGAAGGGTACCAATGCCTTTGACTGCAAGAGGTCTATTGTCACCAAGATAGACAAATTTCTTAGCAAGAAGAGGGCGATATTGTATCAACTAATGATTGTGATGAGTCATGTGTTGAGTGGCACCAGAATCTACAAGCATAGAATGATTAGCTTTAACCACTTCAATTGCATCATGAAGCCAGTGTCCCTCATCTCGTATGTCAAGAAGAAGTTTATGCTCAATAGCAAACTTCTTGTAATAAGATTCATCTTCAGGATGTCCTACTTTTTACAATATTCGCAAACAATAGAGCGATTTTTCTTAGGGAGAGGACCACGACCATATCCATGGCCACAATCGCATCCACGCCTATGACCAGAACGACCACTATGATCATCAGAATAATTACTCTGTTCATCATCACGAGATCGTTTAGAATGAACTTGTGCGGATTTGGCTTCTTCTATCTTCTTTGCACATGGCTCCACTTCTCTGCTGCTTCTTCTCCGCTGGAACAAAATTCTACTTCTTTGTTGGGCTCTCACTGCCGCTGCCACGTGTATGGCTGATAATTTGGCCTATGTATTCAATGATTAAAATCAACGACACTATCTTTTTTGTGGTAAAAAAAAAAGCAATTAGAGTTGAAATAAGGATATGTCCTTAGGATGCGTCCTTCGACATAGTAGGTGCTATCCTCCCAAGATAACTTGAATCAAGATCTGGAATCTTAAATTATAGTCTCTTAAAATAACATTACCGTATGATTTAACTTGTAATCAGACTTGATGATCTTTTAACTTTGATGTGTTGAATAAAGTTTGCACAATAGTTTGTGTATTGGTGGAGGGTATTCACGCATTGGTTGGACATATGATTATTGTAGAGTATTGTATTTTGATTTGTATATTGTATTTTGGTTCGTATAAATACAGAATTTGAGGTGCTTAGTGCTATTTTTTGAGGATCTTATTATCAAGGAGGGTATTCACGTGCATATGATTATTGTGGAGTATTATATTTTGGTCCATATAAATACAGAGTTTGAGGTGCTTAGTGTTGCTTATTATCAAGAGTTATATGTAGAGGTTTTTGTGTGAATGGTCAAAGAAGGGAATGTGATTCATCCAGAATTAGAAAGCCATGCCGAATTGGCTGGTAAGGGGTTTATTGGGTTAGTGATGGGCTGGTAAGGGGTTTCCAGCATGCTCATCCAGTGTATCGATGCAGCTCGAATCTGCCCTGGCAGTCATGCCAAGGCAAAAATCTGAAAGCTGCAGGCTCCCAAATCCAAAGGACGATAACCGTGATTGCACCAGAGCATAGGAACGAAACAGATCGGATCAAAACGGATCATGTATCGGAACGGAATCTCGACCTACGTGAGCGCAACGTTTTCCGGAACAAAAATGTTTTTTTCCACGTTCGTTTTTCACGCGTTTTGCATGTGTTTGCCTTGCCATTAATGCCTTTGGCTATTTATTTTGCCCGGCCATGTAGATACGATGCTCCTCTTGTATCCATTCTTCTTCTTCCCAGACCTCTTACGACAGATGAGGTGGGTTACAGATGAAGATGAAGAAGACGACAAAGAATCTAATATAGACGAAAATGAGGAATGATCTAGTTCTAAACGATGTGTTCTTTAGTTTTTGGTACTATCTACTACAATTGCTGCCTTATATAATCTTTTGTGAGGTCAACCAGATCTGAATTTGTACCTAAACTAGATGAGTTCCTATCTGCTATAATTATAGGAAATCGGCTGCCAAATGTACTCTTTTTTTATGTTGAACAATTTTGAATGGCTGCTAGTATTGTACCTGAGCTAGATGAGCTCCTATTTGCTAATATATATTTTGGCTCTCATGATGTTAGAATTGTTAGTAGTTTTTAATTTTGTTTCGGATGTCGTTCTGACACTTGTTTTGTTCTGCAATTATTCTAGATCAATGGCCTTCCAATCCTTGGACAGGCTATGTCTAGATAATTTTAGAAGCACAAAATTACCTCTAGCATTAGCATTATCTTCTTCTTGGTAGTCTTTTAATATTTGGTTCTTGTGTTTGGTGACGGGGCCTAGTCCCCAGGTTTTAGATGGGCTGTTGCCCTTGCATGTGCTGTCCCATAACCCGTTGGGTTCCCGTGGACGTAAAAAATCATCTTATCTTATCTTATCCTTTTTGTTCCAAAGGCATAGGAACATGTTCCATGCAACTATTGTTTCGCCATTTGTTCCTTTTTGTTCCAAAGGCATAGGAACACGTTCCGGTGCAACTATGGGCAACCCTGTCTCCAAGTTTTTAGGGATGCCAAGCTCTGAGCCATAGGCACTGCCAAATCCAAAAATCTTGTCAAATCAATTGGAAGCTCTATTAAACTCAAATTTGGGAGCCCTGCGAAATACAAATCGGGGAGTTTTGCCTGCTCTTGAGTGCTTCACTCTGGCGAGAAGCCTATAGCCTTGGCTCCTGCTTTTTGTAAAGCTTCAACCATAGGGGTGTTGTGCACCATTGGTTTTTCTGCACCACTGGTTCGTGCAAAAGAATTAAACGCCAAAAAATTCAGTAACCTTTGATGTGGGAGATGAATTAAACACCAAAACATACTTTAACCTTTGATGTGGAAGATTCTCTAAAAACTCCCATGATTTAAATGTCCAGAATTAACAAAGAAAATCAACAATAAAAAAGCGCTGCAACTTGAAATAATATAGTTTCAAACAATATAATTTCAAGTGATTTTAGCTCTAGTTAGTTTTGATAGGAAGATATCATCCTCAATAAAATTTATATGAAGAGAATTGAACCAAACTTGTGATTTGCATTTCATAGAGTTTAAAAACTAATACAAAAATCAGAAATGCAGCTCATATTCTACGAGAAGAACAGAATTGACTTCATTGAACAAAAATTAGGGGTGCTAAAGAGAGAAAAATATTTACTTCCAAACACAGCTAGCACTACCATGCAATTCATAATTGTATCTTGAAGAAATAATACAAAGAAGTCAAATCATAATGTCCCCTTTCTACCTACTAAATCTACATACAAAGAAATAACGAAATGCATAGAACTAGGAAATTTTTAATTGCCTACAAGTACACAACCAGATCTTGATACAACAAAACAAAGGCTATAGTTCTTTATATCAAATTGCGCAGTTCTTAATATCAACATTTAGTAAGGCGACCATTGCAACTTGAGAGTAAAACTAATGTCACTGCACAGATACTCTCTATAACTATAACAGCTCTAATCTGTTCCTGCCTACCTATTTCATCCGAACTAAACAAATATGTAGCTAGATTTTTAGCGCAGTAGAAAATGCAAGCTTCATCTGCCATAGCCACTATAAAAGCAGCTTTAAAACTGCAAAGCTAACAAGAACCACATCAGAACTTACCAGTTGGCAAAACTTCTTGTAGAGCCCCAAACAGGGGTTTTGATTACTCTATGGATGTCTTCACTTCTCGCCCAAGATTTCAGCAATGGTCTTTCTGCCTGGTGGAATGGGAGGCATTTTACCCTCCATACTGGTACCATAGTGATGTTCAATACTATCACACAAGAAGTAATATTTCTCCACTGATTCCATGCAATCCCATGTGCAGCTCATACCCTTTGGAAACATGGCAATATCTCCAGCTCTAAACTCCAAATATTCCCCATCAGCATTGTCTGGATACACTCTAACCCTTCCTTCAGTGAGATAGCACATCTCAGCCATGTCATATTTCCATGGAAATTTGCTGGCCTTGCAGCTCCATCTTTTCCAAGCAGGAACATCTAAATCAGCCATGCGATAAGCAGAAGGATTTACCTCAATACGAATGCCATATTTTTCAATCAGATGAGGAGCTGGGGGAGGTTTAGGAGGGTCCTGCATCCTCCGGCGAGCACTGGCAGACATGTCACGAGTTATTTTGAAAGCAGGAAAACCTGCTGCAGCGCCGCCGACGCCCGTTCCGGCGAGGCCATGGCCAAGCTCCACGCCTCTGCTAGCAAAACGGAGAGCCGGAATCATATTTCCCCTTGTTAGGAGAGATCCGGCGGGGCACGAAGCCAGCATTGCAGCGCCTGCTAGGGTTCTTGCCGCCATAGCTGTGCGGTGGAACAGAAAGCTAGAAATGCATAGCCATAGCCGCTCCCGAAATTTCTAGAGCAGGGATTTTTTTGGAGAATATTCTCCTTAAAAACCCTAAACCCTAAAATATCCTTTGGGGTTTAAGAATTAGCCACCATTTGAGATATTGTTCAAGTAGGCCCATAACAAGATAAGGTCTACCCCATCAACACTATCACTTATGGCTCAACCATTTTGGTAAAATCATCGACATTGCATGATGCGTAAATGCCCAATACAATATAAGATACAAATACACTAATCAAATGAAATGACCTATACAGAAAACACAAATCAAACAAGTCAGATGTAAGGTTCAATTCCTCGTACTCGCTATGCATCTGGGCATATGATCTAGTGGTAACACAATGCTAGTGCATGCAATGGACACATCTTACTGCATACGTCCATATGGACCATGGATTTACCTCATAAGTCAAAAAATGACTCTCGTCCAAGCATTGCTAATAGGCACCTACTAAGGCATCATGTAGCAAACACGTAGGAAAAGCCAACATGTAGAAACTCCAACATGTGGCAACATAAAAAGAAAACCCTACCTCCAACCGTAGAGTGAGGCATATTATTTATCCTACTTATCCTTAGATATAGGGGTGGCAGGCCCCTGCTCAAAGCAGGAGCCATGCCACACCCTATGTGAATTCAATGCCAGCTAGAAAATAACTTAAAATCAAAGTAGTTGGTTACCTTAAATTCAGTAGTTGTCAATAACTTGCAAAAGCTTTCAGGAATAAAACTTAATTCAAAAAATGAGTCCAATTCTGAGTCAGGAAATTCCTTGTTCCAAGGATCAACCATATTTTCATATATCAAGCCGAGCGGCAATGTTTTGGACAATAGTCCAGGCATGTGTGTCCAGCCAAATGGCAAACTATGACAAACATCCTTTTCAATTTTTGCAGCAACCCCTTAGTGTCATTGCATAGCGGAAGCTATCTGTTCTTGGTTTCTAAATTCAGCCTGCATTAACATATCCAATCATGAGATGTTAATATATTGGATCCTGCTTATTGAGTAGCCATAATGCATCATACATCAAATTTTAGCAAATGCAAAAAAACCCCTACCAAGAAAGTTTGGCAGCACTGATAAGACCAATGCACAGAAATATCATGAAAAAATCAGCTTGGACTAGTAAAAACTAGCGCAAACACGCATTGGTCAATCCCGTTGCTGTCTTATCTGGCCATACGAGAACTGTTAAAAGTCCAGGATGGTACCATTCTTTCCTGGTATCCAGTTACAAAAATCTTTACTACTATTACAATAAGTCTTAATCAGAAGCCTGGATATTTAATTATCCTTGAAATAGATGATCAATGGAGTTTATGCCAAATAAACCCATTGGGAGCATTAAAGAACCATTAAACTTTTACCTTAGACGAAATATTTTCATGGCTTTTATAGGTCTAGCAATTCTGTACTGTAAAATGAGTCAAAATAAAGAGTGACTTTAAGATTTCTGATCATAAACAGATCCAACATTGACCATTATAATGACAAAACAACAATGTATCAAAGCATCAGGTACTCAAATCACTAGCAATATTGGAGTTCGTCAGGGTTGCCCTTTATCTCCTACACTTTTTGGCTTGTACATTGATCAATTGGAAGAATGGCTTGATAATCATGGCGGAGGTCCACATTTGGCACACTATATCATTAGGCAACTTATGTATGCTGATGATGTTTCACTTCTGGCACATACCGCTGCTAGTATGCGGCAACATTTACATGCTCTTGCACGGTTTACGGAGAAGAACAGTCTGCGTGTTAATCTGCAAAGACCAAGCTTTTGGTAGTTCAATCTTCTCGTCACAATGTTCCCCTATGCACTATGATAGCCCGAAGTTGAAGTTGTAGATAGCTACAAGTATCTTGGTGTAGAATTGCGTAAGAACACACTCACGGGAGCGATTATTATTACCAAGCGGGTGGGCTGGCTTTGGATGGAGAGCACTCTATGCAATGCAAAACAATTGTTTTCGTGCGAGAAATTCATGATTAGCCCACGGAAAGCCCACTTGTTTCGGGCTTTGGTAGAGCTTTTTTCTTGTATGGTTACGAAGTGTGGGGGCACGCCATTAGTGCTAGTGCTTGGGAGAGCTTGGGGCGGGTGCAAAAGTCATTTCTCACTTACGACCTTGGAGTTAAAACAATGGTGCCCTATGCTATTCTTTTACAAGAGAGCGGGTTTTTGGCCTCTTCAACATTACGCCATGAAGCGCCATCTCCACTATATCTGCAAGGTGCACCACATGGGCGATGTTAGGTATCTGTTCTTGCACTTGCCATGGCTGAATCTCCTCGGCGTTTGAAGCGATGTTGGAAAGAGCATTGCACTACATGGTTTGCTTTCGTTGGGAACATTGCAACGAAAGCAACGCCTAATGCTTGCGATTCGATCACGAGCTTTTGCAACAATATCTTAATGGTCGTTTTTCTCAAAAGATATGGGGCCTTGATTACTTTGGCCCAAGTGAAAACTGGTCATTATCATGCACACATAAATCCCACTTTGGCACGGGGCCCCAAGCTTATTTGCTTGCTTCATTGTCCGGGAACAAGCTTGTAGCTATTGCATCAATTACATACGGGGTCCCACACGGTCTACGGTTTGAGGCGGTAGATGGGGCGCCGCAATTGCGGCGAGCGAGACTATGTGCACTGTTGCCGATTCTGAGGTTATTGAAGATGAAAGCCATACTCTTACGAGTTGCCTGCTTTTGAGATAGTCAGGAATCATTTTTCGACCTTAGCATTCCATTCCACGCTTCCACAACTTCTCGGTAGCACCATCCGTGCATGACTTGGCATTATACATACTTGAGGTTCTAGATAAGCGTGCGCAATTCGCGAGCCCTCGGTAGTCATTATCTAAGCTTGTCTAGTATCATCATTCTTTGCAAAGGTTTTTCCCTTGAAAACCTTCGAGGCGAGGGTTTTTAATCCTAGTAGTAATGATTGTACTAGCCCATTGTATGGGTCCCATGACCTATTGGTCTTCGTGGACGTTAAAAAAAACTATTCTATTCTATTCTATTCTATTCTATTCTATTCTATTCTTAAGGTTATTCAAAGGAATCCCATCGATCAGAGACATCGGATCGCCATTCTAGAATGGGAAGAGCATGCATGTCTTGCATGCATGCATGGCGCATGCCTTCTACGGTTGGGAGATCGCTATTTTAGGCACGGTTCTGCGACAACGTCTCTCATGGCGCTTCCTCTTCTCTCTTAGCGGTACCTTATTCTCTTTTCTTTGAACCCACCCTCCCCCCTTCTTTGTTTAATGTATTTATGCTTTGCACGCAGCGTGACCCGACCCCTCTATTTGAAGAGGTTTTGTTTTTTGTCGCGTGGCGCGCGTGATCAACCCTCCACTCTGGGAGGTTTGTTTTGTCACGTTTTTGTGTTGGTGATGTCGCGAGTACGGGTTGGCGGCGATGGCGTTTTCGACTTCTCCATTCATTGGGTCTCGCCTTACGTTTGTCAAGCCCCTTGCCAAAGGCTTATCACTAGGGTTTTTCCTCGGCTTAGAAAGGGCGAGGTTTTTAATCCGTTGATAAGCTTTCGGCAGGTACACAAGCCAAACATCTATTAGCATTGTATTTTTTGGGGTCCAAATTATATAATTGGATATTCCCTTTATTTTTCATGGGTAGTTTGCATGTGTGCGGCTACCTACTATCCACCATTGTAGAAAATCTGCGGAGATGAATGAGAAGCCCCTCCCCTGCCTGGAATCAAAGAAAAGAGACTAAGGTACTGTTGAGAGAGAAGAGGAAGCGCCGATGAGACGTTGATGCAGAACCGCGCCTAAAATAGCGAACTCCCAACCAGAGAAGGCATGCCTGCGCCGCATGCATGCATGCAAGACATGCATGCTCGCCCCATTCTAGAATGGCGATCCGATGTCTCGGATTGATGGGACTCTAGAATGGGGCTCGCATGAAACCAACAAAAACAGTAGTTTGTTGGATTCATGCGAGCCCCATTAAGCTGCAATTAGGGATAGCAAGACACAATGGCTGCCATGTCATGAGCAAATAAAAGTATTTGAAGTTCAATTCATAGACCAATGGAAATCAATTAAAAACAAGCCTCCATCCAAAGTATATTTGATTCAATTGCTTTTAAACAGTTAATCCCTTTTCATATCTATGTAGCATGCACCATGTATATCAAATTAAATTTTGCTCCGAGGAAGATCACTGTTTTTCCATTAGTTTCAGAGAACATTTTAGATACAAAATGTCAAATATCAGCTTGTTTACCATCAAATGACCACAGAGTAAAATCCAGTCTTTGTTCTTATAATGTATTGTAAGAGAAGGCATTTTATTCATAATGACTTTAGCTTACAAGAGCCATGAAGGCCTTAGCACTTCCATGCAATCCTAAAATCAGCGTATGAGTTCATAAAAGCAACATATTCATGTTGTATATTAAGATCATAAAGCTAGCACAATAATAAGTCCTTTGGTTGTTCAAAGGCCAAGCTACAGGCACGCAACCAGCTAGAACAAGATATTAGGTCCTATACTTGATAGATCAACAAACAGTAATGGGTTATGTAAGAACCCATAACCACTTTTGCAGAAAGTCTCAGCCAAGATGAACATGATACATCATGTAAAATGATAAACAGTAGTAATCGAGTACCTTAGCAGCAATTTAAAGTGCAAACATAATGCTTGTAAATAAGTAACATGTTCCAAAAGTGGTAGACAGGTCCATGTACTTGTATACACTTAAATTTCTTCAGTTAATCTTTGATAAGGTAATCTTCTAATACCAAGTTCGCAGCTCATCTAAAACTTATTGGACAAAAGGGATACATTAAGAAGAGAAGCTCGTACCTATAGCCGACCAATACATAATTAGCCATAGGCTGGGTAAATATGCAAGGGCCAAAAGGTACCGTAGGCTTCTCGATTATCAACCATTGGCAAGGTAAAATAGAAAACAAATTTAAATAACTAAGAGAGATCAATCACATCCGTATTTCAGTAATCATGTGAGCAAGAGCAAAATATCCTTTAATCAAGACTGTTCAGAGAAAAAACACATAGTTAAAGGTATATAAACCCAAGATATACCATGTTCTAACTTTTAGGCAAAAAACAACATAGGGTCTGCAGATATAAGTAAACTTGTGCTATCATAAGCATCCTTGCTTAATTAACAACAATTAAATAGCACTGACCAAGCAAAATTCTTCATATAATTAGCTAACAAAAGGAAAGTTGCTTTACCCCTTCAGATTTGAGAGCAGAGTAATACTACAAAAGATAAGCTTAACAATGGCCTAATGTACTGGCAGATACTTAGCACTACGCACCATTTTTTAATCTCATAAATCATAGCAATACTTGGTTTTCCATAGTGTCAGACAATAGATCCTCTTTATTTTCGAATTTCAGGAACAAAATGGGAAACATCGCCATATCTATACCATTTGGAACACTAATACATCATATAGCAGTGCCTCATGTGACTCTTGTTCTAGCCTCACATGAGTCTTGTTTCACATATTATAGATTATGGAAGGAAAAATATGCCCACAAAGTCTACTGCTTCAAAGCCTTAACGGGACAATAGGTCAAGGAAAAATCCCTGATAAGATATTGTCAGGTAAAAGGATTTAGACAAAGCCTAGAAAAACGAAGCCAGGGTCTGCCGGATTTCATCCGCCTCATATCATAAATGACGAGAGGTAAAGATATTTACTGATATTTACTCTAATAAGGAATAAATTGCTAAATTAGCAATATAGACATAGAGAAAATTACAGTGATGGTAATTCCAAGGGTCTAGCAATGCTTTGACCCTATTAAAATAGTCTTCATGTGGACCATAGTCAATGGTAGACAACATAATGGATTATGTAGCATATTAATAATAATATATTAATATAGCACATCGGACATACGATCTGGGCCGTAGGATCGACGAATCCGACGATTATGGTAGTCCAGGATGCACCTCGTTTAGCATTATCTGTATGAACTAGGGATTTGTAAATTCTGGCTCTCATACAAACAAAGCTAATCTGCAAATTTACCGTGAAGATGAATTTTGTATGTCTCTTATGCAAAAATACCTATATGGCCGCAGAAGAAAGTAAGCAATGTGCCTTGCATGGTGTTAAGTACTAAAGGGACTCAACATGCATGCATTGTGTCATGAACCTACGCGAAAACAATCCGTATGGTCGTCACACATTGCATGGTATGCATGCACCGTATGCATGCATTGCAAAGTGCATGCACATGCAATGCATTCACACGTGCATGCCAAAACCATAGGTGGAGAGTGCAAACAGGCGCTCTATAAATTTTTTTTTTGATTGAAGTCGGTATATTTATATTAAAAGAAGTATAAAGGTACAGAAAAAAACAGGCGCTCTATAAATACTGTTGTCGTACCTTCACACAAATACAACAACAAAATCATATGCAGACCATAGCAAAATAGTCATATAATTATACATTTTGCGCAACGAACCATTTTTTATGATATTGATATGCATGCAATGGACTAACCAGACCAACTAGAAAAGATGTCTTCAAGTCAAGCTACTCTGCAAGACTGGATAAGAACAGGCTCTTTCTACCCACCAACGACTGGTGACAGGCTCTTTTAGTGATATGATCAAGCAAGAAGCAATAGAAATACTACAGAGTAAGGCTAGGCTCGACATCAAACATAAAAAGAAGAAGATCTAGTTGTGCAGTTAGCTTAGACCCTATGCACCTTTCTGTACATAACTCTCAGACCGTAAAGAATTTATGGATAAACAAACCCAATCTGGAAACTAGATTTCGAGTGCTTTCCAATAAAGTGAGGTTCACGGATTCTAAGTTGTGGTCGTGGAGATCTTGGTTATCAAATTCGTCCTTCTATTTATAGGTAACACCACCTTTTTTTTTTTCCTTTTGCTTCTAAATAAAGGTCAAAGTCTATTTTTAACTTTCTTTTTTATAATATCAAGGTTTAGACATACTAGATGGCTTTCTTACTTGATCATATCAATATGTAGCAAAATAACAGGGGGTTCCAGAGGGATTTGATATGGATGTAAAAAATAATATTCCTGAAACCATAAACCATATATCCCTAAAACAATTGAATGGCTTGTTATAAAAAAAAACATAGGTTTGAGATAAAAAATAATCAGATTAGCTCACTGGATATATTGGTTAAAGTAGTCTTATTAGGATGTTGAGTTATTTTTGTAGAGGTTCGAGCCCCCGTATTTCATATTCTAAAATCTTAGGCAAAGCCGTATAGAGGTTCGATATTCCCTCAAAACCTTAGGCGAAAGCGTATTTCATATTTCAAAATCATAGGCACCTCCAATCATAAATGACTATAAGCGAAACGAGAGGTGCTCACAGGCCCCAACATACGATGTGGGTCGTAGGATCAACGAATCCGACGACTGCGGTAGTCCAGGGTGCACCTCGTTTAGAATATGTAGCAAAATCTATACAAGGCCACTCCCCCGAGCACCATATCAATTCCTTCCCCTCTCAAGACTTATCGTCCTCGATGTTGCCCCTAAAGGGCAACATACTAGTTGTTGGTCCATATGTTGGAGTTAGGAAGGCTAAGTCAAAGAAGAACTTGGTAGTCAACATTGGTGTGAAGGTCAAAGGATATTTATCTTCAAGGTCAACTCCCATAAGGAATACTTCATTTGAGGTCAAAGGATGCTTGTAAGATTTTGGGTAAGAAGATTGGAAGGTACTTTTTGAAGATTGGAAGTTAGAGTTTGGAAGACCCCATGGTAATCTAGAATCTTTTGCCCCCAAACTATTCCCATCTCCATTCCCCTATGCCTTCTCTCATTTTTTGCCTTGATTCCTCAACTCTTCCCTCATCTTATCATAAACTCGTTTCTATTTCATATTCCTATCCCATTTTTTGGCCTTTGCCTTTGAAAAATAAACCCTACTATGGAATATCAAAACCCTAGGTGAATAACTTAGGTATCATTCTAGATACCATAAGGATGCCCTATGCCACATGGCAAGGCCAGATATGCTCCCAACTCTTTGGAAGGCATCCTCAAAGATCCCTAGAAGATTCCCAAAACCCAAAGGTTGATTTTCCCATTTAAACCATTGAAATTTTATTTTTTAAAAGGCCAGAATCTCGAAATATACTCGAAAGATGCTCGCGAGATTCCCTCCATGAACCCTAAACTTAGAAAAAACCATTGAATCGGCCGGAGGCCCTCAATTTTACGCCTTTAAATTCCTCCCAAATCTTCTCTTCCCGCCCTCTTAGCTATCCAACAAACCCATAATCAAAGCCTAAGATTACGGATTCATAAAAATTTGAAAATATAATTGGGGTGATCGACACACAACTTTTCGAAGGCCCGGGCGCATCAAACCTCAACATTGATACATCTTTGAGCATGATCTGAAGACGTTTATGAAGTATCATTGACTGTTCCACAGTTCGATTTGAGAAAGTTGGACTAATATTCTGTTATGATATTATTTTATGACCTCACGAGATATTTTGATGATTGATTTATGATCCACGAGACCTCTATTCATCTTGTATTACCTTCATATCAATGAAAATTGCACCGCCAAGTGCTTAAAAAGTTATTATCATGATCTTTTAGCATTTTTGCCACACAAATATTTTTACAGTAAGATATTCCATCATTTTTTCTTGCATATGACCACTTGCCTTTCTTTTCCCATCATATTTGCATTTGTGTGCACAAAAAGTTCGAAAAAAAACCATTCCAAACTCAAGTTATCATTTTTTGCATTACATCGATACAATTTTATTTATTATTCACAAAATTGCCAAAAAAATAGTTTTAATGATCCAAAATATGATTTGATTGCATGCTCCTCACCTTTGGGACCTATACTTCACCTCAGTTTTGGAATCTCTCAAAAATTCCCTCTGCAACTCAAGATACAAATTTCTGAGATCTGTCTGTAGTCTTGACTGGTATTGACCAAAAATTGACCCAACTTTGAGATCGAATATCTTGCAGATTAGAGCTCAGACTTGGTCAAAATCTTCTCCCTTGCATGCCTATAACTTTTCTGTACAAGTCACAATCATTTGACCTTGGAAATCAATCCACCAATGAGTGCTACATCAATTTGAGTGAGGGTACCGTATTCTTGAATTGGGAAAGGTATGAATACTTGATATTTGAGCTTTTTCTTTGAGAAATTCTTGTATAGACGATCACCTTAAGTGATCTGGAGGTTCTAACCCCAACTTGAACATAAACTCAAGTTGGCTTCTTGTGTTTGACTCTCTAGCCAGGTTGAGGGTCAACACTCGATCATTTGTCTTAAGGTTTCCATCCCTTCTCAAAGACTAATCATACTCGATTGTCTATCTTGAGAAGTAATAACCTTTTGCCAAATCCAATCAACTGACTATCTGCTTTGCTGGAACAACCACCTTTTCTCTAAGCTAGTCACCTGACTATCTGCTTTGAAAGGATTTCCTAGGCTGGTAACCTTACCATTTGCCTATAAAACTCTTAAGGATTTGGCTTCTGTGCTGCAGTCACAGTTACTCCTTACTTCTTACTCTAGAGCAACATTTGATTGAAAAAGAAACTCTTTCCTTAACTCAAATCAAAAACTATGCTCAGTAAAACTAACAGTCACAAGCATGCACAAACTTGTTTAGTTTATTTATCTTCTAGATAACCAATCTGAAATCATCTTTATTCTCGTAGGCTTCTGCCTACTTGTCAAATTGGACATGGATCTTTCAGGTATAACATCAACGACATGATCATTTTCTCGTTAACAGCTTCAATTCTCCTTTATTATGGAGAGCCCTCGCTAGTTTAGGACATTTTTTTTTTGGTCCTGTTATTTTGCTACATATTCTAAAAGAGATGCACCCTGGACTACCACAGTCGTCGGATTCGTCGATCCTACGACCCAGATTGTATGTTGGGGCCTCTGGGCACCTCTCGTTTCGCTTATAGTCATTTATGATTGGAGGCGCCTATGATTTTGAAATATGAAATACGATTTCGCCTAAGGGTTTGAGGGAATATCAAACCTCTATACGTCTTTGTCTAAGATTTTAGAATATGAAATACGGAGGCTCAAACCTCTACCAAAATAACTCAATATCCTAATAAGGTTACTTTAATCAATACACCTAGTGAGCTAATGTGATTATTTTTTATCTTGAATATATGTTTTTTTTTTATAACAACATTCAATTGTTTTAGGCATATATGGTCTAGGTTCAGGAATTGTTATTTTTACATCGATATCAAATCCTCCTGGAACCCCCTGTTATGTTGCTACATATACATAACAAAAACCAATCCCAAAGTAAAGTTAAGTTTCTCAAGCAATAGATTGCATGTTTCCTGGTGAGCCATCTGCATCAAAATGTCCAAAAATGAAGGCAATATATTGGCTTTACTATCACAATTACTGGCTTCAAAGTGAAACTATTATTTTATTGTCACAATGCAGTTTCAAATTGCAATGTATTTATTCATTCTTTTTCCATCTATGATTCCCCCTTTTAGGCAAGGTGGGTTTTCATTCATAGTTTAAAGTAAATACATAGAGATGTAAAGGGAATCCACAGGAATCCTTTTATATGAAGTCTGTCCTTTATAATAGGAACAGAGCATAAATACATGTAATATATAAGTGACTGGCATGCAAAAAAGGGTTGGTTCATAAAAATACCAGGTCCGTAATTATCTAACAGAGCCAGCTTTAGAAAAAGACAGATAAAGATAAAGAGTATTTGTATTTGTCCTAGATCTATGATTTTCTCACTATTTCAAGACAACAACAATTCACATAACTAGTCATTTCCTTGTTTTATAGAACTGCAGCTTGCATCATGTTCTCATTCTTCCAATTTCCTTTCCTATGAATGCTTCGTATACAAACATGATTTACTGGTTTATTCAGCCAGACACAAGCAAAATCCTGAAACGATTTAAGGCCCTAATACAGAATTAATTTTTAATAGGGTCAAGCTCTCGCTCTGATACCGATTGTTATGGATGGTCTGTTATTCCTGCAAATTCATCAACTTATTAAAAAGTAGAATACCACAGGGTACTCGATTTACCACCCAACCAGACCAACTAGAAAATATGTCTCCAAGTCAAGCTACTTCGCAAGACTGGATAAGAACAAGCTCTTTCTAGCCACCAACCACTGGTGTTACAGGAACTCTTAGTGATGTGATCAAGCAAGAAGCAATAGAAATACTACAGAATAAGGCTAGGCTCATCGCCAAATATAAAAAGAAGCAGATCTAGTTGTTAGACCCCTATGCACCTTACTGGGCATTAAGTCTCGGACCGTAAAGAATCTATGGAAAAACAAGCCCAATCTGAAAACTAGACTTCGAGAGCTTTCCAACTAGGTAAGATTCGTGGATTTCTAAGTTGTGGTCGTGGAGACCTCACTTATCAAATTCGTCCTTCTATCTATTTATAGGTAACACCACCTTTTATTTTGCCTTTCGCTTCGAATTGATTCTTATCGTTAGTTTCCTATTCTAGAGTAAGTACATTGTGCTCCAGGCTCGTGCTCATGTGGCAACTTTTTATGCTTACACAATTAGATGAGACATGTAAATTTTGTACTTTTTATCTGAATAATAAACTTTTTGGCTTTTGTCCTTCAAGAAAAAAAGGGTCTATTTTTAACTTTTTTTTTTTAATAATATCAAGGTTCAAACATACTGGATGGCTTTCTTACTTGATCATATCAATAAATATTGTTCCATGCAAGGCCACTTCCCCGAGCACTATATCACAATCTGAGCCTTCACTTGATGGAATCTACGCATGTTGAATGTGTGTGTTTTTCTGAAGAAAAAAAATAGGGTTTTGTGGTGTTCCATGCCTTGTGGATTCTAGATTGCATCCTTGGTTTCTCTGTCCCTTATACACGTACAGATGTTGACCGACGTTCTTATTTTGTTTGCTCTTGTTAGCACAAAACGTAAGCCCAAGGATGAATTGTAAAGAAAATAGATCGCACTTCCTTATCCATATTTGCACACGCTGCAGTTTTAGCTCTACTTCTTGTTCTATGTTAGTAGTTTGTCATTTCTTTGCAGGTGAACGAAGAATATGTCAGAAACCTATAAATCTTCAGCAAGAAGTTACAGTTTATTGTTGAAGATTCGGTTGCCAAGACATCAGTTGCCCTTAAGGATGTGGAGTCTGAAATAGAAAAGTTGCGATTCAAGGCTGTGACAAAGGTAAGTGCACTTAGCTTGGAGGAATTGTTCAGAATATTTATGCCCTATAAAAGCCCAAGACAAATATCAAAATCCTGCAATAAAGTGTGCTTCTAAAGTATAAGTCTTTGTCCCATATTTTTTTATCATTTTTGGTGCCTAATTTTGTTGCTTTAATATGAAAAATTTCTGCAACAGAAGTAGAATAATAGACTGGGAAATCAAATGCTATCTGTTCAGTGCAGTGGTCGTGACCACGCAACTATATGGGGCCGAAGCTTGGGGACCAGGGTTAACAGTAAAGAAATGGGAAAAACAGGAAGGAATCCTTAGGCAATGGCATAAACAGGAATTCAAGCTGAGAACAAATACACCGCAAACAGCCATAGTATATGAGACAGGTCAGAAACCAATGGAGGTAAGGGCATGGGAGAAGACTATCAGATATCTCATAAGAAACAATGCAAGTGGGAAACCAAACAAATTAGCGAGTATTGCAGTGAGTCAGCAAAATCACACATCATCGCGGGCAACGGATGGTTTAGAGATGTGGCAATGTGGACCAGAGAAATGGGGACGAATCTGAGCGACCAGATAAAGGAAGGCGAATGGGATGAGAACTGGGCAAGTAAGGCTACGCAAGCATGGCTGCAAAAGCACACAGGGCCCAAGACAATTTGGCTTATGACAGTGTTCAATCAAGAACAGCGGATAGGGCAGCAGATGTACCAAGATAATCTACTAGGAAAAACAAGGAGGGATATCCTAGCAAGATTTAGGATGGGGAGCCATGACCTAAGAATTGAAAAGGACAGATGGAGGAGAGTAGAGAAAGACGACCGGATATGCAGAATCTGTGACGGGGGGAAGTGGAGGACAAGAATCACATGCTCAATGAGTGCCCGATATATGGAGACATCAGGAACAAATACAGAAACATAAGATGGGGCCAGCCCGTACACGCCATGATGGCAAGGACAGAAACAATGAAAGATTTGGCAGACGCAATACGGGAAATGACGACAAGACACTGGGAAGTACACAAAGAAAAAGGGCTTGTGTTATGAATCGCCCGGGAGGCGAATCATAGCTGCCCAAAAATGCTCAGCTTAAAGCTGATTGATAACGACGCACCTCTGCACGGCCTTGAAGCCGATCCAAAGCGGGGTGTCGGTATTAATAGAAAAAAGTCAGCCTTCAGAAAAGGCTACAATAAAACCAGCGTGATGTGCTAGTAGCACCTGTCAGGGAGCTCGCCCATGCTACATAAGTCCAGAGGCCTCAGGGCACAAGGGACAATAATGTATATTCTATTCTATTCTATTCTATTCTATTCTATTCTATTTGATTCTACATCTCAGTTGTCATGGTTGCAGATGCAAAAATGAAATGTAAACATACAGGTCCATGCTATATAGAAATGATGCCATATATCACCAGGGCCTGTTGTATGCTGGAAGATGATTTGTTTGCAATAGAAGATAGCTTTCATTTGATTAATTGTACCATTACCTCCTAGAGGTGTATATTATTCTAGCAAAATTTGTTGCCATGCTATGGTGAATGGGAAATAATTTTCTTCCATCTTCAATCTGGTGTGCTTGACGAAATATACCACTTACATGTGATTATATTATACATGCCGACTTTGTTCTCATTTTCCCTATGCAAATTATTCCCTAGAATAATGTTTAATTTTGTAGACTTCTTTCTCATTTTAGTGTGAATTCCTCACCCACCCACTACGATAGCCTCTTGTTTGGGGTTTATTCGTGAAAATGCTTAGCCTTATTAGAAGGGCTCTTGTGCCATTATGAATGTTCGTGGAAGACTCTTCTATCTTATTCTAATATAACTAGTAATGGTACCCAGCGTTGCTGGGCGTAAGTTGAGAGCCTATAAATGTTTTTGGCTGTAGTGAGAAAAGCCCTATACCTTTCCCTTTCTGTTTTCCTTTCCCTTTTGCTCTATCCCATATTTCACTTTTTTCTATACACTTTTCTTTTTCTTTTCAGTTTTTTCCCGTTTTTTCGCATATGTTTCCTTGCTTCCCCACCCCCTTCCTTCCTTTCCCTCTTCCCTTTTTCCGATAACCTTTTTCCCTTTCCTTTTCCTCCTTTCCACACCCTTTCCTTCTTCTCTTTTTTCCATGCCCTTCTCCCTTTCCCTTCACCTTTTTCCATGCCTTCTCTTTTCCCCACCCTTTTTCCATGCCTTCCCTTTTCTTCAATCTTTTAGTCTTTCGCTTTTAGTCTTTCCCTTATCTTTTCCTCTATTTCCTAGCCTTTCGCTCTTTCTTTTTTTGGGTGCCCTTTTCTCCTTCCTTTTTCTTTTTCCCCTCCCGTTTTCCATGCCCGTTTTACCTTCCCTTTTCCCATCTCCTCACCCTTTCTTCCTTCCCTTTTTCTATGTTCCCTTTTTCTCTTCCCTTTTCCTCTTTTCCTTTTTCCCGTACCCTCTCCCCCTTTTTCCCTTTTCCCTCATTTTTTCTTTTTCATTTCTCTTCTCTTACGCCCTTTTTCCCTTCCCTTTTTTTCCACCCCTTTCTTCTTTCTATTTTTCCTGTACTTTCCTTTTCCCACCCTTTCCCACTTCTCTTTTTCCCGTGCAATTTTTTCTTCTTTTCCCCCTTCCTTTTTCTATTCTCTTTTCCTTTTCCCATGTTTTCTTCCCCTTTTCCCTCGCTCCCCCGCTTCCCTTCCCCTTTCCCTTTCCTAATGGATTTTTTTTTTCTGTTTTCCTCCTTTCCCGATCCTTTCCTCGTGCCCTTTTTCCTTCCTTTCCTTTTCCTTTTCCCTTTTCCTATGCCTTTCCACATTTGTTTTCTTTTTTTATTTTCCTATACTCCGTTTCCCACCTTTTCTCTCTTCCCCCTTTTTTTTCATTTTCTTTTTTCTATTTCTTCGCCATTTTCCTCTTCCCTTTTATCTCATGCCCTTTCCCCCTTCCCTTTTCTTGTTTACCTTTTTCCCTTTTTCTCATGCCTTTTTTTTAGGTTCCCTTTCCCCCTTTTCCCTTTCCTTTTTCTTTCTTCTCACTTTCCCTTATTTCTTCCCTTCTCCCCATCCTTTTCTTGTTCTCCCTTTTCTTTTCCCTCTTCCTCATTTTCCCAACCTTTTACTCTTCCCCTTTTCTCGATGCACTTTTTTCCCTCTATTTCCCTTCTCTTCTCTTATCCCCACCCTTTTCCCTTTGCTTTTCTTCCTTTTTCCCGTGCCTTTTCGCCCTTCACATTCTCTCTTGTCTCTTCCCTTTTCCTTTCCCCCCTTTTTCCTTTACCCTTTCCCCTTAAGAGATCAAAGTACGACCAATCATGGTGATGGTAAGTCGTGCAATAAATCTCGGCCTTCGGATGCACTCAGATGATCTCGAAGATTCAAATTAGGGCTTGATCCAATCCAAGAATTACGGTATAACATTATAATATAAGATTGTTCTAGGATGCAGGTAATTATGACTGCTAAGTATGCCTAATTTGGTTTGCATCCATAGCAACTACTTGCTTCCCGTTGTTTAAGCTTAGGGCTTACTTTGTTAGATCCTTGATGCACCTAGTATTCTCATTCATTGTAAGCTCGTAGTTTACTACCTCTGTTGTTCAACCTTGTATATTCTATTATTGTTTATTGGAGACGCCCAGATGAGGCTTTTCTTTCAGCTCGTCTTCTTCATTTAGTTGCCTGATGGTTTTGAGAATTGAGTTTATCTTCATATCATGATAAGAAGTAAATGGAATTCTCACAACCATTGCTACATAGGTATTGAGTTAGTTAGGATTTCTCCCTTTATATGCCCTTCTTTCCATTCTGCCTCCTCATCAGCACATCTGCGTCTCCTTGCCCCCGCCCTTTTTTGCTTGATCTTTCCACCTACTCGCCCATGGATTTTTTACGCTTCCATTCTTCGACACGTGCATTCGACTATCAGTGAATGCCGAAATCCACCTAAAAATTCTGATCGGTTTTGCCACACCCATTAGGGCGGATTTGGGGTCTGAAAATGGCCTCCTATCAGCCATTCCACGTCATATTTCCGCTCCCTTTTTCCCATGCCACCTAGGATACCAAACTCTCATAATTCTGATTTGCTTGGAATATTCTTCGGAATAAGGGGATTGCACATTCATGGCGCCATATGTATTTAAATTGGTTGTCGACGGATCGATGCAACACGGTATGCTTCTAAAATGCCACTTGCATTATAGCATCACCGGCAACTCATTACGGTGTCTCTTGGTAAGCGTCGCGGCGTCCGCCTTCTACATTTCAAAATTTGAATGTGTAGGTTGAAGCTTTGTATCGGATCAGGACTTTCATTTCGAAGGCTGTGGAGTGCGCCTTAACCGATCTTCACTTCATCCTAATACTGGGCTTCCCGCCCCACAATTGAAATTTGAATTTGCTTAATGTATAAAAGCATGGATTGTAGGAGAATGGACTTTTCGATTTCCATATACGTTGCAAATTTAAAAAACGGTTAGTATCGACGTTCGGCTCACCGGGTTTAATTGTGTTGGGGCATAAAAATACCACACCTTGATTTTGCTTGTAGCGATCTACACGGTATGGAAGTTGCTTGTTGTCAAATTAAACTTAAACACAAGTGAGGTCGGCACTTACGTGGTTTTTTTCGAGGAGGGTTTGGAGTTTTTTTTTAAATCCCAATTATCGACATAGTGTGACGTGAGCACCTTGGTATTAAATAGTATGTTAAATTGGGAATTATCTGGGTGTTCATTTTCGAGGGTTAAACTCAAATCATATAGGTTTAGGAATAAGGTTAAAAAGGAAGATATTGGATATTTAGGAATAAGGTTAAAAAGGAAGATATTGGATATTTAGGTATAAGGTTAAAAAGGAAGATATTAGATATGGCTCAAATTTGAGATATGCACATAATGGCATGTAATGATGGTTGATAGGATTTGGAATACGAATCATTCCTACGATTTTCACGCCTAATCCAGCCTATATCTATTCCAGCCTAGATTGGCGCCCATTCTCCCCCAATCCGCCCAATCTTCGCTAGATCCTCCGCCCAATTTCTCTAGTCCCGCCATGAAGAGATCAGCTACGGAAGAGCCGGAGGTGTCCTCCAAGAGGCACCTATTAATTTTGGAAGAGGTGTTCCTCCACGCCCACCGGTTCTTGCTTTGAATGCCTATGATTCCTCCTGATTCCTTTGACGAGGAATCGAGAATGAGGAATCGAGGAAATTTCGAGCAGGAGTTCATCACTGTGTGTTCTTGAAATTTGGATAGGAGATTCTTCAGAAAATGAGTGGTCACCGACGGAGAAGAAGTCAAGATGATGAAGAAGATGAAGAAGTTGAAGATAATCCACTGACTTCGAGGAGCTCATGGCGTTAGTTCATGGTACATGCATGTTTTCTTTCTTTTCTTAAGCATTCAACTAACGGATGAATGAAATTTGTTAGGGCAGAGCACCTCTTTTTTTTTTTCCTTGTTCTTAGCCTCCAGCTTGCCTCCAGCTTCTTACCATATGACTGTAAGCCTCCGGGCTTTTTTGTTGTGAATAGTTGAAGCCTCCGGGCATTTAAATTTACAAAATGATGTAAAGCCATACGGCCATAAAAAATTTTGAATGTAAAAAGTTTTTGCTTCTAATTCCATTTGAATACCTAACTTTTTTTTTACTGTACATGTGTTACCACTCTTAAGTACATAAGTCATTATCCCTTTTCAAAGAGCATATTATTTTTCAAGGATCACACCAAGTTTAATAGTACATATGCAACAAAAATGGAACACACTAAATTCAAGATCATGTGATCCACTTTCTTATTTGTTGTCAAATTAAAATTAAACACAAGTCCAGTCTCCCATTTGCATATAAAATATCTATCATTCCAAATTATATTATGTTTTATGAACTAAAATGGCCTCCTATCAGCCATTCCACGCCATATTTCCGCCCTTTTTTTCCGTCGATTTGCTTGGAATATTCTCCGGAATAAGGGGAATCGTGATATCTATGGCGCCATATGTATTTAATTCATTGGTTTGTCGATGATTGGCGCGAACACGGTGGTGCTTCTAAAAAGCCACTTGCATTATAGCATACCTAAGCAACTCATGTGATCCGGTGTCTATTGATTTGTCGATACCAATCATGCGCGATCACCGATTCTTGTCTTGCTCTATTTTCATTTAGAGTCCATTCCCGCCTTCTACATTTCAAAATTTGAATGTGTAGGTTGAAGCTTTGTATTAGACTTTCGTTCGTTTATTGCGATTGCGCCTTAAAAGTTAAATGAAGGGATCTTTACTTCATCCCAATACAAGCTTCCCGCCCCCTACAATTGAAGGAATTTTGAATTTGCTTTTGTATAAAAGCATGGATTGTAGGAGAATGGACTTTTCGATTTCCATATGCACGCTGCAAATTTCAAAACGAGGTTAGTACCTGACCGAGCCTCAAACAAAGTTTAATTGTTTGGGGCATACAAATTGTACACATTCATTTTCTACCAAGGCGATACATCCACGCTGGTATGGAAGCTCCAAATGATGTGTGGATAAGGATCCAACTGACTTCGGGAATATGCTCCAATCTTCAATCGCAAAAAGGAGGTCTAAAAATAAGAACTTAGACCTCGACATGTTGCGCCTTTGCGTGCTCAAAAAGTGTCGACATCCGGGCGGATGGCGGTTTATATCCATTGGATCCGTTGAGTGGCAAGAAACCGATCATTTCGGGACGTTTCAAGCTTAGTCCGATTTTTGTGGTGACGGTAACTCTGGCCTCTTGGGATATTGTGAGAGATTGAGAGGATGAAGGCATTTGGAATCGAATACGTTCCTTGAGATGAGCCGCCTTGGATTGTCACAAGAGAATTGTAACTTAAACCAAAGACTCTTTTTTCTCTCGCTTCATTACTCCACCGTGATGAAGGAAAGGAATGACGGCTTGGGAGGGAAACTTCTTTGAGATAATGGCGGACAAGTCCAAATTGGTGATAGGGCAGCTGCAAGAAAAGATCCAAGAGCTCGAAAAGAGCAAACTTTGGGCTTCAATGTAGGTTAAAGAATTTGAAGAAAACACCCTTGGCTTATGGTGAAAGGAAGAAGCATTATCGACCGATAGAGGAACCGAAGTTTGGATCAGGTGCATTGTGCATGTGGTCCACGGCCACAAGGTCCGTTTACAACACTAGCAAAGGCCAGTTAAGATCTGGGGAAACTAGAAGCAATCTTGGTTACGTAGTGAAGAACCTAGCGACGAACAGGGAGATAGTGGACATGATTTGTCAGCCCTACAACTCTCCTCTCAAGAAGATGGTATTGGAAATGGTACTGGGGAGATCTACAAGAAGTTAGAAAGCCAGTGATGTACGTGTAGACTGCTTGTGATGATGTAGGCATCAAGAGGGTTTGGTTACCGTTCTCTATTCAAGCCATTCCACCTAAGCGTTGAAAAGAATGGGCACAAAAAAGTATTCGCTCCACGCCCACAAATTGTCGAGAATACAATGGTTACTAGGACAAAAGATGGTGTATGCCATATTAGGAGAGATGCACCACGTTGAATGTGCTGGTCCTGCCATAGCCATAAAAGATAAGAATGGCAAGGATTGTTGTGATATAGTTGGAATGAATGAACGCAATAATCTTTGGGTTGACCTGGTTACTCTCTTACAATTCCTTGTCAAATATTATGACTTAACAGTTAAGTAAACTAATGGTGAGATTGAAGTTTGCATAAATTGGATGAAATGGAACCCGACCAAGTTTGAGAAGTATGAGAGGGTATCCGTTGTCATCATGAATAGAGCAATTGAGAATGCAATTGCACATGCTAAATCAAAGAGCAACAAGAATAATAAAAAGATGTAGAGGTGACTGGACGAGGAGAAGAAGCGTATGCGGAAAAATGGTTCTCATGTCAATCGAAGATGACACCGGTGGTTAGGTCTCTTTAAAGTTCGAGAAAAGAAACCCACAGGTATTGAAATGGGTGTTCAATCAAACCGACATCCCGAGTCTAATATCTAGATTCGAGGGAGGGGAAAAATTGCAAGTAGATCACTATGGATCTTACAAAGTAATTTTTCACTTGGCGTCTGATTTAAAAACTGAGAAAGCAATGTACAACATAAGTGGAGGAGGACAAGGAACATGCAAAAGTTGTCTGTACTGCAATCATGCAAGGAAGTCAAGTACTGGGAAGACTGTTTCAACCTTGTCCCTTAACCAAGCAAATGCTGAGCAAGTAAGTGGCTGATCAGTGGTCCAGCTGGCTGGACCCCTCTAAGCATGCGCGAGGAGGGTGTTAGGTCCAGACCTAACTATGCCCTGGCGCACCCTTAGAGGTGTTGGCCTCTTTTTACCCAAAATTTCCCATTTGCTCCTTAACTGCTACTATATTTACTCCAATGCATATTTTAAACAACTATATATCCTTATTATTCAAAATTTCCACACTTTACATATAAGCCTGTTAGTTACAAAAGGTAGCTTCTGTTCTATTTATCTGTCCTCTTGATGTATTTTGCCAGTCTCATATCCTTTGGAGTCACAATGACTCTTTTGGCGTGGAGCATGCATGCCAGTGAATCTTCGAAGTGTTGCACGACCTCCATCTCTGCTGCTTCTTGTAAAGCGAGTAACGTATCGTTAGTTACTCGCTTGTTGGGGTCGAAATCCCACAAAATCTCCCGGACAAATCTCTGGAATGCAGCTCTGGGGATCAGAAATCCGTAACTCCGTTGGAAGTGTCGGATTTCTCAAAAAACTTTCATAAACCTAATTTTTGCGATCTTTTCATGGGCTTCTGTGGGGGGTCCGGAAGCTCTGGTGGAGGTTTCAGCTGGAATATCTCACGTGTTGGCCGCCCTCCTTCAACGTATTTTACCTTATGTGCCTCGTAGTAGGCGCTGTACTCGGAATGCATCTTCTTATATGCCGTGTAGTCTGCTAACTCCTTCTTATATCTCCTCTCGGGCCCTAAGGTATAGGAGTCTCTGGCCGTTTTGTTCGATTTCTTTTGCGGTTGCTTTAATGCGCATCTAACTTCCCCCCTCTTGCCGCCCTGAGAACGGTGGAGGTAACGGCGGGGGTAGTTCAACCTGTGGTTCTGCCGGGTCCTGGGCTGGGGGTTGGTCCTCTTCTTGGGGTTCATCTGTCTCGGGATGACGGTTCTGGTTCTTCTGCGAGGATTCTCCAGTTCCGACGAATACTTCCTCCAAGAAGTTCGCCACATCGCTGAATCTCAGAGCGGCGATGAGGGTTGGATTAAGCCCGGTTCGTTGCCCGATGGCGATGCCGACCAGATCTCCTTTTCTTCTTCTTTGGTGGCCCTTCCATCATCACTCCCTTGCCCTTCTTGTCTTTTTCTTCCCTGTTCTTCGTTCTCTGTTCGCGCCATTGGTCTTCCTCGGCCTCCTCGACTGCTTCCTGTGCTTTCTTCCTTGCCTTCTCCTCCCTCCTCTTTGCCTTTTCCTCCTTCCTCTTTGCCTTCTCTTCTTTCCTCTTGGTCTTCTCTTCTTTCTTCCACCTCTTCTTTAGATTTCGGTAGTATCTAGGTCGCCTCTCCATGTCGACCTTCAATTTCTCCTCGGCATCTTTGAGTTTCTGCTCGGCAGCGAGGACTTGGGCGCTGGGCTTATCATCGTGGCTAACCTTACGAGCGGTCTGCTTCGTCCTAGCCATTGTTTGACAGCGATCGATTTGGACCAGGGCGCCAGAAGATCGCCTATTGGGACGAGCTCGAAGAACAACGTGGGAAACCCTAAAAAATGAGGTCTAAGTGCACTAATTTATAGGGTTAAATTGCTGACGAAGTTCTCCATACCTCGAATCGAAGTTGGGTCTTCTTCAACTATTTTCTCTCGAACCCCTCTAAGCATGCGCGAGAAGGGTGTTAGGTCCGGACCTAACTATGCCATGCGAGGTGTTGGCCCTTGTTGCTTTAACTTATCCAAATTAAACAAATAAACAAGCATTTCCAACTAATTAAAGTATTCTAAGCGAGATTGTATCATTACTTTTACCATTTGAGTAAGTTTTGATCATCTTCCGAGGTTACTTTTGGGGGACCCCTCTAAGCATGCGCGAGAAGGGTGTTAGGTCGTGACCTAACTAGTGTCTGGCGCATCCTTAGAGGTGCTGCTCCAAAATAATTTTTACTTAATGTTTTTCTGTGTTTGGATACTCAAATCTAGCTGACTAGAGCGTTTTAAGTGGAAATTCGTCTTTTATTTTATAATTTGGGGCTCCTAAGGCCGAGTTCTAGGGTTCCTATGGACTGACCCCTCTAAGCATGCGTGAGAGACCAGTTAGGTCTGGACCTAACATGCTCCTGGCGCATCCTTGGAGGTGTCGGCCAAAAGGTGTCTAAAATTTGGTGGACTTTCTTAGGTGACTTTTCCTCTATCTATTTTAACTTAAATATGTTCTCTAATTATCCTAATTCTAGATAATTACTAGCTTTATTCCTGGGAAAAAAAAATTCCATTACTCGAGGTTCGTGCTTGGCCTTTTATCTCCAAGACTGAATGTCTAGATTGGTTAGTTCCTATAGGAATACGGTCAGTGCTCGATCTTGGTCTGCCAAGATCAAAGTTTCGATACCATTGACGGACCCCAGCTCCTATCGATGATGCCGATCATTATACAAACCGGAGATCATCCCTCAAACCAGCATCCGCCACGTGACATGAGACCGTCCACCTAACGCCGGGCTCTTCTTTGGTGGCCAAGAACCCGACGGGGAAAGAATGGGCGTGTCATTCATCCCGTCTCCCGCGGGAAGATCGACCTAGGCTGGCGAAGCGTAAACACACATGATGAGCGCGTGATATCAATCAATAATAACATACCCACCTCGAAGGGTGGTCCACCATATCACGAGAGCTGCAACAACACATCGGTACATCAACATAACATGGGGAAATCCTACCCGGGCTCGGACTCTTGGGAAAAGACCGACGGCTTGGGTCTCGGATAACAATGAGACATAATTCATGGCAAATGGATTTGGCTGGCATAGAACATGGTGGTTGGGTAGTCCACTCCATCCACCCCTCGGGCATTGCATACTTTGCGGATAGGCTGAAAAGTATTGGAGCCGACCGTAACTGCCGGGTTCATAGCCAAGGGGGATACTACTGGGTTGCATCTCCCCAGCTCCCGATGAGGCAGGAGGAGATCACTCTCCTCCAGAAGGTTCATGCCAACCATAGGCGAGCTAGAGAGCCACTGCTCGTATACGACTTGAACCCCTAGAAGATGACGCATCACCCAAGAGGTGTCGAGCCCATACCCTGCCCGCACGCAGTGCCAGGGTATTAGGCCTAGCCCACAATGTTCCCTGACCATCGCTACGCACCAGAGGGATCAACTGTGATCAGACAAGCCCTTCCTTATCAGCCGGTCTAGCTCCGCCACCCACAGCCAGGCGGGCTCTTATGCACAGGCCGCATTAACTGGGAATTAATGGGCTAAAACTATGATCATACAACTACTTGGGCTCTGGGTCTCTACCCCCCTTCCCAATACACAAGAGTGGCGCATAGAATGTCAAAACATCATCAGAACTGAAAATAATATAACACATCTATTCTAATCTACCTAATCATACATGGTTAGGTTCCTTTGTTAGTGTCTATTATTCTTAGGCTGTAGGGGTCGCCTATAGCTAAGAATGAATACAAATCTTATAGAATGAGAGCTGAAAACTCGGATCTAACTATCGGATCAACAACCACTAACCCGCTTCTTGGCTGGTTCCCACTCCTTTGAAAGCGTCCATGCTGTTGGATCTCGAGACTGCAGGTCTTGGATCGAGCCGCAACCTAGGAATTCCGATTCCTCTGCTACCGTTCAGGCGAAAAAGCGTCCAATGCTGCTCCAATCCGACCTATAGGGGCTGGAAACCGAAAGGGTTTCCTTTTTAGGGTTTATGCCCCTTTATCCCCACGAATTTAGGGCTGGTCCCTTTTGGTCAATGGGCCATTGCCACATGGCAAAAAGATATTATATTCACATGTGGCCTTAATATGTGCAATATAATGGTTCACAGGGTCGTGCCCTAGGGTACTACCCCTTTATGGTCGCTGTGTACATGTCGTCGGAATCGACATGTACTAGTGACGTGTCAGTATAATATACGTATTCATACCGTATATTATTCTGGAACGTCACATCGCACATGTATTTCCTCTGCCCATATTGTCAGCCGCCGCTCAAGGATGCCAGCCAACAGTTTTGCAAAGAGAGAGCTGACCATAGTAGTACGGTAGCTGGCCGGGCATTGAGGGTCCCCTGCTTTGTATATAGGCACAACTCTACTAGTGGTCCACTGAGCCTTCTCGCAATGCTTTATTGAACAATGCCGTGAGGACAGGCACCAGTGGAGGCCCAACCCATTTCAGAAGTTCCGCCTGCATGCCATCTAAATCTGCTGCCTTCCCATTAGCTAGACGTTGTAGGCCCATGATGACATCCCCCTCTGTGATGACCAGAGCCATGCCTATCTGTGGAGGGACTGGTGTCCGGCTCCCGAGCGGGTTGTAAAGTTGTTGCAAGTACTATACCCATTGCTCCGAGGTGATGTTCCCTGTGGGCTGTGCAGGCTTGCTCAAGACCCTTCTCCAGAATGTCTTAGGGTGCCAATCCAGGAGACCAAACATCTGTTGCTGATGCTCTGCGAGGTATCTGGCTTTCTTGTTCTTGAGAAAGGAGTGGTATTGACTGACGGCCTGTGGGTGGGAGGTGGGATCAGTGACTTGCCGGAGTGTGCATTTGAGCTCCCGACACTCATCATCAAACCATCTGTTGCGGGGAAGATGGTAGTGCCCGAGGTTCGCCGTGAGCGGCCTCTACCAAAGCATCTTTCAGCAGCTGTCAGAAGTAGGTGAGTCAGCTGAGCAGATTTCTCTTGAAGTGTGGGGAGTTGTAGCAGTCCTGCCAGATCATGCTTAAGCAGCTGGGCATAGGTCCCTGCACAGTCGTAGTCCAAGCGCAGCTGGGGCACCCGGTGTGTTGAGGCAGTAGATGCACGGGGAGCCTGCCAATGGAGATGCATGAATAGGGGCTGGTGGTCTGAGTCTACTTCCTCGCCCCGAGTGTCTGTTCCGATAGAAAAATGGGTAACTAGGTGCAGATCCCGTTCCTCAACCAGCAGATAATCCACCACACTGGAACCCACCCCCTTGGTTCTCCTGTCTACAAGTGCAGCAGCTGGAAGATGGCCATTGTGCCAACCCATTTTAAATAACCAGGTCAAAGATACTACCCAGCAACAACAATTGCCTGCCATAGCGCGAAATATAGCTATCGTCTGATATCCTTGACCAAGCCACCTGCTGGGTGCAACTACAAGACGCCCTGCCGAGGGGCTCAAATTTTGGAACCTTTCGGCTCCACGTGCGGCGCATTAAAAGTCGCCAAGCAACATAACCCTGTCTAACTGTTTGTGCTGCTGTATGTCATCATATAGATTGACATAGGGCTCCAATCTATCCATATCCGAATGAGTGTTATAAAAGTTGCTCGGCATGTGGAAAGTAGCATCTTTGCTATGAAGAGAATGCCGCCATCTTGTCATGTTGCACGCAAGCACCCACAAGTAGCGATTGTACATGCGTTTTGTGCAAGCGAGGCGAGAGTGCCTCAAGGTTGCGCGATAGTAGCGAGGCAACCCCGCCATGCCCTCGCTTGCGCGTGCACTCATTGAATCCGAGAAATGCGGATAGCTTTGGGAGGTTCGGCAGTCTGTGCCCTGCATGCTCCCATGTCTCTATGAGGAAAATGAGATCCATATCTTGTGCAATAGAGTTGAGACTCTCCCCTTTACGCCGAGGGGAAGCCCCGGCAGTTCCAAGACACCATCGAGGCCACAGTTCCTATTTGTTGGCATTTAATGTGGGCCTTCGATGATGCGCCGCGGTTGCGGGGAAGCGTGTCGCGTTACTGGCGGCGATTCGCGGGAAGCGGTTGGGCGGGCGGGTACCGGTGGCGAGGCGAGTGGCGGCAACTTGGCGCGTGCATTGGCGACCTCGGCGGGCGCCGGCCTAAAAATCGCGAGCTTGCCTCGCGCACGGGCCTGCAGCACCCCCTCGGCAGCGGACACCCCCGACTCGAGCGGTGCCACGGTGGGACTCTGTTGCATCGGGTAAGATCCTGGTCGACATACGAGGCGGTCCCCTTCAATTGCCTACTCGGCGCGGGATGGCCTCCACGCTTTTCGCATATGTCCGCCACCGTGAAGGTGACAACGCCAGCAAGCGATTTGTGCGTTGAGTCCCAAAGGCGGCTTGCTCGAGCAATGTGCACCGTGTAGTCCGAAATGCCATTGAGATAGGATCTCATCCTAGATGTGCTTGGTGAGATCTTCTCCCGCCTCCTCCGAGAGCCCACGCACCACCTTCTTGTGACGCCGGCGACTCGCTCCTGCCGCTCACTAAGTCGAGGGGCAACATTATTTGCCCCCGGTGATGCCTGTTGGTGGAGTGTGTGGGCTGCTCCGCGAGGGCGATGTGATGTGCGAGATGGAGCGGTGGTGTGCATGCACTTTGTTTAGCGACACGTGGGTTGTGGGGCATGTCGCGCTTGTAATGCGTCCCAGGTGTTGCGGCCTCTCGCCGCCGGAGTGGGAGCCTAGCTCCTGTTGGAATCTCTGTTGCTTGGCCAACTCACTTGTGCAGTGTCGTAGTTGTTCATGGACCTCGGCTTGGAGGCCCCGGCCTTGCTGGGCAATGGTTGCTCTGAGCTCCTGTATCTCCCGAACTTGTGTCTCGGCCCTACTCTGCGGGGTTCGGCTCTGCACTGGGCCGAAGGCGGCTCCGGACGTTTCGTATTATGGTGGCATATCCCTCAGCTTCTGACTTGAGGCGGGAAATAGTTGCCATTGTATCCTGCTCAACACCCTGCTTGTTGCATGTCATAGTCTCTATGGTGGTGAGGAGGAAATCCACGCGAGCTCGCAAGTCAGCAAGGCCCTGCTTATCCTGTTGCCTCTCAAAGTGGGGCTGCTGGAAGCCGATCTTCTAATCTAGCGCATACGGGTCTCCATCTCTCAGAATCCGTTGCCTTTCACGCTAACCTGTCTTTTGAGCACGTGAGATGCTGAGGACTATATCTCTGCTGCCAGTTCTGCGGGTTTTGTTACTCTCGATCTGTTCCTCCAGCTGTTTCATGGCCCTCGTCTGTGCCTGTGCCGGGCTTGAGCAGCCTTCATCCATCTCCCGAGTCAATCTCATAGATCGGGCCTTCGCTCGAGCCTCCCTCCTCATGGAAGAGGTTTCTCCCTTGTCTTTGTCATCGTAGGGGCCATTTTCATGGCGGCCCCTCCCCTAGTTCTCGGGTGTGAAATTTTGGGCCGGGGCGGGGGCTGGGGAATGTCTCCCTCCAAATGGGGGTCTGGGCAAGGGGCTACAGAAGCGGCCATGAGGCTGTACGGTATGGAAGGGGATTAAAGAGTTAAAGGGCTATTAAGAATTGAAAGATGTTTAAAAGCATAAGCATGCCCGCCCTCAGTGGTTGGCATGGGGAGGGGTTCAACTGGGTGGGGGGGAGGTTCGATTTGACTCTTGTCGGAATACTTTTGGTATGGGCTTGGTTCGAATAAGTTTTTTGGAATAAGTTGGCAATGTATAATAATAAATTCTAGAAAAGACTCCTCAACACGAATGTGACAAACTTACTATAATAATAAATTCTAGAAATGATGTCCTCATTTGCGGTATTATTGTGGATTACCTAGGCCACATAGTAGGAGCAAATGGACTATCCACAGACCTATAGCCTAAGTCAAAACAATAGAGAAATGGCCGACACCAAAGAATGTTAAGGAATTTCTAATTTTACTAGGCCTAACAGATTACTCACGCATAGCATCTTCTCTAACAAATATGACAAAGAAGAACGCCAAGAAATGACAAGGTGCTTGGATAGATAAGTGCAATAGTGCTTTTGAGGAACTAAAAGTAGCCCTCACAACAACACCAGTGTTAGTGCTCCCTGCCCTAGAGAAACCTTATGAGCTACAGATGCTTGCAACAAAGGAACTGGGGCAATCTTGATGCAAGAAAGCCATCAACCCAAAAGGTTGAAACTATGGAATAGGTAGTTTGCTTGTCTCACTTGAAGAAGTTGGAATTCGAGAGATCGAAAGTTTTTTTTTCTTTTTTTTGCGCTTTTGCTTTTGCTTTTGCTTCTCTTTCTCTGGACCCTTGATATGAAAACAGCTTTGCATGTGTCACGTCAAAGTTTGCACAGGTGAACAAATACAGACATGCTAGAATTCTGGAAAATCTTGTACCTCCATTTAGGCAAGCATGCTAATCACTTTCATGAGGCCCTTTTTCCTAACCTTTTCCAGCTGCAGTTGGAATTGGTCAACACCAATCGAAGTTGACAATCTTTTTAAAAAATGGTTTGGCTGCCTTTTCTTGTCCTCTTCTGCGTGAAATTGGAGCCTCCATGCTCCCACCAATGCCGACTTGTTGTTGCTGCTCTGTTGCCAGCATCGCATCGATATATCCAGATCCAGTTGATTAATTAAACGCTAGAAAATTCTATTCCAATCTTGAATCAGATGCAGGATTCACCTTGGCAATTCCGTCTTTTGCTTATGTATTTTTGGCAAATCTTGCATGCGTTTAGTGTGTTTCGACATGATCATAGGTAGTTATGCTTCCCAATTGCAAATTCTTTCATATGATGAATTTTTTGTACTTTCATGTTTTTTGGGTTGCCCCTAGGGGGGCAATCCCTTGTTTATGTGGGTTTTTGGCATATTCATGGTATATGCTAACATATGCCTAAAATATGCCAGAAACTGCTACAAACCTGGTGTAACCTGTAAATGCTTTCAGTCCGGTAAGTTTGCGGGGTGTGTTTCTTAAACCGGATAACGGATAGGAAGTATGCATCTTTGGGTCTTCGACAAGTATCTTCATCTTCATCTTGGGTCTTCGGCAGCAAGTATCTCTTTCTTGATATGTACAATGAGCTCAAGCTGGATTTCGCACAAGCTGGGTCTGTGTCAAACAGAGCTTCTTAAAGAGTCGCACAATCTTGTTCACATCTGATCAACATATGGCATATGCCCGATTAGCCTAGATTTCTTGTACATGCGAGAAAAAGGATGTGGTCACATTAATCATCCACAAGGTTGGGCCAAATAAAAGAGGCCATAACTTCGGAATAATATATTGCATCCACGGCGGGCAAACAAGGTAGCAAGGTTGCGCGATTGGCTGGTTTGGGAAATTCTAAGCGAGATCCGGTCTTCTAAGCAGATTCTAAGCGGGAGTTCCAAAAGACTTACATGGCTTATTAGCATTAATGCTACATGTTACCGGATCTTCGACGACCGAGGGGATAGAAAAGTCGAAGAAAAGTAAACCATGCCATTCTCGAGCCCACGTAGGGGTGATCCAAAAACACATAATTGTGCCTGCATCCTTACATGCTGCGGCATATATCCATAGAAAAGCTCCATCAATGGGACTAAATTGTAACAATAGGTATTGCCGGTCCAACAACACAATGTAGGTGGTCATTGCGGATGTTGCATCAAACATAAACTAGAGGATTACATTTAAATTGATCTCAAAACGTGCCTCTTTCCTCTAGTGCAAAGGACTGGCTAATTTGGGCCTTTTGATTGCAATGGCACTACATCCGGCTTCAACAAATGGTATGCCGGTTACTTTGGTTCTTGATGGCATTAAAACATTTGTCATCACATATCACCCTTCTCTTATCATTTGGGTCTGCATGGCGGGCATCGATGGTGAAACTTCCCTTTTCTTGGCTTGTGCCAAAGGATATGAACAGATTGTGAATTTGCTTCTCGGATTCGGTGCCAACCGAAATCTTGTCTTTGGGGTAAGGCGATTATTGAATGGAATTCATTTTGTTACTTTTTATGTGCTTTGCAAGTCTTTGACAAAACGTTGCGAGATGAATGCGCTACATGTTCGTACTTGAAGATGTATGGAAACACCGTAAACAAATTTGTGTACTTGGTATTGTATGCGATTTTTTCAAATTTTCAAGTGCAATCGGGGAAGGATCTTATTGTATCTAATTGTTGGCAGATAAATAAAATTAATCTATAAGTTGTACATTCAATTTCAGAAATTTCATTTTCTAAGATAGACAGATATCTTCATCCCTGCAATATGCGCGTCTTCTTTTGATCATGTGAAGAGTACGATTCACAAAGCTTTGATTGTATAACAAGATCCAAAAGCTCAAGATTTGTGGGTTTTTGGGATGACGTCAGCTATGCCAGGCCAGAGTTTTGTAATGCCATTGATGAAAGTTTAACAAAAGCAAAAGTCATTTTTCAGAGAAAAGAAGATGGATAAATCCAAGGTTAACATTCAGTGACAGAATTATGCAATGACTTGAAAGCTAATCTCCAAAATTGGTAGCAGACCTTTAAGGAAAAGCTTGCAAAACTTGACAAGTTTGTCCCATGTCCATTTGCTATTTGTTTCCAGTGGCCAAGACTATCTGTCTACACTGATGGTTATGTTGAAAGGCACATGGCATTAAGCTGTTTATATGTTCAGAAGATTTGAGATTGGCAGTACTTTCTCACCAATAAGAGTGCTCCAACTTGCTAAGAGGACCCCATTGAACAGATAATACCTTTCTATTTATTTCTTATAGACCATATGAGATTGTTTAGGAAAGCGTAGCTGATTCAACTTTGAAACTTAAAAGGGTTGAACAACTCCGCCATAAGAGCGAAAAAAGCCAGAATTCAATCTAAGAAGTTACTAAATGACCTCTACAACGCATCAATAACTTCTTTCTCAATATCTTATTTGGCCATTAAACTTCTTCAATGCAAAGGGGAAACAAGACGTGTAAAAACACAATAGCATTCCAATAGCATTCCGTAGTTCTAACATATGCTAAAATATAAACTTAGACATTTAGACATTTGGGAACATACACATAGTTCTCAACAATCTAAAGTACAATGCACACAAAATTCCAATTACAAGTTTCCAACTTTAGCCCAACACTAACTCCGCCGATTTATCTCACTATTTAGGTTTTTGCTAGGCACTATTTAGGATTTTTTCCAACTTTAGCCCAATGCTAAGTACACTGACTTAGGTTTTTGCTAGGCACCGTTGCTATATGGTCTTTTTGCTTTAGCATGCATTTGGTCATAGCAAATCGTTAATAAGTTTGCATGCATGAGAAATTACCTCATGTCAATAAAGACCACGTATCATCCCAACGTTTGCCCAGCAACGCTAGGCACCATTACTAGTAGTTAAATATGCATCTCTTAGCATAAATGGCCAAAGTGGACATGAAATGCACCTTGAAATTTTCAAATAGGGGCATTGAAAAGAAAAATTTGTTGTAGCTAAAATGCTCCACGTTCCACTACTATTAAATCTCATTATCTGCAATCATAGTAAACTATTCAGCCTAAATGTGTGCAGAATTAAAACATCAAAAATCAAAACCCAATCTCAGATGTCTTGAAACATCACAAACCAAAGACCACTTAACTGCTAAGTATCTGGATCTATTTTTCTTTCAATTGACCTGCACAGCTTCGTACATAAAACTCAACACTCATGCGCTAATAAAATGGCACCCCGTGTTCATAGCATCCACACGGCTCCACACAAAACAAAAAGACTCAATACGAAACGTTGAAACAGAAACCACAAAAACACATTTATAGAAACCATGAAAACACATTCTCTGGACACTGGAGGGCAACCCCCCGTGCGCAGCACCTTGTTTTTATACTCTAGAAATAGACAAAGGCCAACTCAGTTGGCATTCTCAGACCAACCTCTCCATCTTTCGCCAAATTCAGCTGGCAAGTCAGTGTGCTTCGACATGATCATAGGTAGTTATGCTTCCCGATTGCAAATTCTCTCACATGTCGAATTTTCTTGAATTTCTTGTACTTCCATGTTTTTTTATACTCTAAAAATAGACAAAGGCCAACCTCGGTTGGCGCATTCTCAGACCAACCTCTCCATCTTTTGCCAATTTCGGTTGGCAGGTTGGCATGGTTGGAAGGTTGGTGCTTTCGTGAGTAAGCATGTATTCTAATAAATGATGCATGTTGGCATGGTTGGAAGGTTGGGGCTTTCATGAGTAAGCATGTATCCTAATCATTGATATTTCAGCGACGTACTCGGATGGCAATTGGTACTTGAGCATGTAGTTGTCTATAGCCAATGGGTGCGCATGCCACTAGGCAACTTAGATTGCATATTTGCTAATCAAATACGCAAATGCAACAATTGATAGGGAGATTGATACAAAGAGGGAACGATCGTGTGAACGGCATTGGCTCTGGGTTTCCTGAAATAGACCCCCTGGCGCCAGGGGGTCTATTTCAGGAAACCCCCGAGCCAATGCAGTTGAGCCACGTAAACATTCACAAGGACGAAATTTTTGTTACGTGGCAGAAAAAAAGAAAAAATTTTGGTTCTACACTTCTCTTTTCTTCCAGCGAGCGACGGAGTGGCGCAGTGAGCTTGCATTTTGTTTTACAAGTTTGCTTGCTTGTGACAGATTCGATGGCTTGCTTGTTTGTTTTGTTTTGTGACAGATTTTCTTTTCATGCATCAGTATAGCGGAACTACTATGGTGGAGCTATAGCATAGGAAGCCCTGTTTGTCGTGGAACAAACTAGCATGGCAGAGCCATGACATCTTGAAAACACAATAAACGGAGGTTTTAACACAGACTGACCTCCATAGCCAGAGCTTTGCAAAGCGGAACCCCCATAGCCGACCTCCATAGCTAGAGCGATCCAACTGAAATCAGAATGGCGGAGCTCTGGCGGCGCCGCCTGAGCTCCCGAGCAGGTTATTTACTGTTTTGAACAAAAGCGTAAAAAACGAGAAATTTCGTCCTTGTGGAGTTTACGTATTGAAAGCCTACAAGCGACAACGACAAATATACTATAAACGCTTGTATGAAATAAAAAATACAGTTCAAGGTTCACTAACACAATGGAGAACCTATCTGAGCCGTTAGATCTCAAAAGGGCTAGTGGAGAACCTTTCTAAGCCTTTAGATCTCAAAAGGGAGCCAATATGGACCGTTTAAGTACCCAAACAGAAACCGAGCTCTAAACAGAGGGGGACTATGGATCCGGCGGCGGCATCTCTGGCTATGGCGAATACAACTTTTTTTGCTCCTCCATTGCTCTGTGCATATAACAGAATCCGGATCGGCCCAAAATCTCAAAATCTCAGCTTTCAAGGAAAGCTTTTACCTCGATCTTTTTTTTCTTCTCATACTTCCTTTCAAAATCTCTTCTTAGCTTCTTCCACACTGCATGAAGAGCCTTACATGATCCTGGAAGGTGGTAATAACGGCACAGGAGGTTTCAATAACGATGGTGGCAATGGTGGATCGTGGGGAAAAGGCGGTGATAATGGCGGATCAGATGATAGCTCGGCATTAAATAACCCTGGAGGTATTTTAAGTCTTTTTTTTCAAGGTTGGAAAGACAGAGTGAAAGCAGATCCTCAGTTTCCTTTCAAGGTTTTGATGGAAGAAGTTGTCGGAGTTGGAGCTAATGTTTTAGGAGACATGGCTTCTCGCCCTAATTTTGGTCTCAATGAGCTGGATTTTGTTTTCTCGACTATAGTAGTAGGATCTATACTTAATTTTACTCTGATGTATTTGCTGGCCCCTACATCTGCTGCTGCTGCAATAGGGGCAGGATTGCCAGGAATTTTTGCTAAGTGTCCTGCAGGACATATGTTTGAGCCCGGTGCTTATTCTCTTCTAGACAGGGGTGGAACTTTCGTATATAAGGGTTTGATATTTTCTGGAGTAGGATTTTTGGCAGGATTGTTTGGAACTGCTTTGTCAAATGGCCTGCTTAATGCCAGAAAAAGGATGGATCAAAATTTTGTTCTTCAGAACAAGCCACCTCCAACTTTTCTTAATGCTGTAACATGGGGTTTGCATATGGCATTCAGCAGCAATCTTAGATATCAGGCACTGAATGGATTTGAATTCAGCCTTGCCAATATGCTGCCTCCTTCAGCCTTTAAGGCCTCTGTGCTCTTCACTCGTGCTTTGAATAATCTTCTAGGTGGCTATACTTTTGTTCTATTGGCTCGCCTTACTGGCTCACAGAAATCAGAGAGTACTTCAGCAGATTATTGTAAAGATGTCACAGAGAACCTGATCTCAAACTCAAAAATAAACTTTGGAGAGATTAAGGAGGCCAGATACCCACAGGACCCAGCTGAAGTTGGTTCTCAAAATTGATGTTTGGAGGTCTGTTTTGCAGTTTGGTCATAAGAAAAGGCCATTTTTATTTCCAGCTGCAGTGGAACTTTGGGAAGCTTTAACTTATTTGTATTTTACCAATCCTATCCTCTGAAGCTGGACAAATTGTCCGGCTCTTCAAAAGAACATCTTGGGGGTGATTCTATGCTTGACATGTCTTTGTAATAAAACCATTCATAAAGTATCAGATATGAATTTCGTGTCCATTCAGAAATATTAAGCTTGTTTACTCTTAATGCTGTCTCTTTCTCTCTTTGCTATATAGTTCTTGGTAAAACAGCGTTGGGACTAAAGAATGTAAGAAAATTGAGGATGGGCGTATTTTTCTCTACCACGTGCATAAAGCCAGCAAAGAATACGCATGCTCGAAGTCTTATTTTTTGGAGGCTAGGATTCTGGAGGCTAGGATTTTTGGAGGCTAGATTCATTGAAAAATAGTGAATATCCGAACCTCCAAGTCAGATTGCCTCACAGCCCATTTTCTTTATAAAAAATCCCTCTTTCTATTACGAGAAAGCAATGGAACGGAACTTCTTGCTACAATCGTCGAACTGCCTCTAATCTCTTTTTTTTTTTTTTTTTTTTTTTTTTTTTTTTTTTTTTGGGGCCTCTAAGCATCTGGTTAAAGCTCCAAAGAGAAGCATCTAACATATAAACCAACATCAAACAAGACATACCAAACCAGAGGTCCTCAAGATTTTAATCTCCACAGAAGCACAACCATTGGAGCTTTCCTAAATTCCAAAGCTAAGACTAATCCACAAATCCAAGACATTCTAATACATTAGAAGTCTGCTTTGTCCTTGCAAAGACAAAAAAAAAAAAATCAGTGAAACTAAATTGCATATGGAGCCCAAACAAGAGGAACACGAGAATAGAATAGAATAGAATATGATTTTATAGGCCCACGGAGACCAACCGGCATTACTACCGTGATTAAAAACCCACTCAAGGGTTTTTGGGAAAAACCTTAGTAGCAATAAGGATCTTTGACATACCGCCGCGATTATATACATAATCACAAGTGCTGGTGAGGTTAATGCCGGACGAGGGGGGCATAACGGTCGGCGTATCCATTACCTCCGAGGTCTGATCCCAACAAGCCCTCAGAGACCCAGGTGCTCGGTAGCTCATGCAAGGCGATGGGGCACAACTAACCGAGCATCCGAGCCCGGATATGCTCGTCTGACGGACAGGAGCACGGAGGGTGTGACTTTCATCCTCAATGGCGCCGCTGGTGGCGGCGGCGGACTCGGTCCTCGCGGCTCCCGAATCCATCTCCCTGTCTCAATGCGGAGGTGGTGTGCACTGTCTTGTAATGGAAGCAATCACCCCGCGCTTTTTCATGGGTAGATGGGTGCGCAGTAGTGGTGTGGGCCCTCGTGAGCATGGGATTAACTCGCCGTCGATAATTTGCCACCTTGACATGTGACAGGCCTCTCGCATCCCAAAGTTTGGCCATGAAGCAAGCATCCAAGTCTTGCTTCAAGGCAGCGTTCCTTCGCCGGTGTAATCTGGTCCACATCGTGTGCCTGCACATTCCATAGCGAGAACCACTGGGCTTGCTTGTCTTTTCCAAAGGCTTTGAGTCGTCAAGCGGGCCCATCGCCACCGCCAAAGCAAGGTTGGGCAGCCGGGCTTCATCCATAGCCACCACCTTCCGGAAGTAAATAATGTGACGCTCCGTTAAGCAGACCCCTCAGAATGGAAGGAAGCCTTGCTCTCGGAGCAAGATCCGATATGGGACCGTGGATTTCACTCCCGGTTAGGGCCAAGAAGGCCTTTCGCACTGCTCTAGATCGCTTCAAGTGGTGAGGGATATCACCGGCCCCCACACTTCCCCCCCATAGAGGAGGACCGGTTCAACCAAGGCCCCGAACAAGTGTGCCTAGTGACCCCATGCATACTGGCTCGCCTTGTGATTTGTTGTTTTGCATTGCATACTGGGGCTTTCCGACTGCAAGTGACCCGAAACCGATGGATGCATCCCGGTGTGTGGTAGTAGAAAACTCAATGCCCAAATACTTATAAGATCGAGCCACCTCCACTACCCTTTGGTAAGTGAATGAGGGAAGGCGTGGGTGCCGGGATGATGGGACCAGCAGCACCCTTGTCTTGGCCAAGTTAAAGAAATTTTACCTCTGAGCCATGTGGCCTGCACCAGAAGCTGCACACTGATCCACTGTTGAAAACTTTAGTTTTTTTGAACTCCACATGTACTTTATTTGGAGATCCATATGTTGATTTGTGGAAGTATGATTTTGCCGATTGATGATGTTGTTTTTTAAGTGGACAAGGAACGTCCATTGTTGTTTTTCAAGGAGCTGGGGTTTTTGTTTTTAGGAGGTGCGTTTTTCAAGGAGGTATGTCTAAAAAAAAAGTGAACTGCAAGTGTCTGATTTTATTTATTGCTATTGCCAATGGATTGGGTATGCATCTTGCCCATTCTATTGTTAATGGTCCTCGAATTTGTGTATCTCTTCCTACTTGTGTTTCGATTCCTCAGTCAGTAGTTGTCAAAAGTGGCCCACTTTTTTTCAAGTACAAACTACGTCTGCTTAGTGGACCTGAGCTTGCCAAGATGTTTCCCAATGTTGAGGCTTTCGCTACTTACAGGTCTAGGCATACTTTTGTCTCTACCTCCCCAATTGCTCCTATCCCCTGTCACATAGTAGCCACTTCACTCGAATGTCGTGTTGTATCATCTTCTTCCTCATCTGCCTCTGCACTAGTTAATCCGCCAGTATTACCAGCTCGTATGCCTTCTTCTCTAGCTATTTCTGCACCATCACCTTCTTCGAGTGCATCTCCGTCCCAGTCTATATCAGTAGACCCTCTTAATGAGGATCAACACTCGCGTCTTCTGGACATTGCTCACAAGCAAGAATTATTGGAAGAAGGATGGTCTACTCCACGCTTGAAGAAGCTTGCGTCGCCGCAAAAATAGCTCGGCTCCTCAATGCATGTTAGTTCACTCTGTAGCTCCGATATCCGCTTTCACGATTGTTACGATGGATGTCCCCACGATTCGATGGCATTGAGACACCGAGGGAGCGAGATCAAGTTCTCATTAATGATTCTATGGATGTGGAAGTTCGACCTGGTTAAATTAACTTTTCTATAAATATGATTATATATTATTCTTCTCTTTGTAGGAGAGGAAAATAGTGTGAACTGCATTATGCTGTCATGCTTAGATGGGTGGCTCTGCTCAGTTGGATCTGATTGTCCACTGGGTTTTTTATTCCTGTCTCTGCATTGTATTATGTATTATGATGGAGTGTTATTAATAAAGTCTGACATCCTTCAAAAAAAAAAAAAAAAATGGTTATTGTGTTTTGAGGTGGTGGTGTTTTTAAGAAGGTGTAGCTTTTGGAGATGTGGTTTATAAATAAGTACAGTTTTTAAGGAGGTGTTTTTTTAAGGACGTATAGTTCTCTAAAGTGGTGTGATCATTTAATATTTTTTATAGCCAATTTTAAAAGCACCATCATACAATCATTGCCTATTCTCATCCATATGGCTCGCCATGAAGTATACATTACATGCCATGTGTGAAAATGTCATTATTTTGAAAACGCAGACTTTTTGGATCTGACAGTGTTTCGCAGGACAGTAGCACGAACAGAGAATCCACTTTGCCCTATGCTCCAACTATGGAGTAGTACTCCAGCTATGGCTTTGCATGTGCTTGCTTTGATCCAGCTATGGTGATGGCTTTTCACCAGTTCTGATGATGACATAGAAAGTGATAAAGATATTTGCCTAGCTATGGAGTCTTTGGCTTCTCCAGAAACCTCTTCAAATTGTGTCTCTGGCCACCTTGTTGCATCGATTTGTGGAGCTTGCTTGGTCCTATATTCAGCATATCCGGCCATATCCGCTGGTGACATCCTATTCACCCTTTCTACTTGAAGCTATTTACTTTCAAAACTATTTCTTTTTATATATTTAGAAACCTTGAATCAGACCTTGATCTTTCCAGCCATGGCTCACAAGCCTTGCATATGAGTTTTCCACTTTGCTTGCTTATGGGCACAAATGTGGGCTTTGAAACACAAAAAGTTATTTTCGTCCATAGTTTTTTGCAGTAGAATCACCAATGGATGCACATGTTGATCTGCTTATAAGCCCGAAAACAGGTAGAGTATGTCTTCTTTCTTTTGCATTTGCTTCATTTTTAAGCGTTTATGTCTTTAATTGTTCTCAAATATTAGATATGAGCATGAAGGTTAACATTAATGCAGATTCTAAAATAATAAAAAATCATTGAATTTGTTTCATTTTTTGTATGAACTTCAAGGAAGCTACAAAGAAAATCCCGGCACGTGAACTACATGAACTCGAACAAGATGCATTTGGAGGTCTGCTAGGCATGTTGCAAGAATCAAATATTGTGATTAAGCCATTCAGTCCTGCAACAAGTCTTAGTGTTGTACATTTATTTTTAGAATTCAAATGTAACTGCTAAAGTGATGCAAATGAGAAGGGTGAACCTCTGGGCTATTGATGAAGATTATGCATGTACTGAAGTGTTCTATACGAAAAGGAAAAGTTTGCAGTAAGGCTGACTGAACTCATGGATTATATAACATTGTAAGATCTACAAGTAGTCAAAGATGATTATCCGATTCCCTGATGCGTATATTCAAGGCCAATCCACAGTCCAAATTCATGTAAAGTTTTATAATGTAAGTTTTTTTCTTATGGAATCAAAGATGTTTCTTATGTGTTTCTAACATCTCTATAAGGTTTTATTTTGTTAGTATAGCTCATGGCTATAAAATAAGATATGTTGGTTTGCCTTTTCTTGTCATCGGTATCTCAAATTGACAACCCAGGAGTTCTCTTTACAAAAAAAGTTGTCACAAAGTTGTCAATGAGAAATATTAGTTGTCAAATGATAATTTTGAAAAAAATTATTTTTGCTAAATGAGAACTCAATTAAATCATAAGTTGGCATTTGAGAACTCCAAAATATAAAAAAAAGTTGTCAAAGGAAATAAAGAAGGATTTTTGAGGTCCCGAAGGTGAAAATTGTAAGTATCTATTTTTTTCTAGAATAAGGAATGTATTTCTAGCTTGTTTAAATAGCAACGAATTGGGTGGGGGGGGGGGGGTTAGTGAATCATGACTTAGCACACTCTTTAAGTTTCATCTCTATTTCAATAATAATGATAATACTAACAATAATAGTAATAATAGTAATAGTAGTGGTGGTGATGATGATGATGATGATGATGATGATGATGATGATGATGATGATGATGATGATGATGATGATGATGATGAATTAATCACGCCCACTTTGGACCTTCAAGGCCATGAAGCGCCAATGGTTGCAAACGTTAAACGTTTCTTAAGAAGTACTCTATGGTTAAAAATGGGGTTTTTTTAACAACACTGGCCTGAGCAGCATAGAAGAAATTATTTTGAAGAGACTTATCTCTCGCGTACGTATGTTTATATGGCTTTAGTGCCCAATGCCATAGTCAAGAATATTGCCATGTGTCTGATGATGAAGCACATTGAACTTCCTTGCTCTAGGTATTATATAGCTCCAATTAGCTACTTTCAACTAGTCGATTGATAATTTAGGTATTCCACGAGCAGAAAGATGAAAATGAGGGAGAGGGGGCTCGCTTTTGCCACACACCCACTTCTACGAGCAAGCATAACATTATACAACCATCTCCCTCCATTTTCATCTTTACCAAAAAACTAATTAGCTTTACTAGGTTTCTATGATTCACCTTGCCTGCAGGGTGTGCTTCTTTAGCTTTGAAATAGAGACCAAGTGCCATTGGATCACTATCTAACAAAGAGAAAAAATCAATACCTTTTATACAGATTCTATTCCGAATCTCTTCATAAGCTAGGCAACGCAAAAATAAACGAGTTTCGTCTTCAACCATGTTTAATTCACATACCTTGCAAAATCTCTCTTCCTTTGGAGCCTTTGACCACCTATCTGTTTCCATATGCAATATGTGAGAACTTGTCTTATATCTTGCTATGCATCGTTTTAGATGTCTGGGGATTCGAGGTTTCAGGTAGTTTTGCTTGGAGTACACCAATAGAGGAATTATTTCTGAGATATATGTAACCATGCGTGAACCCTTCTCCATCAGAGCTGCTCAACAACTCGTGTCTGCACTAGATCTCGGGCACCAAGATCAATGTCTGGTAATAGAGCAGGGATATCCCCCATCTCTCTGCCCATATATTCACATCTTGATAGCAACCTGATATTGATCGAGATAAAGCCATCTTGCACAACCGTCCACTGTTTATGGATCCTAGCAATAAAGTTCAGAGTCTGATACAAAGCCTCGGCTTCAAGAGGGAGCATCCCAGCTTCAGCCAACAATATCGCATATGGAATTTGGGATGTGATTTCCAACTCCTCACGAAGAAATATTTTCAATATCGCTTCCACTTGAGACTACAACTGCAGTGAGATGCCAAGCCCCTAGATAGGTGAACTATAAAGGATCACGGTCTGCACTAGTGTCCTAAACAGGATCTTTTTGAGACCCCAATCTGTGAGAGAGGCACTGAGACATCTGGATAACATGCTATATGGGGCTGCCGTGCCTCCTTGAACTTGCTTTTTGACACAATCTTTCCAACTATACTTGGTTGAAAATTTCAACCCCAAAACATTTGTAGCTGTCTATTATCTCCGGAATGTCATTTTTGTATGTAAATGTTAGCCGATTTATAGTTTCCACAATCTTGACTTTTGATTTTGTCAAATTAACATTCACCTTACTTCACAGAAAGTGGCCAGGTTATCAAGATGGGATTGTAAGCCTTCTGGTTTGTCTACTATCAAAACTACACCATCAGCATAAAGGAGAAGTTGTACAAGGAAATTGCTTAAACTGGAACCTGATAAATCTTTAGTGCTCGGCCATTACTCATTCTATATACAAACCAATAAAGTTGTGCACAATGGGCTCCTCTATCATACATCTATAGTGCTTCTAATTTTCTCATTATGATTGACTGATAGCTTTACTATTACCTTTGAGTACAGTTGGGATATGGCTCCTCGAATTTGCTTTGGTACTCGAATTTGCTTTGGTACTCCAATCTGCTCCATTCTCGTTTCCAAATCCCTTCGAGGAACTATGTCGAAGGCTTTTAAAAAGTCTATAAATGCTAGATACAGAGCTTGTCTAGGGTTTTTTGCATGTTCAATCAATATGTGCAAGCTAAGAACATGGTCAAGGGTACAATGGTGCTTCATGAAACCTGCCTGGCAGTCGCCCTCTTCCCGGTCTCGTCAGCCCAGAAACTGAGTTTCTTTTCTAGCAAGCTTTCCAACAATTTTAAAAATATACTGCCAATCAAGATGGTCCGATAATTCAGCACACTGCTTTTATCTCCAGATTTGTGGATGGAGAAAACTTTGTTTGCCTTCTAGTTATGAGGCCTAACCCTACCTAACAACCAAATTCATCATAATATCTATAGGCTCATCTCCTAACCATTTTAGCAATTCAATACTAAGGCCTTATAAATCGTTGTCCGTCCCATTTTACATGTCTTTGAGTGTGGCTTTTACATCATATGATGTAAACAAATCCTTACCTACTTCTTCTACTTGCATACCTTCAGAATTGTGCGGATAAATCTCCTTAACCATATCCAGTAACTCCATGGGATCTAATTCTGCTTGTTTTGGCATTGTTGACATTTGTTTCTAGAATGTCTTGGGATGCACACAAAACCACTCCTACAAGTTGTCTTTATTTAAGGTATGTCCTTTTCTTCCTCCTTATGAGATCCATGTACCATTTCGGTTTGCACAATCATTTAGCAGGTAATTTTGCTTTTGCTATACGACATTTTGTGTCCCACCATCCATTGCTATCTAATCTTCCTTTTTTAGTCGGGTCAATTGTCAAATTGTATAAGATTGGTGCGAGAATTTGTGCATCATTTGCTAAAAAGGTTTGTTGATTTAGAAGTCTTTAAAGCAGTCAAATTGTTTGAACTTGTTGGCTATCCAGATAATGATTCTACAAGAAGTAAAATCACCACAAACTAGTCGAATATCTACTTCATTGGTGATAGGGCTGATGTCGATATTGGTAAGTGTAAGGTAGAAAGAGAAGGCTTTGTGAAAACGTGCATCATGTGATGAGAAGAATATGCTTGGGGCATGAAGTATTGCTTATCAAATGTTGATCCTTATAGAGATATTTTTCATGCTTTATCCAAAAACTTTAAAACTTAGCATTGTAGCACGTGTGTAGCCTAGCCCATAAGGGCCATGCGGACGTGACATCTATCTTGGTAGTCTCTATGAGCACCGCAACTTATGAGTGAAGTTTTTCAAAACAAAGTGATGTAAAAAATAAGAAGTGAGCTAAGATTTGTCTTGAAATATTGGATGCACATATATTTTATTAACAAGTTTACCATACAGAAAGATCAATTGGCATGAGATCTCTAGTATTTGGAACACACACACCCCAACATTTGGTCCACGGCTGAAAACAACAGTAAAAATAAAATACGAGTTGTTTTTTTTGAAGATTTGAAAAAAACCTACACGTAGCTATATGGGGGTGTGGTTTTCCAAGGATATGGTGTAGTTTTTCTTAAGGATATGTAGTTTTTTTTTTAAAGAATGGGTGGTTTCTTAAGGAGGTGTAGTCTCTTATTTAAGGATGTGTTGTTTTTGCAGGCAGTATGGTTTTTTGAAGAGATGTTTTTTTAAGGTGGTGTTTTTTAAGGTAGTGTTTTTTTGAGGTGTGGTTTTTTAAGGTTTTCTAAGAATCCGTGTATGATCAAGTTGTCCACATGCCATTACTGCCACAAAATGGCAGCATACAAGAGTTATATATGCTTGACACTCTTCACTAGCATTTGACTTCAAACATGCTACCTAGGCTCCAACATGCAAGGTGGCTCAAACATGCCAAGATGGCTCCAACATGGCAACTAGGCTTCAATATGCCAAAGTGGCTCAAACATGCCACCTAGACTCCAACATGCCAAGGTGACTCAAACATGCCAAGGTGGCTCAAACATGACACCTAGGCTCCGACATGCCAAGGTGGCTCAAGAATGCCAAGGTTGCTCCAACATGGCACCTAGGCTCCGACATGCCACGGTGGCTCAAACATGCCACCTAGGCTCCAACATGCCAAGGTGACTCAAACATGCCATGCGAGCTCCAACATGCCAAGATGGCTCAAAGGTGCCACCTAAGCTCCAACATGCCACCTAGGCTCAAATATGCCAAGGTGGGTCAAACATGCCAAAGTGGCTCAAACATGCCACGCGGGCTCCAACATGCCACCTAGGCTCCAACATGCCAAGGTGGCTCCAACATGCCACCTAGGCCCCAACATGCCACCTTGGCTCCAACGTGCCAAGGTTGGCTCCAACATGCCACCTATGCTCCAACATGCCACCTAGGCTCAAACATGCCAAGGTGGCTCAAACATGCCACGAGGATCCAACATGCCACCTAGGCTCCAACATGCCAAGGTTGCTCAAACATGCCAGGCGGGCTCCAACATGCCACCTAGGTTCCAACATGCCAAGGTGGCTCACAACATGCCACCTTGGCTCCAACATGCCAAGGTTGGCTCAAACATGCCACCTAGGCTCAAACATGCCAGGTGGGCTCCAACATGCCACCTAGGCTCCAACATGCCAAGGTGGCTCACAACATGCCACCTTGGCTCCAACGTGCCAAGGTTGGCTCAAACATGCCACCTAGGCTCAAACATGCCAGGGTGTCTCAAACATGCCAGGGTGGCTCTCCGGGACCGATCTTGGAGTTTTTTGAACCAGCTCGAATCTACTTTTGCAAATTTTAATTTTCCCCACTCATTTCATAGAGATTGCAAAAAATACCCTTCACCACATCATCATGCCATTTTTGCCATGTCATTAACCATGTTTTGCCATGTCAGTGGTACACCTCACATTGTTACCCATTATTTCTCATATTGGTTCCATTTTTGCCTTGAAAAAGTTGAAAACGCTAGAAATGCCAATGTAGGTTGTGGTCGAAATTTGCTTCATTGGTGCAGAGTGGCTATTCGGAGTGGAATAGTGGCACACAAGGTACATGGCAATGATATGGCACTAGGAATGATGGGTGCCATGTCACATTATGACTAAGCATTTTATGCACTTTAAATAGAAAATGACTAGATAGTATGCCTCAAATATGCCACTAGGTAGGCTCAAACATGCCACTAAGCTCTTATAAATGCCCTTTTTTTTTTAAGGATGAAATACAATTTCGTGACTTAGCATTTTATGCACTTTATATAGAAAATGGCTTGGCCAATTTTTTGGAGAAAATAGTTTTTTTTGAGTGAGATACGTAGGTTGGGTTTAGTGTCCCTAAATTCCCTTGCCAAATCCTTCATGAAACGTTAAAAGCTGTCCAATTTCTTGCAAAATGCTTGGTCATCATATCCACATCATCCATATCTTGACATGTCGCCCAAACATGCCATACTACCCCATGAAAAACCAAGGTCATACTTTATTTTTGGTTGGCTTACTTGGCATGACATGTCACCACTTGGAGTGCCACATCATCATATTCCATGCAGATTTCAATTTTCCCAGGCATCTCGTGAAAATTGCAAAAATAACACTTGCCGAATCATCATGCCACTTTTGCCACATCATCATCACATTTTGCCAACTCATTGGCTGCGCCCGCGGGTTACAAAACAATAAGTTTTGTCACGGGGAAAATAAAAAGTTTTAGATTTGTCACACACTTAGAAAATGAAAATATAAATCGAGTAAGCCTATCATTAGGTTCGGACCTAGCGCCCATTGTGTTATATGAGCCTCATTATCTCTCAAACTATTTTTATGAAAATTAATTCCTATTGTACTCCACATACTTGAACTAACCACTTGAAAATCGGAGATTTACGCTAGAATTTCGGTGTTTGATGTTGTGGTGTACCCAAGGAATCACAACATGATCCCTTACCACATGTTTGGTGGTCCTTATTGCTTAAATTTTACTATTCCATGCTATTGCCCATTTGAACGCTATCAAAAAGAGGTGGCCCTCACATTTCTCTCTCCCAGTTGCATTATTGCATCCCGCCTCCACCTTGTTGCTCTCAGATAGCCTTCTCCCACCTTAGTCGCCCACTTCCGAGGAGGGATCTTCTTCACGTGGATAACATGCCGACCACTAGCCTTCCAGCACAAACGTCTTGTCATTCTATCCCATACTAGTCATTACTCCTACCTTCTATCAATAATGTCCAGCAACATTTTGCTTGCAACATGAGAATCTGATCATGTCATGTTTTTGTCTTCGAACAAGAATGAGTGAATGAATTCCCTTGGCTAAAATTTTGAGATCCATTGTTAAATATGATTTGTGAAGCATGTATCCCATTAATGCTAAGATAAGCGGCCAAGATTTTGATCTTGGCCTTATCATCTTGGCCAAAGATCAGCGGCGAGATTGCGATCCATGTCTTACCTTCCTATTGGTGAGCCTTCCGCTGCGCCTTCCTTTGCTGTTTGCCTCCCGCCGTCTTCTGCGTGCCTCCCTCCGGCTGCCTCCATTAGTCTTCCTTTGGGCCGCCTCCATTCCGTCTTCTCTTTGCCTCCATTCCGGCTGCCTCCATTTCGTCTTCTTTGGCGGAGATATGTTGCTATGGTTTGATTTGGGCGACCTTTCCGGACCTGCTAGGTTAATGAGAAAGGAGCGATCTTTCTGGACCTCTTTGGGCTAATGAGAAAGGAGGCGACCTTTCTGGACCTCTTTGGGTTAATGAGAAATCCCGTTCTGTAGCACGATCAACGGGGAAACTTTGGGCTTATTTCTTTTTGCCCATGATTTCTCTGCTTGACCATGAAACACCAAAAATCGCATCAAGCATCTCTATATTTCTTCAAATCTGCTTTCGAGAAAATTTGGAGTGGTGCCAGATTTGTATATTAGGTAAAGATTTACTGATCCAGTCGTTCACAATTTAGAGTTCTTTGTAAGAGAGTAAGTTTATTCATGCTCAAGTTTCAGTAACCATCTTTTTAACTCTTTGGGCAGATTGTTTTACACCAGTATGCTTTTCACGCTTTTGGAAGTTTGCATCTACAGTTTCTAAGAATCTTGGTGTCGAGAAATTTAACTGGTTATTGGGATACCAGAAGTGAGCTGGTTAATAAGCCCAGCTGTAGCAGCAAGGATATACGGATCTACGGTAGCAGCACCCTGCAACAGAACTATACTTTTATTATAAGACTTCATCTTGTACTATCATCAGTTTCCATAGTTGTAACATTGTAAATTTATTGCTGAATACATTCAAATATATTGCAGAAGTAATTGTTTGAGATTGTAAAGTTTGATTTATGATTTGAAAATAAGATCATAGTGTGGATTTGAAAATAAGATCATACTTTTTGTATACTTTGAAATTCAAATTTGACTATATACTCATGTATGCAAAAACACCTTTGTTTACTATTGCAATGTAATTCTTTTTCTTAATGACAACCGAAAACAATGATGTTCTTAAGTTTCTTATATTTCTTATTTTGTTTTAGTTCAACACATTGTTTCTTTAAAACTATACTAGAAACAATATGTGTAATTGTATTAAGTTTCTTATATTTCTTATTTTGTTTTAGTTCAACACATTGTTTCTTTAAAACTATACTAGAAACAATATGTGTAATTGTATTAAAAAAACAACAGTGGTTGCATTAATTGAAGGAAAACTATGCTAAAGAATACAAAGACCATGTTGTTTATTGGTGAATACCACACTTAAAAACCATGTTGTTTTTAGTGAAAACTACACGTTTTTCTCTAAACCACACATAGAGTTTACACGTTGTTTTTCTCTAAAAACCACGATGAAAACTACGCATAAAAACTATGCATTGTTTTTTTCTATAAACTATGCATAAAAACTACGCATCTTTTATATGTAAAAAACAACACTAAAAAACTACGCGTCTTTTCTAGCATTTTCGGAACATTACTATGGGTGGTGTTTAAGTGTTGTTTTTTTGCAAAAAAGACAGCAAAAAACTACACATAGAGCAGATTTTGGGGTTAGTGTGGAAGCTTGAAGAAGAAAAGGCTAGAAGGGAGTGAAAATTGACATGGGACTTCATGATGGCTCTTGAAGATGCGATTCTATGAAATTTAAGAACCTAATTATATAGAAAGTTTTATCGTGTATCTTCGCTTATAAATTTTGAGTTCTTGTTTGTATAGTATGCCAGTGACTAATTCTTCCTTTCCATGAATGCTCACTTTGCATATTGAGAAAACTCGCATTTCATTTTTCTCTACAAGGTTCTCTCACTTTTCACTTGTCTTGAGGACAATAAAGTATAGAGATCATCCATGCTGGAGGCATGCGGCGCCAACGAGGCCATTACTACCTATAAAAAAACATAAAAAGATAAAGGCATGCAAAAACAAAACAGTACTGCTTCAAAAAATAGAGCAAACTTTATCGATGCTTCAGATCTGGCGATAGACTGCTATAGCTTCAGACCTGGCTATGGATATGGCTTCAGACAACCATAGCTTCAGATCTGGCGACATCCTGCCATAGCTTCAAACCTGGCCATGGATACGGCTTCAGACGGCCCATCACTTTTGGAGCTCAAAAATCTTGTTGCTGTAGGATCTTGCTTGATGCCATCCCTGCTGGACCTCGAAATCAATTGGCCTCCAAAAAGGGACTAAAAAAGTCGTTCCCTAAATACCATATTGTAGGTTCAAGTTTTTCGTTATGACATTCTGGCGTGGCCGGTGACCCGCTCCCGGCTAATGTCGGTCATGGGATCCTACCGGTCCACGCCAAAATTTCATCAAAAAAACCTTGAACCTATACAAGATATCTTTCGATGGCATTATAAAAAGCATAGAACATCCTCTACATCAGTTTAAAAGAGCTTCTTATGCCTAATAAATAGAATTTATGAAGAGCAATTCTTGAAATTTATGATGACATAAAAAGTACTACCTGCCTACCTACCTACCTACCTACTAAGCAGAAGGCAATTTGTATAACTTAGAACTATGCATATGAGAAAATATTATCCTATACATATGAGCATAAGGACTTTTGAAAGCACACACACACACACACACACACACACACACACACACACACACACACACACACACACACACACACACACACACACACACACACACACACACACACACACACACACACACACACAGAGAAAGATAGATAGATAGATAGACAGAATGACGGATAGATAGTATTTTAACGTCCACGCCACTAGGCAAACATCCAACCTGGACATGTGACCACACACCACACTACATTGCTTGGTTGGGCCCCCGCCCCAACCACTTTACATTGCGTCTGTGGGTTTTGACACCCAACACTAGGCAAGATCCAACCCGGGACATGTGACCACACACCACACTACATTGCTTGGTTGGGCCCCACCCCCCAACCACTTTACATTGCGGCCTGTGGGTTTTGACACCCAGCCAGATGCGGAGTGATCCTAGGCCTCGAACTCGAGACCTATAATTGCTAGACCTAGTGTGTTACCCACTAGATATAATATATATATATAGAGAGAGAGAGAGAGAGAGAGAGAGAGAGAGAGAGAGAGAGAGAGAGAGAGAGAGAGAGAGAGAGAGAGAGAGAGAGAGAGAGAGAGAGAGAGAGAGAGAGAGAGAGAGAGAGAGAGAGAGAGAGAGAGAGAGAGAGAGAGAGAGAGAGAGAGAGAGAGAGAGAGAGAGAGAGAGAGAGAGTATTTTAACGTCACGCCACTAGGCAGCATCCAACTGGACATGTGACCACACACCACACTACATATATATATATATATACAAGTCTTTGTATTATATAGGGCCTGTACGAGTTAGGGACTGTACAAATTCAACTAGAAGCCAAATACAGAGATATATCTCTTAGATTCTACTGGATTCTCAAAGATTCTCTTGAGATTTCCATAAATTCCTTAAGATTCTCTTCAGATTTTTCCATTATTCCTTAAGATCTTGAGATCCCAAGATTTCTCTAGATTCTTCAAGTTTCTATGTAGATCCTCCTATATTCTTCAAGATTCCATCAAGATTCCCTTAGATTCTCAAAGATTCTCTTGTGATTCATATAGCTTCTCCAAGATTCTCTTGAGATTCTTCTAGAATCTCAAAGATTCTATGGAGATTCCCTTAGATTCCCATAAATTACTGCAGATTCCATAAAATTCTAAGATTCCAAGAAGATTCTTAGGATTCGATCACATTGACTCCAACTGCGACAGAATGATGCCAAAGTATCACTCATTGGAAAGCTCTCGACGAGGAAAGTGCATTTCTAAAATGCTTTTGCCACCTCACTACTTTTTTATTTATGACGGTGCCATCTCACCTCCTTTAATATAAAAACTTACAATTTAATTAAAAAAATAATGGTTAGGATTTTTCCTTCCCTTTTGGTCTAACGACTAAAGATGGGCAACACCAAATCCACCCTATGAAGCATTGTGTGAAGCCGACCCTGCAAAACACACCATTGTGAAAGATTCCCCTAGATTTTTAAGATTCTACAGAGATTTTTCTAGATTTCCAAAAATTATTCCAAGATTCGCATATATTCCTCAAGATTCTATGTAGATTCCCTAGATTCATTCAATTTTGATAAAGATTCACCTAGATTCCCCTATATTATCGAAGATTTTATGAAGATTCCGTTGGATTCCCCTAAATTCTCAAAGATTTTTCTAAGATTCCCATAGATTCCATTGAGATTGCCCTAGATTCCTAAAGATTATCTCAAGATTCACCTAGACTCCCCAGGATTCTATATAGATTCTCTTGGATTCCTTTAGATTCTATGAAGATTCCTTTAAGTTCTATAAGAATTCATCAAGATTCCCCCAGATTCTTAAAGATTCCTTTAGATCATATAAAGGTTCCCTTCAATTCCATCAAGATTCCCCTAGATTCTTCTAGATTCTCCTAGATTCCCAAAGATTCTTCCAAGATTCACATGGACTTCCCAAGATTCTATGTGGATTCTCTTAAATTCTCTAAGGTTCTATCAATATTCCCTGGATTCTCAAATATTCTATGAAGATTCCCCAGATTCCCATAAATTCTCTCGAGATTCCCAAAGATTCCCCATGATTCTATGTAGATTCTCTTGGATTCCCTTGGCTTATATAAATATTCCTTTAGGTTCTTCATGATTTCATCAAGATTTTCCTAGATTCCTAAAGATTTTATGAAGACTCCTTTAGATTCCTTTAGATCATAGAAAGATTCCCTTAGGTTCTCCAAGATTCCATAAAGATTCTTCTAGATTCTCTCAAGATTCACATAGTTTTCTCAAGATTTTATATATATTTTCCTAGATTCTCTAAGATTCTACCAAGATTCCCCTAAATTATCAAATATTTCTATGAAGATTCCCTAGGTTCCCATAAATTCTCTCGAGATTCCCCTACATTCCTAAAGATGCCTCAAGATTCACCCAGATTCCCCATGGTTCTATGTAGATTATCGTGGATTCTCATAGATTCTATAAAGATTCCTCTAGATTCTCCATAATTCCATCAAGATTCCCTTAGATTCCCAAAGATTCTTTATAGATTCCTCTAGATTCTCCATGATTCCATCAAGGTTCCCCAAGATTCCCAAAGATTTTATGAAGATTCTTTTAGATTCCCCTAGATTCTATGAAGATTCCTTTAGGTTCTCCAAGATTTCATCAAGATACCCAAGGATTCCCCTCGATTATTGATTCCTTTAGATCATATGTAGATTCCCTTATGCTCTCCAAGATTCCATCAAGATTCCCCTAGAATCTCAAAGATCCCATCAAAATTCCCAAATATTCTCTCAAGATTCACATAAATTCCCCAAGATTCTATGTAGATTCTCCTAGATTCTCTAAGATCCTAAGATGATTCCCCTAATTTCTCAAATATTCTATGAAGATTCCCTTCGATATCCTTACATCCTCTCGAAATTCCCCTAGATTCCTAGAGATTGCCCTGAGATTCACCTAGATTTTCCATGATTCTTTGTATAGTCTCTTGATTCCCTTCGATTCTATGAAGATACCCCTAGATTCCTGAAGATTTTATTGAGATTCCTTTAGATTCCCTTAGATACTTTGAAGATTGAGATTCCATCAAGATTCCTATAGAATCTAAAATATTCCATCAAGATTCCCTCAGGTTTTTAAAGATTCTATGCAGATTCTCCTAGATTCTCTAAGATCCTATCAAGGTTCACCTAGATTCTCAAATATTCTATGAAGATTCCCTAAGTTTCTATAAATTCTCTCGAGATTCCCATAGATCCTCAAAGATTATCCCAAGATTCATCTAGATGTTCCACAATTCTATGTAGATTCCCTTAGATCCTATGAAGGTTTCCTTGGGTTCTCCAAGATTTCATCAAGATTCCCCATAGATTATTAAAGATTCCATCGAGATTCCCCTACATTCCAAACTATTCTCTCAAGATTCATATAGATTCCCCAAGATTCTGTTTAGATTCTCCTAGATTTCTCAAGATGCTATAAAGATTCCCATAGATCCTCTTGAGGTTCCCATAGTCCCTAAGATTCTCTTGAGATTCCCTAAATTCCCAAAGTCTATTCCAAGATTCCTCTACATTCCCCAACATTCTATATAGATTCTCTTAGCTTCCGTGAGATATTATGAGGATTCTCCTAGATTCCCAAAGATTCTCCCAAGGATCCTAAAGATTCTCTTGAGATTCTTCAGATTCCCTAAGGTTCTGTTGAGATTCCTCTTGATTCCTAAAGATCCCATGAAGATTCCCCTAGATTCCCTTAAATTACCATAGATTTTGTAAAGTTCTAAGATTCTTAGAGTCTGATCACGTTGGCTCCAATTGCAACGGAATAGTGCCAAAGCACAGTCATTGGAAAGCTCTCGACGAGAGGGATCCAATGGCATAGGTCCCAACACCTTCATCCGACCTACTTGCCTTTGAATGCGATCATAAATGCATAATGCATACATAAATCTTGGAAAATGCATACATAAATGCTTTTTAACTTTTTATTAATGAGAGTGCCACCTCACCTCAATTTAATATAAAAAGTTAAGGGCTAGGATTTATCCTCACCCTTTTATCTAACGGTTATAATCTGTTGCACCAAATCCACTTTTTGGCACCTTCCTTGCATTTTCCTCACAAAATTTAAGGGCTAGGATTTCTTCTCCCCTTTTGATCCGATGGCTTGGGGATGTGGTGCATGCCCCCATGCATCCCATACATGCCCCCCATAGAGATCCAATGGCTATATGTTCACCACCTCACCTATTTTCAAACGAACGGCCTAGATCGATTTGAATATATAGATATCTATTCCATGGGGGCATCCAAAGTAATTTTATATATATTATGATATATATCCTTATATATATACAATTATATTGGGTGTCACAAATGATGTAGAGTCTCAAATGGTGTAGAGATTTATGCCACAAATTTTTGGTAGAGATTGATCTCGGCCGGGTCCATCTCACGAGATGGGCCGGCCCATTTATCACCACCTCGTAACACCCCAAGCATCCCCCCTTATTTGGGGCTTTTAATCTCGGCCCTTGAAATTGGGGCATTTTATCTAGACCGTCGATTAAAATTATTTGGGGCTTTTCATATGGGTCGTCGGATTTGAGCCCCCTTTATTTGGGGCTTTTCATATTGGCCGTCGGATTTGAGGATAATCTAAACTGTTCGAGCAGTAGCTTTGTTGAGGCGGCTGTCCTGGACGTTGGATCCAAACTAGTGAAGGCTGGCAACCGATTTTCTCAGAAAGAGCCGATTTTTCTTTGCATTCTTGGATTTTGGCTTCAACTCTACGAATGCCTTTGTGGCAAAATTGGAGTTTTGCAAATATTTGGTATGCAAAGGGCTTCTGGCATGCATCTAAATCCGTTTGCCGGAATCCTCCCCGCCCATTTCGTTCCTCAGGAGTTTCATTAGAATTCTTCGGATGCCTAGATCTCCTAGATCAGGTCGGAACTGCAGCTAATAGCCTGTGTTGCACCCAAAAACCAAGGGCCAGCCTTTTGGTTCTGTAAGCAACGGGTATTATAGGCAAGAAGCTAGGCTTCTAGATTATTCTCTCTGTGGCCTTTTTTAATGTATTCCATACTGGGAACTACTCATCTGGCTAGATTATGCATTTCTAAGTAGCATGGGCTTGGTTGTGACACATGAATGGTGCAGATTGTGCAGGTTGGCAGCGGAATCGAAAGGACAACAGACGAATTGCTTGGCATTTCGAAATCAAAATAAGGTATGGTTGTTCTTGGCTAGGTTTTGTTTCTGAATGAGTTGCAATAACTTGCAGGTTGTGTGTAGATTTTTTTTGTGTGAAGTAGTGGAGTGCTCTTTCATTTATATACCGTTATCACGATCTAGTGATGAATCCATCAATTAGTGCTTTCCTTTAGGGCCCAAAATTATCATCCCAGCACAGACCCCTCTCTGTTGCTTGTGCATGCTCATCAGTGTCACCGATGTGTTCAAACTAGAAGCTAAGCAAATCCTTTGGACTATGCAACTATGAGGTAAAATCTGAAATTGCATGTTAGACATGTCCAAGCTGCCTAATATAATGTGCAAGCCTGTCGGTAGGAGCCAGCACTTTATCGAATTTGGAAACCAGCACTGGCGATTCTGAGGATTAACTAATGTCTATCTTTCATGGCTTCGTGTAACCAACTCAAAGCTTGCTGCATTAGAAATTGAGACCGCATCTCCTTTCAAGGAAAACGATAAGTTCTTACTGCCAGCCAAAAAGCAAGCCTTGGATTTAGAAACATTCTGGTTCATTTGACATGTTTACATAATGAATTTGAAAAATATGCACCTAACGACTTTGGTAGATCATTCTTTGAGCTTTTCAACGCATGCTCATATTTGAGAAACAGAGTTTGTTTGCTCAAGTTATGGCTCTCTTTCTACACTGCTGTAAAATTAGAACAGCAAATGCATTTTGCCATGTTTGGCCCATTTACAGTAGGAATCTGAAATTTGTGTCCCTAGCAATATTCTTAGGTCTTCCCTTGATCTTTTCAATGGATACTCTTGCTGTGAAGATAGAGCTTGCATTTGAAAGTTATGTTAGATTTCTTACAACCAGTAACCAAGCTTCAAAATGGTGAAAGGTAAAGTTGCGGCTTTTTCCACAATAATAGGTACCAGCTAATCCTCTTACTATTGCCATCTTTTGTTGAATGATTCAAATTGCCTCTGGCTTTTTCGCAGGTTATTTGTCATTTATTTGTTTGTTTTTTGGCGTGGAGAAAATTTCTCCTTTCCAAGAATGCCACAATCAGTCCATCTGCACATAGGTGAATGCCTTTTCCATCTCACTATTTGTAGGTTTGTTTGTAATGTTTCCACAAAGTGGCAAATCCTTATATTTAGGCAAGTGAATGTACAAAAGAAGCTGATTAATTTGTTGTTTGTTGGAGATGGAATAGGCAAAATGATCATTACGTGGAGCGAAGCAGGAATGTCCAACAAAGTGGGGTGACAAGATTCAACTCAGCCACGAGTAAGTAGCTCACAACTTTCCAAGTTTCAAGCGCAAGATCTCTCCTGACAGTTCCATTTTAGTGACTTTTTTTTTGCTTCTGCGGTGATATCAGCTTGGAATTTCTTGGGAATGAACTTCTTGTGCGGTGTTATCAGCTTTGAATTTCTTGTGCACCTAGCAATATGTTTAGGTCTTCCCTTCATCTTTCCAAGGGATACTCTTGCTGCAAAGATAGAGTTTGCATTTGAAAGTTATGTTTAAGTTCTTACTGCCAGCCAGAAAGCAAGCCTTGGATTTAGAAACATTCTGGTTTATTTGACATGTTTACATAATGAATTTGAAAAATATGCACCTAACGACTTTGGTAGATCATTCTTTGAGCTTTTCAACGCATGCTCATATTTGAGAAGCAGAGTTTGTTTGCTCAAGTTATGGCTCTCTTTCTACACTGCTGTAAAATTAGAACAGCAAATGCATTTTGCCATGTTTGGCCCATTTACAGTAGGAATCTGAAATTTGTGTCCCTAGCAATATTCTTAGGTCTTCCCTTGATCTTTTCAATGGATACTCTTGCTGTGAAGATAGAGCTTGCATTTGAAAGTTATGTTAGATTTCTTACAGCCAGTCAACAGGCTTCAAAATGGTGAAAGGTAAAGTTGTGGCTTTTCCACAATAATAGGTACCAGCTAAGAGTTGCAGTTAAGAGACAGAAGTTCAGTTCATAATATGCCAGCAAGGTAAGCATATTTGGGCCAATGGGTATGTAGTCCTGGCCATGATCCTCTTACTATTGCCATCGGCGTGGAGAAAATTTCTCCTTTCCAAGAATGCCACAATCAGTCCATCTGCACATCGGTGAATGCCTTTTCCATCTCACTATTTGTAGGTGTATATATTTGTTCAGCATGTTTGCAACACATGCAAGCAGCATGATCTGGAGCACATGTAAGTGGCACATGTAAGTGGCAGACAAGTAATTATTGGATTAGGCAACTATTGTTAAATTTACTCTGTGTTATTACATGAAATACAATCATTGAAAGCTATACTACACGCGGTTAAGGGAATGAAGGGTTTAAATTTCTTTATCATATGAAACTCAAAGGCTTGGTAATTGACAAAGCAAGCTTTCTCAACCTCATGGATGCATGTGCCACACTGTATGCACGTAAGAAGATACGTGCTCATTATTTCGAAAATTATAACCATTATAGTTGCTCATTCTTTGTGATGATTACTTGGCCATTTCGAAAATTGTGATCCAATCCAACACAGCGGCTGATGGTGTCTATTTTTTCAGTAAATTTGTGATCCAACACAACCAGTAAATTTCCATGGAAATATGATCAAGGAAGGTCTTGTTTCTTGACTATACAAAGTGGGGGTTTACAAAGATGGAGCTAGCGAGCATGTTCAGTTTGAGACAGGCGATATTGCAGTTTTCCCAAGGGAATGTCTTGTCTAGAAGCTGCGAAAAAATACTTGCGAAAAAATACTACCCTGTGCACCCTTAATGAAAAGCATTCAGGTTTGGCCAAGTAGAGTGTGCATATATTTTGGCCGAGAGACAGTGCATCACCTTTGCTCACATTTCTTCTGGTAGAAACTTTTAAAACCAAGTTTGTACTACAAGATCGGCATGATTTATTAGGCATGCAAGGTGTATCCATGCATGGACTATCTTGAGATGTTTTAGAATGATATCACCTTAGGGAATGGTCTTGTGGAGTTATATGCATAGTGTGAGAGCTTGGAGGAGGCACAAAGAGTCTTCAACAGATTTGCCAAATCGTGATATAGTATCATGGAATGCAATGATTGAGGGATCTATTTGAAACCAACAAAAGCGGCATCGCCTTTGAATATTATGATGCATTGCAAATTGAAGGGCGGAGCCAAGCAAAGTTATGTTTTTAAGTCTCTTGAAGGTGTGTGGCATCACTGGCAAAGCAGAACAAAGCGGACATTCCATGAAAATATTGTTGAGAGTGAGCTCCAAACCTGGCGTTGTGGGGGAAACGACCTTATGTTTATGTATGTTAAAACGGGCACTTGTGGGAGGCATATAAAGTCTTCAATTGTATGCCAAAGCACGACGTAATTTCATGGACAACAATGATTGGAGGATATGGGCGGTTTGGAATTTTGGGAGTTCAAGCGTATTTGTTTGAGGAAATGCAATATAATGCCATTAAAGCGATGATGATGTAGCATTTGTTGGCATTCTTTCGCACTCGATAATCTTTGGATTAGTGGAGGAGGGTATGTGGTATTTCGGAAGTATGAAACAATGGCATGGCATCGAAGTGAATGCAATGCATATGGATTGCATGGTGGATCTTCTTGGTCGTGCGGGGATTCCTTAGAGGCAGAGAAAATTTCTTTGTATGCTCTTCATAACTAGGTCTAATACCTAGTTTGATGATATGAAAATACTTATGATATAAGTTTGCTTGGAACTTGATCGACATTTCGAGATCTTTTTGGACATGTATATTGCTCAAATGGGTTGGTCGGTTTTTCAAAACTAAGCCCTAGATGTGCGGTACTTGTGAACAATATTACGAGAGCTATGTCCAAGAATTGAAGTTCATTTATATACTATCTACATCTACTTCAAGTACTCCTCTTTTTCCTTCTAATTCTTAAATTTCATCACGTTTAGTTGGTTTAGTTGGTTTTTGTGGGCTCGGACGATTGATCTTCTTTTGGCCTCTGAACCTAATTTAGAATTGCCTACAAATTAATGCCATTACATTATATCAAGTATTTGAGGGGATCAACTATGCCATCATCTTTGTTGTAGTTATATTTCGTTCTAGGTTGTTTTATGCGTTCTATGCTCATTTTAACTCGGGTTTTATAGCAAGGGTGCATTCTTGATTTTTTTCGATTCTTTGTTACAATGCGAGTCAAGTATGAAGTCTGAGTTGGAGAAGAGGACAGCTTTTGAAAGGTGAGTTTTTGCATGCAGTTCCTTCCAAACATTAGGCATAAAAAGCTTCTGATTACATCTAGATTTAGCGCAGAATGGCATATTGTAGCAAACATTGGAATTCGGGCTTGAAGTTCATGCGAAAAGGCTATGTTGCATATGATTATAATTCTAATGCAGGTTATTGTCACAGAGCAAGCCAGCTCAAGTTTAAACAAGGCCGTTGCATCTATGAAGAAAGGTGAAACCGCAACCATTTGGATTGCTCGGAATATATCCTCTTGCCATTGCCCCGGGCATAGTATTTTTTTTTGCCTTGCAATGTCAAACTTGATCAATTGGTCGAGCTTTACTAGATGCATGTGGAATTGAATTCTTAGTTGCGGCATAATTTTGAATTGTTGCAAAGGCAACAGATCTAGCAGAGGAGTTATATGGGGATGCATATGTGTCGGGCAACCTGCTCCAAGCTCCATGCCTCAAGGCATCTATTCATTGTCTTTGCCATAGCCATTTAAGGCAAAACTTGATATCGATATTGTTATTAGGATAAAAGGGCAACAAAATCATGATACATTCATAGCTCCCTCAGATATCCTTTTGGAAAAAATTGAATGCCCCTGTATTTGCCAAATTTGCCATCAAATATCCGGCGCTTGAAAATTAGAGGTGCATCAGACCAATTTTAGCACAAGAATTGAATGTCTACTTTCTTGTGAGTAACTCGGGGTTTTCAAATTTTTCATGGTTCTTGAAACTATTAGCTTAGATATTGCAATACCCAAACGCATGTAGTTATTAATCATTGCAGATCGAAACTTAATTGGCACATGCTTCATGCAGATTATGCTCAGTATGTTGGTTGCATTACTTAGCGGTATAAATTTCGAGCTCTTGCATATAACAATGCATCTGCTGTAGCATTAAGCCAACTGTTCATGTCATCCCGCAGTCTTGGGAATACTAGTTCCTGGTCTAAGGTAAGAGATATTCTCAATATCAATTTTAACCTCGACTTGGAATAAGAATATGAAATTCATTTTGTTTGCGGATTCCACCACTTCTATGGCTGGCATATACGATGCGGACAGGAAGTGCATTTATAGGTTTTTTGAGATCAAATGGTCTTCTGGCTGTATAATACATCCATCATCTCTTCTAACTCCTGTAATTTAGTGGACTCAATTGAATGGAGAGCAATTTTGGTTGACATCGGGTCGGCAAGGCATTAGTTTCTTTGAACAACATTTTCAACAATTATTGATCTTATGGGTGGAGATGTGTTTATATAGCAGAGTCGGTTACACCACAATCCAATTCGAAGCAAACACATGCCAATTGAATCTACAAGAAATACAAATCAATTTCAATCTGTTCATGGAGGGTGAGAATTCCAATGGAAGTGATGGTTCTAAGCGCAAGTATGCCGACATTGGCGATATTATGCCACAAAACAAATAAAGCGGCGTGTTGGTTGATGGTCGGTGGATTGCATCCTCGATTCTTTGGCAAACGGCGGCCCGTCGGATCAAAGATTAGTTTTTGTGCTCGTTTGTTGGAAGATGACAGCTTTTTTTCTTTTCGAACCCGTAATTGGAAATCCTTCGAAGTTATTGTTATGAAATCAATGATCGAAACTTGAAAGATGGGCTTCAAGAAGTAAAGTCCGCTAATAGCAAAGATAAATTGGTACGCAAAACATTCCTCATTATCAATGATTGTTGGAAAAAAGGAGATATAAACAAGAATGTTTCTTCAAAATTGCTAAAGATACGACCAAGAAGCTGCGGCAAGAAGAAGGAAGATAATGTCATTAAGTGGAGCAAATGTATGGGCTTTGGCGGGAAGGATGCCAAGATCAAATAGAATCGATGATTCAATCAAATGTCGGTTCGTGAATTTTGGCTTGACAATACCAAAGTTTCACCAAAGGTTAGAGATGTCATGAAGAGGAGAACACAAGCAATACAATACCTTGATATCTCACGGGTTTGCTCTTGTAATTGAATCAATTCAGTTTTGGAGATTATGTTTTCTTCCAAAATTCTTTCATGACTTTCTTACATACATTCTAGTTACATTACGAGTGACATGTTAATGAATACACATGGTTTTCATGAAATGTATTGCATTTTACATTGTTTACATTTTACATTGTTTACATAGTAGCGTAAATCTTGCAGTTGATGTGCTATTAGGTACTTTTTAGATGTACATCCATTAACACTTACATGTCCATGCAGCTGCATTTACATGTACTTGAATATCAAAGTTACATCATTTTACATTTTAGTGTACTTGGTGTAATGAAGCCAAACAAATCATACATATGTACATTAGTTGTACTAATATTGTAACATTAATGTGATGTACTAATATTGGAACATTAATTAGATGTACATTAGATGTACACTGGATGTACATTGGATGTGGGTGAAAGCATGTTGTAGTGGAACAAAAACGTGCATTTTAGCACCACATTTTTGGGTGCTAAGTGTGGTGGGAACTACCGAATTTGTAGTGGGAGAGGCAATTATTTTTTCAAAAATACACATGATTACTTATTCAAAATTTTGTCCTTTCCGGTCTTATTCGGGCTTATTCAAGAATGTACACGATCATTTTCCCTCAAAAACTCGATCACGCTCCCTTAATTCGGCAAGACCATTTTTGATTCTGAATTTTCATTTTCCCTCAAAAACTCTGATCACGCTCCCTTAATCCGGCAAGACCATTTCTGATTTCTGGCAAGAAGATCGATCACGAAATGGCTATGATCATACCGGACTTGAATCCCACGGGATACACCTACAAGGAAATGTACAGGCAAGAAAAGCATTACGCCACACAAGAAGAAATCGAGTACATTTGGGGACCCGAAAGTATTAGGAAAATCCACTTACGGTGGGTTGCATTCTAGATCGGGGGATGCCCATGATTCTCTGTTGTTTAGAATATTGTTTTGTTTCATCATGCAGGTTGAAGAATCTGAGCAAGGAGAGGTATAATGAATATATGTGCCTTTACAAAAAAATCACAGGCAGGAAGTGTGCCTGGGGAGGCATGGCCTCACAGACTATGGCTGTTGCGTATTACCTTCACACAAAAGGAAAAGAAATAAACTGGTTGAGTTTCTGGCAACAGTTAAGAGAAAAAGAGTCTGAAGCCTCTCCGTCCCAACGTAAGAGGAAGAATGCAAGCATTTCAAATAGTGAGGAAGCAGAGCGACATCTTCCTCTCTTGAAATGACTAGGCCACAATTCAAGCCTCCTCAAGCTGTAAGAAGAATCTCGGGGAAAATCACTGAAAAAATAGGTACTTTTCAACCCTCTTCTTCTGGAACCACCATATGATGCAATTTAATATTGGAACTGTTATTTTCCAGCAAGGTCTAGCAAGCTTGAACAATCAGGTACACCACTTACTTCTTCATTTGGGTGTGTTGTAAGTTATGTGTAGGAAATTTGTGCTTTGCTAGTTTCGAGTTGTGGTGGATAATTTCAGTTCCACGATAGTATGTAGCTCCAAATGTGTTACTGGGACAGTCATATGGTGCCAATTATATGTTAATAATGTATTTTGTAGCATATGTAGTGTCACATATAGTACCAAACGTGGTACCTTTTTTCGAATAGTGAATTGGCTTCCATATGTTTCTATACTTAGTGTCATATGTGATGTTAGATATGGTGATACTTGTGAATGGTGGATTGTGCGCCATATGTGGTGCCAATCTTTGCTTAAATATTGCACCACGCTATCCGCCACATATGGGGTGGTGGATGCCCTGCGGATGTGGTGCCTTCGTCGCGTTGTGGTGCCACATGTGGTGTCTAATGTGGCACCACTATGGATCCACATTTTGCACCACATGTGGTGTCTTTGACGCCATTTGTGGTGCGGAAGTAATGGATTGCCATATGTGGTGCCTTGGGTGCATTGTGGTGCCATATGTGGTGTGGCATGTGGCACCGTTTGGTGCCACATGCCACACCACATGTGGTGAATATGACGCCATTTGTGGTGCAAAGTTTGTCATGATGGAATTTGTGGTGTGTAAAAGTGGTGCCTGTTGTGTCATGTGGTACTAACCTTGGATTACTTTCGGTTGAATTCAACAGGGACCTTTGGGAGAATGGATCAACTCTACAAGATCGAAGTGATTGATTGTAAAGGCAAGGTTGCAAACTTGTGATCAAAGCTGCAGGTGCTACAAATGAAGGTTCAAACAACTTGAGTTCGGACCGAGAAGATGAATAAAGATCTAAAAAAAATGGGAAGGAATGATTAAGGATAAACCAAGTCGTGCAGGCGGTATTGGGTTATATGCCAAGATCGGAGAGGTCGAAAGCTGAAGGAACTATTACCGAACTTGAGCGGACAAAAATCGAGGAGCTTAATCTGCTGTCGGCCCGGGAAGCGCACACAACAAAGATTGAAAGTCTTTGGAACCAAGGTTAGAGAGGTTTCTGTCTTGCAAGGACCGTCTTCCTTTATTTGTCTTGGATCCACTACTTCCAGACCTTGATAAGGCTGAAGATTATGGTAGTGGCTGTCCATTCTGCGTGGCAAGATCCTCCGGTGGATGGGAAACCACTACCAACTTTGATTCTTTGAATGCGATCACCAATACCATCTTCCATGTGCCTTTCGGCCTCTTGAGGTACTTCATAACAAAATTCTGAAGTGCTTAGTATAATTGTATTCTCATTGACAAATTTTGCGTTCACTTTGCGAGGATTTGTAATCAACATTGCATTGAGAATTGCTGTCATGAATTTTCTACAAACATGGGTACAAGCCTTAGGTGTGAGTAGGGAGGATCAAAAGCAACTTCAAGCTACCGAGGCGATTCTGGTGAGCACTTATAGGTAGCTTAGTTTACATGCTAAGGGCCTGATGTAAGGGACAGATGCCAATTAGGATTAGTGGACTTCCTAATCTTTCACCCTGGCTTAGTCTCTTTCGTTTGTCCTGTTTGATGTGTCTAATTTGCCCCCTAGGATGAGGTCGCTCACTCATTTTAGGTGGCAAATTAGATACATCAGCGAGAAACTTCAAAAAAAAAGTAAGCCCTGGCTTAGTCTCCTTCGTTTTTTGTTTGATGTATCTAATTTGCCCCTAGGGATGACATATCGCTCACTCGGGTGGCTTAATTAGATACATCAAGAGAGAATTGCTTGGTTGGGCCACGCCCCAACCACTTTACATTGCGGCTGCGTGGGTTTTGACACCCAGCAGTTCGAGTCGCGTGCGACGGGCGGCCACTAGGCAAGATCCAACCGACATGTGACCACACACCACACTACATTGCTTGGTTGGGCCCTGCCCCCAACCACTTTACATTGCGTCTGTGGGTTTTGACACCCAACAGTTCAGAAAGTCGCGATTGCGGCGGTCTCGAACTCGAGACCTATAATTGCTAGACCTAGTGTGTTACCACTAGACTAAGATATAGAGAGAGAGAGAGAGAGAGAGAGAGAGAGAGAGAGAGAGAGAGAGAGAGAGAGAGAGTATTTTAACGCCACGCCACTAGGCAAAGATCCAACTGGACATGTGACCCACACACCACACTACATATATATATATATATATATATATATATATATAGAGAGAGAGAGAGAGAGAGAGAGAGAGAGAGAGAGAGAGAGAGAGAGAGAGATGCCTTGGCCACATGCTGACTTAGAGATGACGAGAGACAATACGAGAGATAAGAGATGGGGAGAGATGGGAGAGATGGGTGAGAGTGGGGAAACCCAACTCTCACCTCGAGAGATGATTCGCCCCTAACAGCCGTTAGGGGCGTTTTCATTGCCCACTAACCAAACAATTAGCCTTAATTTTCGCTGCCTGAAAAAACTGCCCGAAATGTTTCCCACACCGAAAACCAGGGGCGCCATTTCCCCTGCTTCTTGATCTTCAAGGCTGCCCAATTCTTGCTCAGAGTATCCAATTTCTCGAAGCAATTAGCCGATTACGATCCAGGTATTCATCAGATTACGCACGCATTTGCATTCTGTTTTTTGTGCATTCATACATTCCGTTTTGATCCTCAATTTCATTTTAAGTCGTCCTTATTCCCAATCAATTATTTGGATTCAGATGTCTAATACTAAGGCCTCTCGATCTGCTTTGCCAGCAACCAGCAAGCCTTTCGTGCCTCTTCGGGTTGAAAAAATGGCACCAAGAAGGACCCGAAAAATGACAGGCCAGATCTCCATGGATGTGCATTTGGAAACTAATTCTGAGCCAATTTCGACTTCAAGACAGCCAAAGGAAAAGAGATCCAAGCGTGTATTGAGCGAAATTCAGGCATCCTCTGATATTGTGAGTGAATCTTTTGAAACTGATTCTGCTTTGGCTCTTGTTGTGCATGAGAAGAAAAATTCGAAAGTGATAGACACAAAGAATAGGAAGTCCCCTGTGCAATGGACAGATCAAGGTGTCTCCACATTCCTAAATCTCTTGAACGAGATGAAATTGGTAACCAATGGCACCCTCAACCTCTCCAACACACAATGGAGGGAAATTATGATCAAATTGCAGCCCTTTGTTGGGGGTTTAGTGGAGCTGAGATAACTAAAGAACAAATGGGATAAGCTGCAAGCTAAATTTAAAGATGAGAAGGAGGCTTGTAGCCATACGGGTTCTGAACCATCAACTTGGCAGTGGTATGACAGAATGGAAGAGGTTAAATATGGTGTTACCTCAGATAATCCAATACCAGGTGCTGGTGATGATGGTGAATTTGGGAATGAAGCTTTCGAGGCTGCAGAGACTTGCATATAAATTACTCAGAATCTTTCATGAATGACACTTTCTTTGAAACTGTTGGAACAGATGCAGCATTTGAAGACCACTTTGATGATCCACCCAATTCAAACAATAATGTAAACACGGGAAATCCGAGCAGTCCAGTGATGCCAGAAATTCCAATCAATAGGACACCAACAGGAAACCAGACAGATTCTTCAAGTCCTAGATCAGCTGCATGTAATCAGCCTGGAGTTTGTGGAAAACCTACAAGTAGAAAGAAGTCCAGGTTGCAGATAGATGAGGACATTGCAATGGGAATATCACAGATGGCAAGCACATTTGGGGACACTGAGGTGAAGAAATTAGATTTCCTGAAAGAAGAAAGTGCAAGAAAAATTGAGTTGGTCAGGGAATTGGAAACAATAAGATCTGCAAACAGTCTGAAAATTGCAGAGTCCATGGCTGCAATGACTCAAAGCATATGTGAAATGACAAAGGAGACATTGCTCGAAATTGCCAAACTTGCTGCCAATAAGAAGGACTAAAGGTTCGTTTTCAGTTATTTGCTTTTTAGAAATTCTTTTTTGGAACTGTCTCAAAATCCACCAGTATTCTTAAATACTAAAGAAGTTGTACAGCTCTATTTTTTTAGTATTAAATATTGTCTTCTAGTCACAGTCATCCAAATTCGTAAAGGCTACTTAAGCTTCCTCCAATTCTTGCATGCAAGCCGCTTCGAAGACATGGAGAGAGTCGTGAACAGAAAGCGCCAACGCTCTCCAAGCCCGAGCTCTTCTTCGAGCTCCTCTTCGAGCTCGAGTTCATCTAAGTCCTCATCCTATCAAACTCCACAAACTACTTCTTCCTCTTCCAGTGAGTTACCCTATTACTCTGATCATGATTCCTGGCCTACTTCCAGTGAGGAAGTTCTTCCCGACAGCAGTGGGGAGTCTCGGCAGTTCAGTGATCAGCCTGTTAGTTTGGAAAATATTTTTCAGGAAAATCATGTTTCCAATGAAGACTATTCGGGCGAGGAAGAGGAACAAGAAAGCCAGTTCTCCTCCCCTTCAGTCCAGCCTGCAAACCCTGAAGTGGAAGTCTTGACCCAAGGTAAAAGCATGAAAGGGTGTACGTACATCGTACTGAATTGAAGGACGAATTTGTGCTTTTTTGGGGTACATTTTAGATGTACATCAAGATACTATGGTTTGTCGTTTTGTGTCGGATATGCAATGATTGCAAGATCATCCACGACATTCCCCGAAATTCTTGGTTAACTACGAACCACCGAACCAATTGAATGGATCCGTCCCCTTTTTCGAAATTCCCCCTTTCACCGGGATCGAACAGCGAATTCGAGGAAGCAAACACATGCCAATTGAATCTACAAGAAATACAAATCAATTTCAATCTGTTCATGGAGGGTGAGAATTCCAATGGAAGTGATGGTTCTAAGCGCCAAGTATGCCGACATTGGCGATGATTATGCCACAAAACAAATAAAGCGGCGTGTTGTTGGGGTCGGGTGGATTGCATCCTCGATTCTTTGGCAAACGCCACGTCGAGATCAAAGATTAGTTTTTGTGCTCGTTTGTTGGAAGATAGGCGGGCTTTTTCTTTTTCGAACCTGTAATTGGAAATCCTTCGAAGTTATTGTTATGAAATCAATGATCGAAACTTGAAAGATGGGCTTCAAGAAGTAAAAGTCCGCTAATAGCAAAGATAAATTGGCTGCAAAACATTCCTCATTATCAATGATTGTTGGAAAAAAAGGAGATATAAACAAGAATGTTTCTTCAAAATTGCTAAAGATACAGCCAAGAAGCTGCAGCAAGAAGGAAGATAATGTCATTAAGTGGAGCAAATGTATGGGCTTTGGCAGGAAGGATGCCAAGATCAAATAGAATCGATGATTCAATCAAATGTCGGGTTAAGTGAATTTTGGCTTGACAATACCAAAGTTTCACCAAAGGTTAGAGATGTCATGAAGAGGAGAACACAAGCAATACAATACCTTGATATCTCACAGGTTTGCTCTTGTAATTGAATCAATTCAGTTTTGGAGATTATGTTTTCTTCCAAAATTCTTTCATGACTTTCTTCTGTACATTCTAGTTCTGTTCTGAGTGACATGTTAATGAATACACATGGTTTTCATGAAATGTATTGCATTTTACATTGTTTACATTTTTACATTGTTTACATAGTAGCAGAAATCTTGCAGTGATGTGCTATTAGGTACTTTTTAGATGTACATCCATTAACACTTACATGTCCATGCAGCTGCATTTACATGTACTTGAATATCAAAGTTACATCATTTTACATTTTAGTGTACTTGCAGGTAATGAAGCCAAACAAATCATACATATGTACATTAGTTGTACTAATATTGTAACATTAATGTGATGTACTAATATTGGAACATTAATTAGATGTACATTAGATGTACACTGGATGTACATTGGATGTGGGTGAAAGCATGTTGTAGTGGAACAAAAACGTGCATTTTAGCACCACATTTTTGGGTGCTAAGTGTGGTGGGAACTACCGAATTTGTAGTGGGAGAGGCAATTATTTTTTCAAAAATACACATGATTACTTATTCAAAATTTTGTCCTTTCAGTCTTATTCAGGCTTATTCAGCAATGTACACGATCATTTTCCCTCAAAAACTCTGATCACGCTCCCTTAATTCGGCAAGACCATTTCTGATTCTGAATTTTCATTTTCCCTCAAAAACTCTGATCACGCTCCCTTAATCCGGCAAGACCATTTCTGATTTCTGGCAAGAAGATCGATCACGAAATGGCTCGATCATCTTAGGACTTGAATCCCACGGGATACACCTACAAAGGAAATGTCTGAGGCAAGAAAAGCATTACGCCACACAAGAAGAAATCGAAGTGTTTTGGGGACCGAAAGTATTAGGAAAATCCACTTACAAGGTGGGTTGCATTCTAGATTCGGGGGATGCCCATGATTCTCATTGTTGTTTAGAATATTGTTTTGTTTCATCATGCAGGTTGAAGAATCGAGCAAGGAGAGGTATAATGAATATATGTGCCTTTACAAAAAAAATCACAGGCGAGGAAGTGTGCACGGGGAGGCATGGCCTCACGGACTATATGGTCAACATTGCGTATTACCTTCACACAAAAGGAAAAGAAATAAAGCGGTTGAGTTTCGGCAACAGATTAAAGAGAAAAATAGTCCGAAGCCTCTCCGTCCCAACGTAAGAGGAAGAATGCAAGCATTTCAAATAGTGAGGAAGCGAGCAACATGCCCGTGATGATGCTTCCTCTCTTGAAATGACTAGGCCACAATTCAAGCCTCCTCAAGTCAGTTGTAAGAAGAATCTCGGGGAAAATCACTGAAAAAATAGGTACTTTTCAACCCTCTTCTTACGGAACCACCATATGATGCAATTTAATATTGGGCTGTTATTTTCCGGCAAGGTCTAGCAAGCTTGAACAATCGGGTACACCACTTACTTCTTCATTTGGGTGTGTTGTAAGTTATGTGTAGGAAATTTGTCTTTGCTAGTTTCGAGTTGTGGTGGATAATTTCAGTTCACGAGTAGTATGTAGCTCAAATGTGTTCTGGGGACGGTCATATGGTGCCAATTATATGTTAATAATGTAGTTTGTAGCATATGTAGTGTCACATATAGTACCAAACGTGGTACCTTTTACGAATAGTGAATTGGCTTCCATATGTTTCTATACTTAGTGTCATATGTGATGTTAGATATGGTGATACTTGTGAATGGTGGATTTATGCGCCATATGTGGTGCCAAGCTAGCTGCGCTAAATATTGCACCACGCTATACGCCACATATGGGGTGGTGGATGCCCCGCGGATGTGGTGCCTTACGTGCGTTGTGGTGCCACATGTGGTGTGTCTAATGTGGCACCACTATGGATCCACATTGTGGTGAAGTAATGGATTGCCATATGTGGTGCCTTAGGTGCATTGTGGTGCCATATGTGGTGTGGCATGTGGCACCAGTTTGGTGCCACATGCCACACCACATGTGGTGAATATGACGCCATTTGTGGTGCAAAGTTTGTCATGATGGAATTTGTGGTGTGTAAAGTGGTGCTGTTTGTGTCATGTGGTACTAACCTTGGATTACTTTCGGTTGAATTCAACAGGACTTTGGGAGAATGGATCAACTCTACAAGATCGGAAGTGATTGATTAGGTGTAAAGGCAAGGTTGCAAACTTGTGATCAAAACTGCGGAGTGCTACAAATGAAGGTTAAACAACTTGAGTTCCGGGCCAGAAGATGAATAAAGATCTAAAAAATGGGAAGGAATGATTAAGGATAAACCAAGTCGATGCGGGGCGGTATTGGGCTATATGCCAAGATCTGACTGAGAAATTTGAAGGAACTATTACGAGAACTTGGCGGACAAAAATCGAGGAGCTTAATCTGTCATCGGCCGGGGAAGCGGAACCTAGCAAACATTGAAAGTCTTTGGAACCAAGGTTAGAGAGGTTTACGTCTTGCAAGGACCGTCTTCCTTTATTTGTCTTGGATCCACTACTTCTAGACCTTGATAAGGCTGAAGATTATGGTAGTGGTTTGTCCATTACGTGGCAAGATCCTCCGGTGGATGGGGAAACCACTACCAACTTTGATTCTTTGAATCGGTCACCAATACCATCTTCCATGTCTTTCGGCCTCTTGAGGTACTTCATAACAAAATTCTGAAGTGCTTAGTATAATTGTATTCTCATTGACAAATTTGCGTTCACTTTGCGAGATTTGTAATCAACGTTGCATTGAGAATTTTTGTCATGAATTTTCTCGGCATGGGTACAAGCCTTAGGTGTGAGTAGGGAGGATCAAAAGCAACTTCAAGCTCTTGAGGCGATTCTGGTTGAGCACTTATAGGTAGCTTAGTTTACATGCTAAGGGCGATGTAAGGGGCCGGATGCCAATTAGGATTAGTGGACTTCCTAATCTTTCACCACGGCTTAGTCTCTTTTCGTTTGTCTGTTTGATGTGTCTAATTTGCCCCTAGGATGAGGTCGCTCACTCATTTTAGGTGGCGAATTAGATACATCAAGAAAACTTCGAAAAAAAAAGAGTAAGCGGCTTAATCTCCTTAGTTTTTTACGTTTGATGTATCTAATTTGCCCCTAGGATGACATCGCTCACTCGGTGGCGAATTAGATACATCAAGCAGGAAACTCAAAAAGGGAGTAAGCTCGATATAAAACAAGATCCTGGCTGGCTTAGTCTCTTTTGCTTGTCCTGTTTGTTGTATCTAAAGTGCCCTCTGGGATGAGATCGCTCGCTCATTTTAGGGGGCACTTTAGATATATATAAACAGGAACATCGTAAAAGAGAGTAAAAAGCACGGAGCTTAGTTAAAAAACCAAAGCATAGTTACAATCAATTGTGATTCAATTCGGTTTTGCGAGCATAGTGCGGATTACTAATTAGGGTAATAGCTGTTCATCTTTGGTGGCAATGACTTTGTGAGTCCATATAGCACACCAAAAAGGGAATTATTTTCTACCCTCAAAGGTAACCAAGTCTTGTTTGATGCAATTGGGATATGTAGCTTACTTCTTCATCCCTACTTTGTAGATATAGAGGTACAATGTGTTCAGCTAGGGGGACAAGACACTCACACCCCTTCAAAAAGCATTAGACGAGATAGAAACTTCGGGCAAATCGAGAAGATGCATCAGATTTACGGGAACTTCGGACAAATCGGTAGATGTCAACAAATCGGTAGGTGCATCAAGTCAAGCTCCGATTGGGTGCTCAAGCCGGACAACACCGCCAAATCAGCGGATGCATTAAGTCATGCTCCACACCAATGCCAAATCGCCGGGTGCATCGGGTTATGATCACGAACAAATCGTTAGGTGAATGTAAGTCACAAGGTAACTTCCAACCTTTTGTGCCTGTCTTCTTTTTAATTTGACCCATATAGTTACCGAATCGTAAAATTTTTACGGTGGAAGTGTCTCGGAGAAAAAGCAAGAGCGAGAATTCAAGCAAAAGACACCTCCAAGACATTGCAGGCGAAGTTTCCAGCCCCTGCGAAGAGATCTTTGAAGAGAAGTTTCCAGCCGCACCAAGAAATCTTTGGCGAAGTTTCCAGCACCGCACCAACTCTGTCCATGCGAAGACTACAAGGTTAAGCCCAATCTGCTTGTTTTTTACTACAATGGAGTTCGGGTAGAAGCTATGACAAGAGTGAGTTACTACCCTTTGCCAAAGAAGATGGTGTTAAGTTGATCACACGGAACCAAGTGGGTAGTAACTAGACCAGGGCTGGGCGAGTTCATAGATTGGTGCGGTCGAATTTTCATATAGCACTTTGGTCCAAACAGGGCTCAAAACTTGAGAATCATAGTTAAGGGGAGCATTGATGAAAGCGAAGGACAAATTCAAGTTCATATGGAATCGGGGATCGGTGTTTATTTAACTTGATAAAAGCCAATTTTTTGAAGCACCTCAAAAGGTCGGCCAATTTCGAGGTTTCACAAAAGAGAGCGTGCTTCTCATTGATGGCGGGTATAAGCACGCGCTAGGGTGATAAAAAAGGGCCATTCGAATACATTACATATAGCGTTATGTATTTTAATTATAGCAAGTTTTTGATTGCCATCATTAAAGAAAATGTCATTATTCGAAGTGTACCAAAAATTCCCTCCATTTTGTTCCCCCCTGTTTCTTGGCTAACTTAGAAGTGGAGCAAGAATTGGTTTGTTTTAGAAAATTGGCCTTTGCTAAGAACGTTTGAGCCGGCTCCGAAACCTTTGCATATCCGTGTGATGCGCCTGTAAGTTTTGTTTTCTTTATTTTGTAGTTTTAATTTTACGTGATTTCGGTCAGAAAATGAATTCAAAAATGCTTGAGCTGGTTCTATGGATTAAAAATCGAAAAGCGGTATTTTTCAAGCTAAATCGATGTAGGTATAACATGAATATAAACAATGCGTTTGGTTTACGGTACGATGTTCAAATATTTAGAACAAATTTATCTTATGAAATCAAATTTGTTGCTTTGTTCATTTTCGAGTCTTGTAAACATGGCAAAGACCCCAAAAAGACGCGCCAATCAAGGGTTCAAGAAAGTCTCCAAGGACGGAAAGCCTCCGACAAATAAAAAGCTTCAAGTTCGCATGCCAAAGGGAAATTTTACCTCGATGATACGGGTTTTACGTAAGGCAGCTCGGACAAGCTGAATTTTTGTGATGTTCTGGCGGTATGATGCTATGGTAAGAGAGATATGGGGTGATGAAGCACCAAGCGGTATGGCTATAAGGATGGCCGAATTGATATGAAGTGGACGAGGAAGAATTGCGCAAATGGTATGAGTTTGCTTTTGGAAGAAAAGATGTTATGAATCACTATGTCCCTCTATACTTCGCAAAGGGCATTTGCATTGCATCCGAAAGGTGCGAAGTGGGTTGGGGAAGATGTCAAAGCATGGGCGATCGAAGCAAAAGGATTAGGATCTATCTAGTGAGGTGGTGACAGTGAAATCTAGCAATGCAAATGCAAAAGCCCCAAGAACTTCAGCTAAGAGTTACACAAAGGAGCAATTAGAAGTTTTTGATAACTTCTTAGGCAACAGATCTATTGTGAAAACATCTTTAAGCAAGAAATTAAGCGAGTTAAAGGAAAGAAGGCAAAGAGATCCTTGATACATTGAAGCACAAGGAAGGGGAGCGGTTTATATCAGGTTGGTCGAGAAGCGAGAGAGGAATGTTGAAGCAAAAATGGCGCATTGGAGGATCAACAATCAAAGCTGGACCAAACATGCGAAAAGTGCCATAAGATTTCAGCACCTAAAATGGAAAGTTGAGGATGCTATCGAGCAAAAGGAATCAAGAATGCGAGGATCGGTGAGCTCCAAAACATATTGACATGAATCTTACGAATTGAAACATGTAGATGCAAAGATTGAAGCTACATCTGTTGATATGAGCTTCGGTGGCGGGGAGACAAAAATTATGGAACTTCGGGGAATTTTTAGAACATTCCTCGATCCTTACTTTCTGACCCCCTCCTCTCCAGTCTACAATTCTTGCGGATCAGTTATTGTTCAGCCTTTTTTCTTCATGTACATATTGTGAGCAATCTTTTGGTGTGAATCGGTGGTTACGGCACCCCTGAGACACCCTTATTTATGCTTTGTGTATATCCTATCTTGCTAGCACAAAGATTTCATGTGTTGATCATTTGCTCATGGAATAGCAATTTACTGTAGCATTTGAATTTGCTTGCAACAAAAGGTTAGTAGATGTACATTTAATTTACAATTTCTTTTCTTATTTTAATAGTTAGATTCTTTTTTGCATGAAGGTTTTAGGCTTGCATTTACATTGAGTATTTAGATACATAGTTTTGTAGTTGGATAATGTGGGTTCGATCATGTATAATCTGCCAAATAGACTACTTATTTTTAAAGATGAGAGTTTTTAATTTCATGTGCTCATCATTTCGGTAATGTAGGTAGCTAATTACTTGTTATTGAGAGCGTATAGTGTAGCAATTAGCGGATACATTGCTATTGTTTCTTTGTCAAAATTACATTTTGAGTTATTATTGAATACTTCATGACTCATCGATTGGGCAAAGTACAATATCGGCTAGCTTTGTTTACATTAATTGTACTTGAGAACAATGCATTTTGAGTACATTGATTACATTTCAACGATTACATTGGATACATTTACATGATAAATCGAGTACATTATCGGATGGATACATTGGAGTACATTGTCGGTTAATTTTTTTCATTGGTGTACTTGTAAAGTACATTGAGAATACATTTCTTAGTTGATGATCGATATACTCAATGTTTGGTGATGCGAGGTGATTTTGGTAGCATAAGGAAACCCAGAAAAGGGTATGATATTGTAGTCTTGTTAATCATGCATATTCCTTTTCTTATCTCAAGTCTTTTTCTACTCTTTATTGTAGATGACAAGAAGAAGCCAACACACTTTCTTCCAAGGTATTGGATTTTTGTGAAGGTCAGGAGGATTTGGGAAATACTTCTACATGGGCATCACCTGTAAACCTTGTAAAGTCTTTTGAGGAAGAGCTTGAGGTACCGGTGAAGTCCTCGGATACATGTAAGTAAATATCACATTTGATTGATTCACAATCCACGGAATTTAATTTTCATGTCATATGAGCTTGATATGTCACTTGGAATTCCATATAGCCACGAGCATACCGATTGAACATTTGTGGATTATGCGTGAGAGGTTGAAAAGTTAAAGCGAGAAAGCGATGAGTTATCTGCGGTATGTTGCATCTTCTTTTGCTTGTGTGTCTTGCAATTATTAAACACCATTTTTTGTAGGTTCTTCAAGTTTTTCTTCACGATTATAAAGTTCGAGTCTGCGGGGCTTTCTTCACAATACAAATTTCGGAGAAACCAATTTGGAAACCTATTAAGCCAATGCCATCATTTCATTGAGGGAAATTCAAATCTTTGTTATTTGATGATTCAACAGGTATACCATTAACTTAAAATTAGGATCCACAATCTTGATTGACTTTGGTGACTAATTTATGCGAAGTGTTGGAAATTGGTGAATCTTACGCAGCCTTTGTTGAGCAACCATTGAAAAGATAGAGGATAGTAGCCATATTAAGGGAGAGGAAGAGATGGTGGAGGTACAAGAGATACAAAAGGATGATGTGGCGATGGAGGAAACCAGGGTTGAGGAAACAAAGGTTGAGGAAACAAAGGTTGAGGCCACTAAGGTTGATGACATAGAAACCAAGGTTGAGGAGACCAAGGTTGTTAAGCAGGAGAAGCGGAGAAAAGAAAAAGGAAGGAGTGCATGCAAAATACAACTTCAACAAAAAGGTGAATATTTATTATGTTAATTGAAGCTTTTGAAGTGTAATATCTGAACAATTTTATGATGACTTCTGCTTGGGACTAGAAGCCAAACATCATCACGAAAGTGCTTTCGATCACGGAGATGGCCTGACAGGGAGTAAGTAAGATTACATTTGTAGTTGCAATTCATTTGTCTCTCAATAATGCAAGTCGCTTTCTGAGAGACACGGAGAGCTTGTTGAAAATAGTTCCATGCTACCCTTTCCGGCAAAAGCCTCTAATCAAAGTGACTAAATATTGTGTGGAAGGTCTTTGCGAGAGATAGGCACATGTCCAATGGGCATATAGATATATTTGGAAGGTAACTATTTGGAAGGCATTATGGTTAACTCTTGAACATCTAACCTCACTTTCTTTGTGAATAGGTATCGATTAGCATTATGCGACAAATGGCGTGATGCATTTTTTTTCTTCCCTTGAGAGAATTTCTTAGCCCTCTGAGCGACCTTTAACAAAGCGTCATCGATGCACCCGATGAGTGCGATGCGGATTGGGTATAGTTCAAAAAGGGCTTGAGGGAATCATATTGAGCAAATGCCCGGTATATTATGATTCCAATCAGTTGAGGATCCTATGCACCATGCACTAGTCATCATTGTTTTAGATAAGGCCAAGAACTATAGCAGCACCCCTTTGTCTTCTCGGCTATCCTTATTGCGAACTTCGCTAAAGAATGTGCGGTCGGTCGACGAGAGGATGGTTATGATGTAAGTGCACTCACTATTAATTGATTGTAATGCTTCATAGTTACGATGTTATTTTCTATTGCGAGGCTTCATAAAGATATCATTCTGGCATTGACTAATTCGGTTCTCGTAAGATTGATATTTATGTAAAAATTGATCGCGAGAAAAGAAATTAGACACGAGGTTCCACAACAAGGTGACGGCTTCTTGTGGTCTTTATGTCATGGCTTATATGCAAGCCTTTGTGGATGCCAGTGCAAGCTAAGAGCATGGTGAGATAACATATACACAATTGCTTTTTATATAATATTTAATTCTGAAAACTATTTGTTTTCATTCTCTTTCGATTCTCTTGATTGGTTTGATCGCGGGTATGCAGTCGGGGAGACATGTGCTCATTAAGGCTATGATTAATTATAAGAGCCATCTCAATGAAAGCAGGCACTACTAGCACCTCGCAAGAGAAGCATGGTAGTGCTTAACTTCTTTCATAACTCTTTATCAAATGAGGCCAATTGGCTTTTTCTTATTGGAAACAACACTAAGCCATTTGGCTTTTATGTAATCTTGATAATGTAATCAATGAATGTTTGCAATCCTAGTGCTCTTGTATGTTAATTATATTTTGCTTCCTTACGGGACTCCTAATATTTGAGATCCAAGGTGTTACGGGTTACTTTTATAGAACTCGAGGAATGAATATTTCCTCTTACAAGCCCATAATTGAGAACATGGAGTTTTCTCTGCAGACCAACAATGAAAGCAATGCTTCAATATGCCTCCTTTCATTGGGATTTGGCCATATGGTCAACTCTTACCTTAGATATCATAACATCAATTTTGGACAAGCTCTATGAAGATGGCATCCCAAAATTTAAACATGTTTATGGAAAAAGAGATGTTGGGGACTTCCTTACACAAATTAGGTTGGTGTAACCCCTCAAGTAGTACCTATGGATAGTATTGTCATTGAATATCCTAAATACAATGGTCGGCTACGTGGTGTGTTTGAGTCTAAGCACAAAGCTCTTTTCAACAAAGAAAGTTATGTTTGTGTGCCACTATGGACACCTTTGATAGAACGCGACAACCATCTGTCCTTCTTATTTGATTGGTTGGTAGGGTTGAAATATGCACCAGATTTTACCAATTACATAAAGGAGCATAAGTTGGATGACTCTTGGGACATATATAGTGACATTATCATCAAGACTATAGTGGATGAATCTGGCGAAGATATGAGCGAATAAAGGCCCTATGTACAATGCCTTTGATAAACCGAATACATTTTCTTGTAACTTTTCTTGATGTTGATTTGCTTTCATAACTCTTTTGAGTACTTGTTAAATTATATCTATTATTAATATTTAAGGTTGAGGAAGTTTTAGATTTAAAATGCTAATAATTTTTAACTTTTGTTATTGGATTAGAAGTTGAGGAAAATGAAATTGAAGAGGAATTTATACATGGGCGAGAGGTTGAACGGAACAAAAGGAACTTGTACATGTACATGGGGCGGAGGTTGAACGGATGAACCACCTTCTACTTTAGGGGACTGAGGCGAGAATATGTTCGGATGTACCATTCTCTTGTGGCTTAATGTATGAAGCAAGATTCCTTACCACCTGCTGGATTATGGGAACAGTCGAGCGGATCGAAGGCGAAGCACCGGGGATGAGATGCTAACAATACTTTGGGCAATTCACAAGATCTATGATCACGATCCTTGGGGAAGGAATCGGTTGCCAAAGTGCGACGAGTCAAGCTATTGCGTGAGGAGTGGAGTGGGCTTCCAATTGCAAGAGAAGTAGCGGTGGCCTCTGCCGCGGCTAGTCCCTAACATTATATGGCTCAGGAAATCTTAGGAGAATGGATGCAATACCTATGAGATTTCAGCCACCACGGAGGATGTAATAGTTAGGCATAAAAGAAGTTGATATATTACGTAAAGTTATCAATAACAAGAAACATGTTTTGAAATAAGTTGATGTACTCAATTACAATGTAATATAAATCATGTTACTCCTGCACTTTTCTCTTTTCAGATTTCTCTCCAACATATAATCTGTCCAACATATAATCTGTTCAAGCTATTCGGATCATGTAGCATTTCAGTGAGACTTCCCGGTAGCATCTCATGCACATCGATGGAAGACAATGCATAGGCTGCGAAGCACCCTTCACCTTATGATTTACTTTTGGCATTGCAAACTTTGCTCCAATACGCAGACTCTGCGGTACAAGAACTTCTTTGTCATCCAATAACTTATACTTGTGGTGACAACGGGCAATTTTTGATAGTATCTGGCGGATATGATTTGTTTCACTGTATGGTGATAATTTTTGTAATCGTCAATAACATTTTTCTGCAAAACAAATTTTGTTTTCTTGCAAAAGAAGGATATAGTATGGCACATTTTCTTCATTTCTGGTGCGACAAAAGAAGCAAACATATCACCTACGTACTAGATCTTCTAGCTCTTCATTTTCATTTGCAAAAGCGGCAGTTTCCTCATTCTCTACTTCACAATGAGTACTTTTCGGGGTACTAGCTTCTTTAATTGCCACTTCCCCTGAGAATGAAATGGACTCACAAGCATCCCATTCAAAGTTAATGCAAGCATTAGAAGCAAGATAATGGTCTCACCATTACTAAGGTGGGGTCGGTTGGACTTATAGAAGCTATAGCATGCAATTTCTGAATACCGGGGAAGAGGTTGCACATCCAATGCATTGGTTCTATCAATATCGACTCCTTCACTTCCCGGTATACTCTGTCAACATTAGATTGCTTGCTCCTCAAGACAACACAAGCATCATGTGCACCTCTAATCTCTGTTCCATGTTCACCGAAGCGTTACATTTTGCAAGTACCACCTTGGCCTTGGCGGACTCTCCATCATGTTCACCTTTTCCATGCCCAGAACCAAAGTAGTTCCATTGTAAGCGAATGCCATATTCAACATAGTACACTGGTAATGAAATATGAATTTCTTACGGACTTGTATTGTGCGGCCACGACCATCGGACCACACAATATGATCGCGTACATGAGATCCACCATTCTCTTTCAGCCATTTTAGATGAAGCTTAAATGCATGTTGTACAAAATGTGTATCATGATTTACGTCATCGAAATATACAAGTGAAGCGATCTTCTTCAAGATGCCATTTACCTTCGGCATGGTAATCGTACCATTATAGTAACTTGGTGCGCATTCCAATGTTACATTTGGACCTCTTTGAAAGGCTTCAATGTATAATTTTTACGCAAAATCAACCAGCGATATCCTTTGAATCATCTCTCGGGTTTTGAACACATCTTACGAATTCCTTGCTTTGCGGTGGTGTTTGCAAAGTTGTGATGGATAAATGTCTTCATGTGACCAAACATGGCATCCAGCATTACAGGTGCATTTGTTGTCTTCTCCACCAATCTGAGCCTTCTTGAGACTCCTTTTTTAGACTTCTCATCCACATAAGAGTATATTTGCCAATTGACTTTACTTTCAATGTCATTTTCAGTTTCTTTTGGACACAAGCTAATGTTCTGCTTACCACAGTTCTTGCAATCACTTGTAATACAATTTAATTTGTGCCACTCGTCACTATCCCTTTTTTGGACAAACCATACTCCTCCATAGAGTCTTCGACATTACGGTATGTATGCTTGTGAGCGACAAATTCCATCATTTTTGTTAGCGGCACAAACTTCACAATTGCGGCTACAATTGATGTGAAGCTTAGCCCTCATAGAATTAAATGCCTTCACGAAGTTCTCACCTTTGCTCATGCTTGACACAACAACATGTGTTTCTTTCCTTTAGCTTCCTTACACAATCGGGTTTGAGGTATTGAACAATCGATGCCAATGTCTGCCTACGGGTGTTGCTCCACAAAGTTAAAGTGCATTTCGGCTGTGCATTCAAATCATCATAGTTAATAAAAGATTTTGTATGTGCAATTGAGTACATGCGGAGTCAAAATGTACTAACATGTACTCATAATGTACTAATATGTACTCAGATGTACTCGTATGCATTCATATGTACTCATATGCACTCATATGTACTCAGAATGTACTCAGAATGTACTCAGAATATACTCAGAATGTACTTACAATATACATAAGGACAACAGAATATACATTACACATGTACATTAAATACGTGTGTAAGGATAAAGTAGCAGTGTGGGTACATTACTGTACCCTAGAGCATATTAATGTTCTAGAGTAGATTCTTGAAGTCCATAGGCACTATCTGAAAGTCTGAGTACAAGATATGTACTCTATAGACATGTATAACATACAATATTATGCAAATATCTAATCTGTACATTGCTTAAGAATTTTGGAGTCACTGCATAAATAAGAAAGGAAGATTTAGTGTAATATACATGGTCAATAAATGTAAGCAAACCAATAAAGGTGATTGCATATGTAAAAGTAAGTAAAAGTGAATACATAAATAATAGATCAGTCATTAGAAAGCATTCATACATCAAAACAAAGAAGATACTATAAATTCAATAAAATGAACATATACATGAGGGGGATGAAGCATTTCACAAAGTAAAGAATGAAATACGTGGTATATCAAAAGCTGGATTGCGATGCCTTTTCTTTCTTACATCCTGTATTTAGGTGAAACCTTGGTGTTGTTTAACAAAATTGGATGACTAATTGCTTTGTGTCTTCGTCCAAACAATGGATCTTCTCTTTACACTTTTGCTAATGCCCATATACTTGGACACGCAATTTTCATTCTCTTTCTTACACTGCGGACATATGACAAATTTCGAGGATGGCAGTTCAACATTTTTGAAGCAACTCCTTTTTGCTTCAATTCCCCATTTTTCCCAACAATCATGGATAAAGCAGTGCTTGGGCGCCAACTTGTCCTTTGCTATTAGAAGATTTAACCTCTTCTAATCCATCTTTGAGATTTTGTAACAATGAATGTTTCACCACCATACGAAGGTAGCCCAATCACGAGTTTAAACAACCCCAAGAGCACTGTTATCTTGCAAGATCACGGAAACCAATACCTCTCTTTCACCGGAGATAGAGAAGCGGCTTCATTTCTAAAGCATTCAACAACCTTTTACGCTCTTTTCCTGATTTTTTGGTGAAATACGGAATATGATACGCTATTCTCCTTTGTTGGCGTGATTATCACTCTCTGTCACTTCATTCAGCATGTCATTTAGAGTATCTTGTTCAACCATTTTCTGCTTCCCTTTGTCGATTTCGGTATCACCGTCCTCATTTTGGACATCAGCCTGAGTAATTCTGTTCATACTTTGATTTTCTTGTGCCATGCCACTACTACTACTATGAAAACTGATATGCATGCAAAGATCCGGCAAGAATTTGAAATTCTTTTCTTTGTTTTAGATTCTTAGACCGTAAATTGGAGGGAATTTGCTTGCTTCGGATGGATTGGAGGGAATTTGCTTGGATCGGAGGGAATCCAGTGATTGTGCCCAAAATTTCGCAACAACCGTCGGCCACTTCATGTCATGATGACAAACAATCAAATATATTCCTTTTTTAAATATATAACGACAAGCACGTGGCCTCCTACCATACATTCAAAATTACATAAAAAAACGGGTTTCTAGTGCAAAATAGTACATGAATTTAGAACTAATGTATGACACCCTAGCATGCTTTTACCCTGACAGCAGATACAAAGGGTACCTCAATGAGCCAAACACCATGATCTGTCCAAACAGCTAGAGCCCTGACAGAGTAGATGGCAATTTCCTCATGAATGATCTAAAGGTTTGGCTTCAGGGGTTGCTGAAGGCAGGGAATGTGCAAAGTTATGTCGAAAGCAACAAAATGCTGAATATGTTTGACACTGAGAGTCAAATTTGTATTAATATGATGAAAAAACATAGAACTAAAGCCTAGAAATACTATTATTGTGTATATGATGTAACCTCTCTTGACTTTTTAATATAAACAAAGTTTTACTTCAATTGTTCATTTCTTGGCTATTTCAATGTTCCTCAAGGTTTTCAATGATCTTCCATTTTCTTTGAATGTAAACTTACACCACCGGCCACGAGGGGCTTGCGGTGTTAGGCGCATATCAGGCGAACACTTGCCACTTGAAGTGTTTAAAGGGCGGCGAGGAGCCTCTTGTGCTTGATCAAGAGGCAATCAGAATATTGGAGAAAAGTAGGGATTGGTTGGTGATAGGATAGTCCATTTCTTCATGAGGTTAGTAATTTAATGTAAACAACTTCAGATTTGAAGTCTTACATTTGTTTCTTAAATCATCTTGTTTTACCGGACCTTGGACTTTGGCGGTGTATGCACCATTACGCATCAAGCATGACATGGAGCAGAGGTTCCATTTCATAGATCCGCTCATTTACACATTCTTGTCGAGCGAGCTTGCTTCAAAGGACAAAGCTGTTGAACCCTCGAACTTGCAATTTCGGAATGTACCATTCGCCCGGCATGTTATCAGCCTTTGGGCGTGTATGTATGTCATTGTAGGTCTTGGAGGTCAAGCCGGTTAAATGTCACCCGGTGTGTACCATTTTGTGACCTAGAAATGTACAAAAGGGCTCAGGAGCTTTGTCATGAGTTTTGTTGAGGATGCAAACACAAAATTCCCAAGCACCATAAAAAGCTGCATACAAAGAAAATTACAAGTTCCCCACTCGGTCGATTCTTTGGTCATGTGGTCACGCTATATGTGTCTTTGTAAAGAAAGTTGTGGCTCTTGATGTCACGAGACTTGGACATACTATCCCAATGCAAGGTGAGTTAAAGTAAATTTGAAGGTATTACTCATCAATGTGAGGCCTGATATGTTTGTTGCGAGGGTGTACCAATTTCTAGTGGCGGTTGATTGGACCTTGAGAATGATGATTGATGTTGTGAAGCCACTATTCGGTTGCTCTAGTAATGAATGGCTGAGGTTGTGGATCAATAGATCTTTACTTGTAATCACATATTTGTATTATTGTAACCAAAGAGGTTATTCTTGTAACCTATTCTTTCATTGACACTCTAATGTACATTGTTGTATACTATTGTATACAATAGACTTTTTCGGCTAACTGAGCAACACTTTCTGGTGGAGTTCAAATCTCGGAAGAAATTGATGTATTCAAAGATTCATGACAATGTGGTGATACATGTCGTGATAGATGTGGTGATGCAAATGGTGCATGTGGTGAATCATGTGGTGCATTTGGTGAATCATGTGGTGAATCATGTGGTGAATCATAGGTGGCATGTTGGAGCATACGTGGCATGTTTGAGCCAACTTGGCATGTTTGAGCCAACTTGGCATATTTGAGCCTAGTTGGCATATTTGAGCCACCTTGGCATGCTTGAGCCTTTACATGACCTTTGTTACATGTTTGACTTTCATTGACCAACATGTTTGGTGATGCAAATGGTGCATGTGGTGAATCATGTGGTGCATTTGGTGAATCATGTGGTGAAGCATGTGGTGAATCATAGGTGGCATGTTGGAGCCTAGGTGGCATGTTTGAGCCACCTTGGCATGTTGGAGCCTAGGTGGCATATTTGAGCCACCTTGGCATGCTTGAGCCTTTACATGACCTTTGTTACATGTTTGACTTTCATTGACCAACATGTTTGGTGATGCAAATGGTGCATGTGGTGAATCATGTGGTGCATTTGGTGAATCATGTGGTGAAGCATGTGGTGAATCATAGGTGGCATGTTGGAGCTTCATTGGCATGTTTGAGCCACCTTGGCATGTTGGAGCCTAGGTGGCATATTTGAGCCACCTTGGCATGCTTGAGCCTTTACATGACCTTTGTTACATGTTTGACTTTCATTGACCAACATGTTTGGTGATGCAAATGGTGCATGTGGTGAATCATGTGGTGCATTTGGTGAATCATGTGGTGAATCATAGGTGGCATGTTGAGCTTACGTGGCATGTTGGAGCCTAGGTGGCATGTTTGAGCCTCCTTGGCATGTTGGAGCCTAGGTGGCATATTTGAGCCACCTTGGCATGCTTGAGCCTTTACATGACCTTTGTTACATGTTTGACTTTCATTGACCAACATGTTTGGTGAAGCGTAAGTCAACAATTGAAGTCAACAATCAATTTACACTAGCTAATTGTAACTAAAATTACTAAACAAGTGCCAAGCCAACATAATATGATTGGTGTCCAAAATGAATGGCCAATTCGGGATAGATATATATATCTTTTTTTTTTATGTTTTTAGAAAATAAAATAATGGTCATTTTGAGGTTATTATTAGTATATCCTACTAAATCATTACGATTAAGATACTAATGGTGCGAAATCCTAAAATCGTAGCCCTCACGAAATTAATTTCACGCCCGACCTTTATAGGCTATGGTAGGTGAAGGAGAAGCATCGTCCAATTCCTTCCAGAGAATGTGATTTCGGCTAGCTCTCCCTCCGGCTACGCCTCTCCCTCTCGCTTTGCCTCCCCTTGGCCCTCATAAGTGCCAGGAAGCTGCTATCAATCCCTTTGGCTGAGGTCCTTGCGGTCATGGCATAGGATCTTGGCCAATTTTTCATTTTGAGGGGCGATCACGAGAGCCTACTACCAGAGCCACGAGGCACGAGAGCTCGATTAGTATTCCACCTCTTAAAGCTCACGAAGATCTTTGAGACTTTTCGGAAGAGGTGGAATCCTCCTCTAATTCGATTCCTCGATGAAGCTTCTTACGATGATCCCCAAGATTCCCAAGATTACGATAGCGAATGGGCGAAGACCGGTAGAAGAAGAAGAAGAGGTAGAAAACGAAGAAGAACATGAATTTTTTGGAACTCCAAAATTTTCTCTGAGTAAGTAGCATGCATGCATTAAATTTTTGCTTTCTTTTATGTATTCTAAACTAATTTTCTTCACTTTTTCTTCTGGATGAAGCTTGAAGTCCATTTTGTGGCACCTTTTTTTTTTTTTTTTTTTTTTTTCTTTTGATCAAGTTAGTCTGAGGCCTTTTGTGCCTTTGTATTTTTTTTAAAAGCAGGATGGTATATAGGCCTTAGTGCCTTCATTTGATCTCACCCCATTGTTGATCTCACCCCCTCGTGAACTACCTTGTGGCCTTAGTGCCTCTTTGTAATATATGATGGCCTTAGTGCCTTTTTGAATATATGATGGCCTTGTGCCTTTTTGAACCTTGTGTAAATTTCTAATTACGAAGTATTACGGTATTTTACTGTTTTAACATATGATGGCCTTGTCTTTTGTAATCGAGGCCTTGTGCCTTTTGTTTAATCGGAAAATAGTTTGTAATGGCTTTGTGTCTTGTGTAAATTTGTGCCTTGTGTAAATTTCTAATTTGTTTTACCACGGGCTGTTTCTAAAAGCAGGATACCACGGGCCTCGGTGCCTTTCTTTGATCTCACCCATATGTCTAACTTGAGGGCCTTGTGCAAGTTTAAAGTTTAATTCAGTTTAATCGGTTATACCTTGGAATTCATTCAACATTCATGGCGAAGCATAAAAATGAGAATGCAAAACGAAACTTCTTTATATTCATAAAAGTATCTATCGAATTACCCTTTATACAATTGCCCGATAAGTGGATTTTCCTAATACTTTGGGTCTATGTGGCATCTTTGTCACCAAAATCGGTCAAGATACTATCGGGGAATCGAGAGCCATTCCATTTTCGGCCGGGTCAAAAAATGGTCAATGCCCCCGGCCGATTATGGTGAAATCGTGGTGAAAGCCGTGGTGAAAAGCGTGGTGGAAGCTTTGTGGTGATGCAAGCGTTGTTTTTTATATTTCAAAGGGAGAAAAATACATATGGAAATCTACCATACCGGTAGAATAGTTCATACTTCTTATGAAATGAAGTATGCGAGAAAAAATCGAGGGAAAACTATAACCAAAATTTGTTTTGAAAAGGTTAATGATGACATCACGATTCTTGGGCCTCAATGGATCACGCATTGTGAGATCGTAACTCTTCTTCTTCCAAATGCGTTCAAGATTTCATCAAGTGTTTCTGCTGAATAGTTGGTGTAATCCGGCAACACTAAAACATGAGCTTCTCATTTCTGCTCCCACTTATGATCTGATTCATAAAGTATTGTCTCGGGGTTGTTGTGTCTCCATGCATCGGCTTTGTTGAGCACTTTTTAATGGTGAAGCATGGATCATTTCCTGCTTTATTTGGATGAACATATCCTCTTCCTCAAGCATGGGGAGAGGCGAGAACTCATCCTCGGGAATCATACACCACCCCAGGAACCCTGTCGGCCGCACCCGGCTCTGTTAAGTCTCCCGCATGCGTGTAAACAACATCATGTGTAAAACAACATCTACTACAAAGAAAAGGCAGCCTATCGCGCCTTGGCTTCTAATTCTTTAAGCCCATCGAGGGAATTAACCTATGTTTTAAGCCTAGAATACCTCGGAATTCATGGGTCCTCCGCTCCTCTAATATCCGCCTCGTTCTGGTTTATTTGCTCGTTATAGGTCCTACCGGAATCATTTGCATTTGAAGCTGGCGAAATTGTTTGTGCTTTCGTGTTCTCCTTACGTTTTCTTCCGCCATAGCTGGATTGTGATAAGCCAATGTGCGCATGCAAAACTAGATTTATAGTTTTCCCCAATGCTTCTGCCCGCGACCCGACTTTTGAATGATTGACCTTGCATTTGATGTATTGATTTCCAATGATTCTCTGTCCCATTACGATTTCATCCTTAATGTAATTTTTACGTGTGTCACTTTCACCCACATCAATTAAAGCGGTGAGAGATTGAAGAGTGAAGATTTATATTATATTAAACATATAAAATGATTACATAAGGTTACATTTCAAGCCGGGGATTTCTATTAAACATTTGGATTACATCGCAACAAAATTTTTATATACACTTGCTTTCATTCTGTCGTCTATCAAAAAAGATCGGGTCCAGCTCCTCCTCGTCATCTTCTATGACCACCGGATCGATGCCACCGGTCGGCTTGCCGGCCTATATCATCCCATTACGGAGGAAAGCAAAAAACCATAATGGTGCGGTGTTACCAAAGCGAGAATAGCGGCTTCTCCATGTGCATCCCGCAAGCCCTTGTGATGATAGAACATATCCACGAAGTGAAGGAATTGTTCCTCTGTAAACAACCTATCATAACAAAAGCGAGAACTTTGTCTAGCGTAAAGGCTTGGTAGCCATTAAGCGAGAAAAGGTTTCAACCTTTGCGGATCTGGTCAATAGTAGGAGGAATAGGCCAAAGATCTTTGGTGTGTAAAAATTTCGATGGAAGCGAGAGAAAGTTGAGAGATCACGGGAGGTTTGGTGTACAATTCATCCTCACGGTGAGAGTTTTCAACATTTACGTGGTCATATTCTCATCCGGTGAATAGAGAAATTTCTGTTGCACGAGAATGTCCATCCATTACGCATGGGTGAAAATCGGGACAGCACGCCCTAGGTATCATGGGCTCTTCTTCTCGGTGACATTGTCCCATTCGAGTGCCATCGTTTTTGCGGGATCAAGAGGTGAAGTTGGCCATGTCCGCTGAAGTAGCTGCTTTGTAAAGCGTAAAGCGTAAAGCTGTAAACTTCGATTCGGGAGTAAGAAGAATGGCACCTCGGGCCTTTTGGGTTGCCCGAGGTCATTAATTTTGCCATCCCATAATGATTTTTTTTGCAGAATGCATTTTGTCGCCAAAAGGATGATGAGAGGAATTGATGGGACCGAGAGAGAATTTAAGGAAAAAGGAAAGCATTTCGGTGGAAAATTTGTTGAGAAGGATCTCTCGTCTCGGGGAAAGAGGCGAAAAGTGAAACACGTGGTGAGACATGTGGTGAAACATGTGGTGACACATGTGGTGAATTTTCCCAAAAAATAAACTTTTACATGGCCCGTCGACCCTAAATTCAAATTCTCTTTTCGCTCCTTCACAATTTCATGCTCCTTCCTTTGTTCAAAGGGGCGGCTCTACTCTCCGAGTTAAGTGCATTCCATCTCGATCCCAAGATCCTCTGTCAAAAGATATGAACCACTTCAGCTACTTTGCTCCAAAGCTGGGATACACTCTCTACGGATCAAAGAGGATCTCAAACTCTGCCAAGATTGGATGCTAATGGTGTACCGGTTCCTCTATTTAGAGACCATTTGGGCGAGCATCTCGGACGAGCAATTTGCCTCAGATTTTGAATACCAACAATCCGAGTCCCCACAAACATATAGCTATTCGGAGATTACATGAGGAACCTTAGCGAGACATTGGAACCCGGTGGAACTGCGAGAATATAGATTGTTCGAGGCGAGAGATTGGTACGATATTCAATACACTCATGACATGTGGGCGAGGAGGCACGAGTTAGGGGCATCACGGATATAGATATAATTGATATCCCTATGATGAACTAGAATGGGCTATAGAATTACTGAGAGGCACATATCTTATGCATCAAATATGGTGGTTCATGGAAAGCAACAATGAAGAATGCCAGATCGGCGGTTTGAGTACTACGAGGGGCGCTATTATCATCACAGGTGCACAGCGGATGCATATGGCACTTTGATAACTTTGATGTCCCTACCAATGCGAGGCGGGCTGATTCTTGAGCTAAAAGCGGGAAATGGCAAGACTCTTATACTTGACCCTAATTTCCGAGCTCACCATGAATTCCTAAACACCTACCATTTCCACACAAATCATTGACTTGCACCTCTCCCTTTTTGACAAAAGCAGGATCGCATATAACCGCATCTTATTAACATCTACATCTTTTCTGCGGGGAATTGGTGCGCTCACTCTGTTGCGGACATAACACATATCACAACTACTCTTGTTGTTATAAAACATTGCTATGTGCTTTCAAGCGGCACCTACTTCATTTGTATTTATTTGCATGCTTTATCATGAGTAGCCTACCTATAAAGGCTCACTCACTACGTTGTACCTTTTTCTATAATTAATGAAAAAACCCCATTCACTCAAAAAAAAAAAAAAATACAATTGAGCATGGAATTGAGTTTCTTATATTATTCCCAAACAAGGCAAGACACAACAACATATATTCAAAATTTCTGAATCATTTCCTAACTTTTGTAAGAATGTGTTCAACTATTCTTCATCGGACATGCTATCTTCATCGGATAAAACCTCGGGCAAGTTTTCTAGAATCTTTTCCTCATCTGCTGGTCTAGCACGTAAGCTTGATTCGAGCACCTTTCTTGATCTGTTTGCATGGGAACTTCGAATAGCACAAATTTGAGTAGAGAATACAAGTGACTTTGGCTCGTTTGTTAACAACTCATACATCACCTTTGGCCAGGGGCTTCTTTCTATAGTAAATGCCCTCCACAAGCGGTTTCACCTCTCATAAACAAGTTTCCGATTCAGCTTGAAGTCATTTTCAACTTCAAATTTTGGCTTGGTGCATAGCAACATCAAAATCTGAGAATCCTCCTCATTCCTTTAGGTGTGCGACAAGCGCAAAAGCTGTCTCCTTCTCTAAGTGCTTACTTGCAAAGTACATTTTGCCAAGGTTGAGTATAGTGGCTGGTAGACTTGCGGGTCTCTTCCACATCCGCATGAACATTGGAGGATGGTTCAGCGACTTCAAGGTTCCATTCATCTACATACAATTTGTTCTCACACATGTCCCATTTTCCATCCAAACAATTCTTTGCAAAAAACATGATAGCTTTACGGTATGTAGGCGTATTTGGATTTCCTATCTTTGAATCCATGGATGAATGAATTTGCACGGTTTACGGAATTGTCTACGCACCCCAAGCCTTTTTCTGTTGATATCCTCGGGTTTTATTTCCCGAAGTATCTCGAACTTTTCTTCCATTTTGGTCCACTCGGATGTACCACATTGAAATTGTTTCTCTGCAATTTTCACCACATCATGGGCATTATCTAGTTTAATGTCGGGATGTTTAAAGCCGTATGAACCTCGTATCCATCTTTTCAATTCTTTTGCCTTCCCATCATGTTCACCTTTTCCATGGTTTGATCCAAAAAGTTCCACATCATGTTGACCTCTATATCACTGGTTGTACCTTCCAACAAAATAAAATGATCATTTGCTTTGAATTGTGATGCGGCACCATCGAAAATACATAGTCTTTGTTTGGGGACATTGCCTTTCTGCTTTAAGTACTCAAAATATTTCATAAAACAATGTTGAACAAAAAGTGTGTCATGTTCCTATCATCAGACACATAGTAGTGTGTTTCCTTCTCAATGGTGTATGCATGCGTGGATCAACGATAGGTTATTTGAACAAATATAGTTATCACAGTTTGTTGACCAGTAGCATGGGTGAACTTCATTACGCTCCTTAAAAGTATAATTCTCTGCGAAGTCAACCATGGATAGATAAGCATCTCGGGCAAGTTATCAAGGAGTTCTTTGTCTTGGCTTTGCTGTCACTTATATCGAAGTTGTGTAAAGGAAATTTTGGAAGCTTCTCCAACATTTTGTTCACCCGGTGGAAGACTTGCGGTTTCATTATGTTGGTGAGCGAGCTTAGACTTCTTCTTTGCCATCTCACGAATCGGTTTTTTCATAGTCTAGGTATTCCCACTTCACCATGCCACTATCACTAGATTGTTCATGTGGGCGGATAGGGAACTTCTTAATCCCACACTCTTTACACTCACCCGGGAATGCATTCCCTCTTATGGTAAGGTTGGAAGCTAGTTTTCTCACATAAAATTCCACGCCACAGGACTTCTTGTGCTACTTATGTTGTATTCGGGCATGCATTCACCATATATGTCGACACACCAAAAGCGACAAGTGCATTACCTGACTTTTTGGGTGCTTAGTTCTCATACTATTGAAGCCATCTATTAGCATCGCATTCTAACATGGTATATCTGGTGACAACTATTGAAGTCCTTTAATTTTACAACAAATCATGGTTTGACTTTTCAAACATCCTCTGTTTGATCATAACACTAGGATGTTAGTCTTGAATTTCTAAACAATTGCAAGCTGCAAGGAAGATAACAAGGTGATCGGCATATTTATTGCACACTACATTTTCCACCACACTAGGCACCACATAGCATATATTTACGGACATTCATGTTACACCTCCTTATTCACCACACTAGGCACCAAAAGCATATATTACATAATTTATTGTACACCATATTTTTCACCACACTAGGCACCACATAGCATATATTAGGACATTCATCTTACACCTCGTTATTCACCACACTAGGCACCACATAGAATATATTACAGCATTTATTTTACACCATATTTTTTTCACCACACTAGGCACCACATACACGGCACCACACTAGGCACCACACCATGTTATTCACCACACTAGGGACCACATAGCATATATTCAAACATTTATTTATTTCACCATACACCATGTTATTCACCACACTAGGCACCACAAAGCGTATATTTAGAGCATTTATTTTACACCATATTTTTCACCACACTAGGCACCACATAGCATATATTACAGCATGTATTTTACACATGTTATTCACCACACTAGGCACCACAAAGCATATATTGACAAACATTTATTTCACACCACGTGCCTCACCACACTAGGCGACACATATCATATATCCGGCATTAATAGGCACCACACACCACAAGCAATCACTAACCCACGGCAACCACATATCACAAGCAATCACTAACCACATACCACATTAACAATAAAAATGTGGTGAAGATGAAGAAATGAAATAACACGTGATTCTTCCGGATAGTGAGTGGCATGATCCTCTCTTACATTTCGTTCCAATCTTGAACTTAACATCCTTTGCATTTGGAGAGACCCTCATTTTTCTGGGTCCAAAATTCTTTGCACAAGTTCTATGACGAGAATTGGGAATTGCATACGCTCTTCTAACTCTTTTGTACAAAACCCATTTCCCTCCTTTGCAATCTATCTCTTCCCTCTTCAATTTTGCTTTGGTAAGATTCCTAGGATGAACATCCGGTGGTTTACCAAAACCCCGAAAGAGCAGCGGGATTAGCACTTTCGGTATTAATGCTTCCTCTTACGGCCATAGCAAGGCAACTACTCTTTGGTCGCTAAAAGCATCATTCTTTGTTAGACTTCTTCACAAGTTGAATGGAAGCCACGAGGTTCTTGACCACAATGCTCTTGGCTTGCAAATCTTTTCAGCTCTTAGCCAAATCTATTTGTCCATTGTGTCATCTGCAGAGAAAATCTAGTAAAACCTCTTTCTTATATTTGTTAGACAAACCTTTAGTGGTGCTATGAAATGAAGATAACAATTTTAATACCATCAGAGCGCCTAGTAGAGGCGTTACAGTGGATCCTCCCTCGATGATGCAATTTTGCTAATTCTTCTTTAGCTTCCCTTTGTCTTTTCCTTTGGCGTCTTTTATGATCCCGCTCTTGTTCTGGAGTTCTCTTTCTCTTACCTATGCTCCGGTTTGAGATTTTAGGCAGATTTGCTTCCAAATTAAATGATTGAAGGTATGAACTGGATTGATCCACAACCGGATTAAGCGCCATAGCCGTGTGCTTCAGGAAAGGCGCGGGTGGGTCGTGGGTTTAGAAATCGGTTCGGTGGAGATTGGAATGGGACGGGTGGCATAGGAAATTGGAATGGGACGGGTGGCGTAGGAATCGGGTTGTTGCAATTCAAGAAATGATTGAATCCGGGCAGTACATGCACTAGGCGCCAAACAAACATTTAAAATCGCACCACAAATTTGATATCTCCCACCACATTTTTAGGGGGGACAGGGGGGACACCCAGGGTGTTCCACTACAACATGCTTTCACCCATGTACATTGGATGTACAGTAACAGATCAGTGGAACTGTTGGCTGTACATTAGATGTACTGATGTACATTAGATGTACTGATGTACATTAGATGTACATTAGATGTACATTAGATGTACAGTAACAGATCAGTGGAACTGTTGGATGGACATTTTATGTACATAGAACATACATTAATTGTACAATAGTATAGTTCAATACTCTTTTGGCATCTGGTTGCCGACATCATTTTGCTAACATGGTCTTTAATGCTTTTGTTATTGCAGTCTGAGCTTTATCAACAGTTTGTATATCAGAATCCTGATACCAAAATTTGCCTTCGACAGTTCGAGTATCTGAAACCTGATTGCATAAGGAAATTGAAGGAGAGAAACACATGTTGTTGTGTCAAACATGAGCAAGCGATCATGCGTTAAAGGCCTTCAATAATATGAGGAGATCCCTACATGTTAATTGCACTTGCTGCTGCAGTGTCTGTGCATCCCAGCAAAACAATGGAGTATGTCAAGCAAACAAGAAGACTTTTGATAATGTTAGTATCTTGTGGAGGTCAACAGTTTGCGAGAAATATGTGACGGATGAATGGCATAAACTAAAATGCATCAAAGGTGAATGTGATGAATGTGGAGTGAAGAAATTAGACATCTGTCCAAACGAGGAAGATGGAATTGAGAATGTGGACCGGCAAGTATATGCATATGTCAATGAGCCATCAAAAAGGTACATCGAAGGCTTAGATTAGTTGATCGAATGACAAAGCATCATTTTTGTTAAAGAACATGAAAAATCAGCTTGCTAAGTTTTGAGATCATAACTTTCTGACGACTGCTGGCGAGCAAGCAAAGCGTTTTAAAAGATGTGTTGAGAAACTCGGATAATAGTGTGTTGTCTGTTGTTGACTTTTGCAGAGAACTACACATTGAAACCGGGGATAGAAGTGCAATCGAGCATTGGAATCGATCAAATTAGTATTTTGGTCCATATTTCAATGATGAAAATAGAAGGTAAGCTTAAAAAAAGCGATTGCATTTCTATGTTTTTGGATGATGAGGGAAGCATGACACTCATTTTGTGCAACATGGTTTTAAATTACATTTGGGGTGGCTTAAGAATAATGGAGGTGGACACATAAACCTTCATTATGTGTGGTCGGATGGTTGTGCATCTCAATTCAAATCAAGACGGGCATGGTATGGAATCTGTAGATACCATGTTGAAAATAAAATTCGAAAGTGATATGGAATTTCTTTGGATCTAGCCATGGGAAAGGCACACATGATGGCGAGGCTGGTATAGCAAAGTTGTGGCTTGAGAGGCGGCGAGAAAAGCAATTGGCATGCCGGTGGCAAAAGTGAAACAGCTTGTGTGCGGTTTTAAGGGCCAAGGAATCGGATTGTGAAAGGGTGTTTTGGGAGGTTGGAAAAACAGATGTGAACAAGCAGCAATCATTCAATTGCAAGACTTTACACGGTACTCGCCGGATACATTCTGCGTCAACTATAAACCAGCCAGATCCAACAAAGTTGCTATGCGAGACCACTCTCGTGCTTTTGTGATGCTTGCATGAACTTCAATTGGTTGAATTGTGAGAACATTAAACATTGTGGAGAATGGTCTCTAAAATGTTTGGAGCCCTGAGATCATATTGCCTCGTGTTGAAGTTGAAAATGATGTGGATGTTTTGTATGCAGAGGACGAGGGCAATTTGGTTTTAGATGACACCAGAAACATTTTCGGATGTATTTGTGTCTTTTTTGACACCGGACAATTTGGAAGGTGTTTCATACTATGTTCTCATGTGCACCGGGGAAAAGCATGCATTGGAAGAAGATTCAATTGATGACTATGGAAATGAATACTCTGCTGGCACTAGTATCATTGAGGACAATATTATGAACTAATCATTTGCCACAATAAGTATAAACTGCTTCCTACTAAGAATGTTTTGGTACCGAGAATCTGTGGTTGGGGTTGAATCCCATTCAAGAAAGTAAAACACAATTTGAAGGGGCAAGCCCTGACATTTCACTTGCGGATGAAGTCCATGAGACATTGTTATCACAACTTCAAAGCAATTGTAGATGACATTGACTAAGTCGGATCTGTAGTACTTTCAGAAATATTGTAATACCTTGTTCATATAAAAGATAAGAACCTGAAGGCGGACTACTTCAGAAGTGAATTATGTACATCAATGTACATAAGATGTACAACAATGTACATCTTATGTACATCTGTTGTACATTCCAGAAATATTATAAAAATTTGTTAAGTGTAAGTTTATTAGAATTGAACACAAGAAAGTTGAATTGCATAAACATTAAAAATAGTTTCAGTCATGGCAAAGATAAGAAATGGACCGGGTTTTCATGTACAAATGGTTGATATATTTATATTGTGGACATAAATACAACACACCGAAAATGAGCATGGCTCATAATTCATGACCAAGCTTCAAAATGTCATTAGGCGCCGATATCTTATGACTATTGCATCATGTCTTCCAGCCGTAGAGAGGGCTGAAGAGATATCCTCTAAAGCGATAGTCCATCGCGGTTTCTATAGCGCGTGCCAGCGGCAAACCTTTCCATCCTACATGGCACGCATCTTCCGGGACACGTGCCTTCCCCAAAGGGTTGTGCAACAAGTGATTTTTTGCCAATATACATTTCATGGTTGCTCGTTCCTCATAATTTTCAATTTGCTCAACCTTTTCCCAAAGTTCGAGAACAGCGGTATAGAGGCGATAATCGGTCCCCAACCCTATGTACTTGCGGCTTGTGTTGGTTTGTATTACCTCCGGGTGCAGCGAGAACTCTATCTCTTAGTTTCTTAATAGTCTTTTGTGTTTCAGTCCATTCATCTACAAAGCAAATGAAGATCACTTAATTATGTATACACACTCATATTGTACCAATAAGAAAGGCGGTAAAAGCAGAGTACTCAAGTGCAATGAACAAAAACTTTGATACATATATTCATAACATTTGAATTTGTACATCGGTCAAGTCTCGGCGTACCAACAATGGGCGGTCAGTGGCCAATAACATGATGGCGATTTCTCCATTCCTTGCTCCGTATATTGACTAAATTTAGGCAGCGTGAGCACCCAAGTTCTTTGCCATGGTTTGCCGACAAAATCATTCCCACCTGCTCACGATATGCCATCTTTGCATTAGTCATTGGATGCTCTTTCACATAAACTATACCATCTTGGCCATTTTGAATCCATTAAGCCATGGAATGAGCTCCATGACAAGCAATCTGTCACCGGCTAATATCGGTGTCAAGAGAAAGGACATATGTAGCTTCCTCTGAGGATTCAAAGTGGATTTGTATCTTTCGTCATCGATCGAAGCGTATGTCTATAGTACTCACGGGTACTCTTTCCATACCATGACTAATGGTTTCACAAACAACCCCTTTTGAGGTTCAGTAGGGTGTTTGTGTGGCGAGAATCAACAACTTGCTCACGGGCGTAAACAAACTTCAGACTTTATGGAAAAAGCATCACAAATATGTTCCACAATTGGGTGAAGATTTTTAGAAGTGAGTGAAAACCGGATGGCAACATCAAACCCTTCTCTTACAAATGCTACTTGATGATGCTAACCTTGGCTGCAGTAAAAAACTTGTTTCCTATATTAAATTGAAGCTCATCTTTACGGATCTGTTGGTATCTTGAGTTAATATTTTTATTCTTGTGCACACTCTTGCCCAACCACGAATTTAAGTCAAAGATAATGAGCTTTCTCCCTGAATTAGATGATTCACCTGTCAGCAAGAAAACACTTGAGATTCACAATTTATAATTACATTTCAGATCACACAATTGAGAAAACACATTGATAATTACACGATTGTTATTTGCTGCGGGTGTAAGTGAGACAAATAAATTAATTTTTTCATTACTTATTGAGTACAAAGAAGCTCGGAGCATGGCTCATACAAAGCTGTAATTTACAAACAAGTCAAAGGGACTATCTACCGTGTAGGAACAAGCTGCTTGTATATTCATCTAAGCCTTCTACAATTAATGCCTCCATTAGATGATCCCTCCGTGACTTGGCATAGGCATCGATGAACCAACTGGGTGTCATCTGCATGGTGCACAAGTATTAGAGGACTATACCAACAAATAACTAATAGGAAAATAACATGTTCTACTTACAAAAATGGAGCTTGGTTGTGCATCAACCACGGCATCTATGAATTTGTGCATGTAAGCCACGATGTACATGCAAGGGTTGCCGGTACTAGTTTACGGCATTTTAGGGACGAGAACAGGGAGCATCAAAGTTCTTCTGGTTTAAGCCGTTGGATCCGAGCATCATGTTATTGATCACAAGCTTATGAAACCTGCAAAATTGCAATGTGAGAATAAATCAAGCATAAGAAATTGCAATATGAGAATAATCAAATCATAAAAACAAAACAGAAACTCATACTTACTTTTGGACCACTTTAGCATCGGGTACATAGCCTTTGACAGGAGAGAGGATCTGTATACTTGGGCTAGCTATAGATGGAAAAGAGCTTTTCACTGGACCAGCAAGCACAAGTATTGCCAATGCCACATTTGGGCCTTGCGGTGGAACAAATATGTATTGGCATCTTGCAATCAAAATGCCATCCAGCCCTTCCTTTATGTTAGTGTTCTGTGCATCCGCCTCCCCTGTTCTTGAGGGAATTCACAAAATTCTGGAAGGTGTCCGGTCGAACCATAAAAAACTTGTGTTTCCAATCGGATGGAAGACCCTTACAAAGGTACCTGCACACAAATCCAGAATACATATTAATACATAAGATGAGTGACTTAGGGAATGAAATAACATAAATATGTTGAAATGCTAGCCTACCTCCCATAGACATCTACCATCTTAGAGGTCAAGTCCGACTTCCAAAGAGAACTTCGTCAACATCACTTTGAAAGATAGAGGGTGCGAGGCTTAGGAGGCCGGTCCCTATAAGGAGTGAATGGAACCAACCTTTTCAGTCGGTTCACTAAATTGTACAAGGAAACAACAGCATTAGCAAAAGAATATATCTATTGTAATCAATTGTATATTACTCACCTTATAAATTCATCACCGCTTGACATCTTACGTGAATTCTTTGCACCTTATTTGTTATCACATCAATATTTGCTTGTAGATCCTCTTCCTCTTCCGGTTCTGACTCAGCAGGATCAGGATCAGCTTCCTTCACGGCCACACAATTAGTTCATCTTGGACATACCTCTTTCTTGGTGGTGGTGGCACATTTTTGCCTGGAGATTTTCTTTTCGGAGGACATTTTTTTGTTGCTGGAGATTTTGCCTGTTTTTTTCCTCTTGGAGTGCCATCACCAGCATTCTTTTGCCTCCTCTTTGGAGTGCACTCAACTACCAACTCAACTTCCTCTTCCCTGGTATCTCCTGGGATAAAATCTGGATCTGTGTCCTTTGTAGCTTCTTCTGTAACAGGTCCAGAACTGGCACCTGCAGATGATGCTGAGACAGAGCTTAGGAGCTTCTCCAATTACTAATTTAGCACTTGGTGATGAAAGAGTTTTATTGCTGTGATCATTGAAGGCTCTGCACACGCAGCGCTTTAGCTTTCTCAAGTGTCATCCTCTCAATTTCCTCAACTTCACTTTGCCATGTTCGAGGAGGCATTGCGGAGATGGTTCTATGCAGCCTTGTAAATGTCATTGGTGATCCGGAGCTGGAAGGTTGAGGGTCTCTGATTCGATGCGCTTATTATGCTCGATAAAAAATCTGTAAAGAGAGTCGATCGTATGAGATGGCTCAAGAACATCGACCATTAAAGTCGCATACGGGATAGGGAACGACCTCATCACGCAAACAAACAAATGATCTAAATTTCAATAGACATAAAAGAACATGAAAACATAACTAATGAGAAATATCGGTACATTACGCCAAGCATGTACATTTCATGTACATAAAATGTACCAAAATGCGTGAATCTTTGCATTTAACTATAGCCAAATGTACATGTACATGTTCCTCAATGTACATAGAGGTACCTCAATGCACCCGGATGTACCCGGATGTACCCGGGTATCCGGTTAGGGAATGTAGATCTATGCCCAAAAAAAAAGCATATATATGTAAAAATGCACATACTTATGAATCCATCTGAGATGCACTCTAAAGATAAATGCATGTACATCTATTTGCAGATGTAGACTCCATTAGAGACATGTACAACCGATACAACCGCAGTCAAGCTCAAAAATAAAAGCATCAATAAACAAGCAAATATATGCCTATGTACCTCGCTTACGGATGTACACTAAAAAGTTATACATGTACAAGGAATAGCAATGCCTTTGAAAAAGCCATACATGTAGAACTATGCGATTACAATAACAAAGATGAATTAAGAGAAATATAAGTTTAAATTAGTTGAGAGCAATGCATACCTTTCACGTGAGGGGAAACCAAGCTGAATTCGAATGCCCTCATCCTAGATGCAACCTTTTATGCAACTGTCTTTCATGGACCGGATAACACAAGCGTAAGAGGCAATAAGCATCTACGCATGGAGCTAGCAGCAACAAACCGGTTTTGCCAAAGCCTTGGCCACAGCAGTACATGAACCGAATGTGATGAGCGCTCTATAGAAGTAGCTCCTACGAGGGGTAGGGCCTCGGGTGTGAGAACAATAGGTCCTGCTCTCCCCATGAAATCCAAAATCTGTGAATGCCTTTGCTGAACCAATTCAATGCAATTAAGTTCAATTGAGATTGTTCAATTGAGATTTCATGCCTTTCAATTTCTTTAGTTGCTTCCTGCAAACCAATTTCTAGCTTAGAAGGGTGCTGCTCTTTATCATGTCTACTCATAACCAAGTCTTCCAACTTGTACTTCAACACTCCGAAGATAACTTGATTTCCAGCAGGATCGTGGGACAATTTGTCAAATTCCTGTTTTGTCTCATCTATTTTCTGGCAGATCTGCTGCAGATCTTCGGATAGCATATCCTTTCTACCCTCAATCCGGCTGATGACCTTCAATGCATCCCTCCTTTTTTCTTCCAGTGCTTCTATTTCATTCAATAGGTTAGTTTTCTCCTCCAACCCATGCTTAAGTAACTGCTTTATTGTGTCAACATTTGATCTAGAATAACCCAGGGCTCTAATATTCTGCTGCAATACGATGTCCTGTTTGATAGTTGAGGATTTACCTGTTGTAGGGTCCTCTGTAACGTCTGAAATGAGGGTTTTGGCAAGATCTTTGGCGGTCCTAGCCACGTCCATCCAATCAACAAGCCGTCCCTTCAAGTGAAGAGCAAATGCTCTGGCAAAATAGGTAGAAATATAATGGTTTGTAACCTGTTTCTTGCCATAAACCAATTCATAATATTTAAAAAAATCATCTTTCCATGCGTTATGGATTCTCCCTTCCTTGAATCCTCGTCATTTTTGGAGTTTCACCCCATACCTCGCTCATAACCATCTCTAGGTTGGGTATGTGGGCCTCTGCATGTTTATCACGGAGGTCTTTGGCTTGGATCACATCGGAACCCAAACGTAAACTCCTTGGAGGTAAAATTCCCCACGGAAGCTTTGGCTTCTTGCTTACCTGTGGTGATGAGCAAGCACTCATCCGGGGCGTTTTGGGGCCATAGCTAGATGAAGAATTAGTGATCGAATTCAAGCGAGAAAGGGGGATAGTGAACGAGAGGCAAACCAAGAAAGAATTTGGGAAAGAATTTCAAAATCCGATAATTGCGGTTTCAGAGTAGTGGATAGCCATTAATCATAGCAGTTACTAGCGGGTCATGATGACAGTTATTCCAAAAATGTGCATTCGGTACATATGTATATGTACAAAAAGGGCTACATTTATAGACACCCTTTCATGCTTTTACCCCCCACAAGCTGATCCACTGCAGTTATTCCAAACAGACTGTCACTACTTTCTTTGAGATGGGGGTTTCTATTGATGCTGATGTTTTAGAATGGGCTGCTAATTCTGCTAGGAACAGGACTGTCCATATGGAGAGTGTTTACGTTAGGCACAACGACAAATGGTGCCTTGAAGAGATACGAAATATTACCTTCCAGTGTGACCTTTGTCCCAGGATTTAAACAAGAAAAACTTTTATGTCTTCATCTTTTTGTTTTTGTTTCATATTTTCATTTTCAAACAGGAATCTGTTATATAGGAAATGGCTTGCATGCCATTTTTTTTTGCTGATGTAAATCTTCGAGTTCTGACAGAAGAAACCTATGCAGATTTCCTATGGAGATTGTCTATGCTCTTTGGAAGGCGTGATAGTTTTATTTTTTATGATGTGGAGTCATTTGGCTCACATTTGATTGTAACCTGGCTCCTGAAATACTGCACTGTTTTGAACAGTGCAGACTATGAAAATGTATTAAACTTTTTTGAATACAAAACGTGGTTTACCTTCTTATTCCTATGTTGTTGAAATTTTATATTCTTTTATGTGTATCAATGTCAAGTCATTTGACTCAGAAATGCATGTGACATGCTGTTCAGTTTTCATAATTGACAGGTTTTCGAGCACAAAACTCATGCTACAAACACATTTAACTTTTTATCAGATCAAATCAAATACAATTGAATATGAATTTCATTTTCTTGGTTACAAAATTCATTCATTCAAAGGATGACATGCCCATCCAGATTCTCAAATAGCACGTGCCTCATTTGATCACCCTGTTTTTTTAAGGACCTGTTCATGGCTTCTGTTTCATAGTAATATATTGGTGGAGGGTCTTCTTCAATTGGCAGCATATCCCAGCCCTTGTCTTCCATTATACAAAAGTTCCAAAGAACACAACATGCATGTATGATCTTGGAGGCTTTGCCAACATGCACAGGCAAGTGTTTCAGAATTCTAAACTTTTCTTTCACAATGCCAAATCCATTTTCTACACACACTCTGCCCCTACAGATCCTTTTGTTAAACTTACCATATGCACCCTGATTTTGAGGAAAGACTTTAAGGAGAAAGGGCCTGCTGGAATAAGCTGAATCACCTAATAGTAATGGTGGAATAGTTACCTGAACTTCCTGGTCAGTAGGCTGCCCCTTCTTCAGTTTTCTGCCACTCAGAGTCACCACAGGTTCCTGTAAAATTTGTTTTGAGGCAATTTTATTGTAAATGGAGCTCTTCTTGAACTGGTTGGAATCATGGACTGAACCTGTTCTAGTCACACAAACATTTATAAACAATCTGCTATGTGTAACAATTCCTTGCATGAGACATGAGTGCCTCTTATGTCTTTGTAATAGTCTTCCCCATTGTCCTTTTTTGGGTTTCCTCCATAAAAAATGTGGGAACCAAATCAACGCACCATATATATTGGGCAACCCGGTTGCATCATGGAATTCGTTAATACATTGGGTTAATCTTGCACTGTAGGCATTGCAACAAAACGTTTGTACAAAGATTGTCTTGAAGCCAATACAAGCGTGACTTTCTTGGTATATTTCATCTTTGTTGCTTTCCCAACATAAAATCTCTGTCCAGGACATGTAAGGGCATATCCCGTGTGCAAGAAAATACGTAACCATAGCTCTTGCTTTCCTTGGATCAACGGGGGCCTTACTTTATTCCCGGCCCTGACAAGATAAGGCACAATTAAACCTACCGATCTATCAAATGTGGCTCTCCTCATCCTGTAAAATTGGTGCCACATATCATCTTCGAAGGAGGGCAGACAATTCCAAGCATGGTTATCGATATTATCCCACTGTGTTCTTTGCCTTGGAGCAATCCAAAATCTTCTTGGTGGTCTTCTAACCCTGCTGGAACCCGCAACCATTAAAGCTGTAGATGCGCAATAAAACATATCATTGTTATCCTCTAAAACCTCATCATCGAACAGGGTCATTGGATCTTCGAGCCCGTTGAGTTCCAATAGCTGCAAACAGTATCTCTGAAATGCAAATCCGAGTGTCAAAGCCCGAAAAAGCATGGCAATCATACCAAGAATGACCGGATCCATGGTTTAGTGGCCGGAATCGAAAGAATGGGGAGGCAAAACTAGAAATGAAATATCCCACATAGCCCGCCGAACCAAGAAAAAACAGGCTTGAATATCCCACAATTTGGCGCCCGAATTGAACGTTACGATCGAATTATCCCACATTTTCTCTCGTCGGCCGGAATGGATGCACGATCGAAAATCCCGCAACGATAAAAATTTCGCCAATAACAGAGGTTTATTAAGCCCTCGAGAGACAATTGTCTCTCCTCTCCTCCCAAAAAAATAATGCATACATTTCGGGAGGAACCGTATGTGACGAGAGATGGATTTTTTACGAGCATGTGGCGTAGAGAGAGAGAGAGAGAGAGAGAGAGAGAGAGAGAGAGAGAGAGAGAGAGAGAGAGAGAGAGAGAGAGATGAAATGAAATGAAATATGTATTTGGGTATAAAATCACTCGTGGGGTTGAAAAGTAGTGTCCGGACGTCCGCTTGCTTTGCTTTTGCTTTTGCTTTATCGAATTGCTTTGCTCGTTTCTTCAAAGACACAAATAATCAGGAATTCCCCAAACTCGATCACTCCTACGGATCGATGACATGGCTGTCCGATTATTGGGGAATCAGCTACGTTGGCTTTGGCGGGAGGAATGATGGAGTGTAATTGTAAATTGAAGGAGGCAAAGGTTGGCGGGAACCGTCCTCTCTTGCCATTCTCAGAATTTGGTTACTGGTGGAGAATCATTTGATTGGAGTTTCTCATATTCATAATTTGAATGGATGAAGATGAGAAGAGACCGATTTTTCGTGAAATTGATGTTTGCCGTAAAGAGGGAATCAAGGAAACGCGAAAAGGGAATTGATGGAAGCGCCTGCTAATTCCAAAGAATTAAGCCTCGGTGTGAGAAGAATTCAGGGAGATTTCAAAGGATATGCATGATTATTTTGAGGATCCGACAAAACATGCCAATGCTTTAGATAAAAGTGCTGCTATTGTGATGATTTGTAAGAAAGATAAAACCAAATGTACCTTTACAAGTAAGCGTTATGCACAAAAAGAGAGACAAAGGTTATGCAAAAAGTGATTGCTAATGTGAAGGAAACTATGCAACAAGACAAAAGCGAACCCGGAAAGATTGACATTCGGCAGCAAAAAGGTCAACTTTACAAATGGTTACATCCACGAGAGAATAAACTTAATCATTCTACGCAGAGCTGGGCTGCTTGAAGTGCCTAGAAAATCTATTTGTGCAGCCTATAGAAGAAGAGTAATGGCAGAAAGGGAATCAGGTCCCTGGTCTATGTTTTGAGGAAGAAAAGGTCCGATTACACGTTGATGAAGTGAAAAAGGTTGTGCATAGTTTCGGACTGAAAACACAAGAGTTTCTCCATACAAAAACATGTGAGGAAGTTTAAGACGAGAAAATGGCAATAAAGTTGACCATCCAATCCATTTGCTTGAGGTCTCCGGTATTTATATCCGGAATGTTTCCGGGTCAATTTGTTAATTTGTAGTGTTTGATAAAACTTTTCATGTTGAAGTTGAACAATTTATGCTTCACATGTTTTATGTATGAATTTGCTATCTGCATTGTTTCAGTCCCTATTGCTTTATAAATTTGCATTCGCAATGTCTCAATTATCTTTGATTAATTACTTATTATGATTGATTTGCTTCATTGTTTCAGTACTTTCATGATTTTGCTTTATGCATTACAAAATGAATTTTACATGTTGTCTGCAGCTCCAGTTCTATATGGCTTTCAAGCAACAATATCCACATATCAACATTATCAAGCATTCGATGTGAATATCTGAGTTGGAGTTACAGGATCAGGAAGAATAGTCTGCTGAGGTTCAAGGCTAGTTTCCTTGATATTGATTGTAGCTCTTCTCAACCTGCTCTTAATTCCCAAAGAAGCTCCTTCCCTCGAAGAACTTGGAATATTTTCTAAAATACCTTCATATGCACGGTCAGAATCACCAGCATCTTCATTCACATCAGCAAATTCACCAAATTCATCTAAATCCACATAGTCATCATGTTTCCTTTTTGTTGGTAACTTTTCCTGCAAATAACATGACCAAAACTTTTCAACAAAAGCAATTTTCACAAATAAAGCAAAGCAAATAAATAATACTTACTTTCTTAGATGATTCTTACGTTTCTTTGTTCTTCTTTTTTCTTCTCCTTCATTTGCATTGGTCTCTAAGCCAAGTTCTTCAAAGAATTTCATTGGGACATCCATAGAACAATCCGGGCATTTTTATTCTCTACAAGAAGCGGTTGCAAATTAAATGATAAGCATGTTGGCATGGTAGCACCGCACTAATCTTGTAGTCATCTTGGAAAGCTAATCCACATGCAGAACATGGTATTTCATAACACAATGGCAACCTGCTTTTGCAATAACTTGAACTGAATACTGTGAGGCATTTACACTACTCAAGTTATAGCAATTAGCCCCTGTAATTCTTCCATTTGAGCAGGGTCCCTTTCTAGCACTCCATGTAATGCTTCCAATTCATTCTTCTTCTCAACTTGATGATCATCCACCTTTTCAATAAGGCTCTCTAATTTCCCGCAATAGAATTTCTCTGCATCAAGTCCCGCATCAAGTCCTCAATTCTTTTCTTATCGAATCAGACTTTTCTACTTTGGATTCCAAAAATTGATCTCAAATGCAACCCGCTTTATGTCTTCTCTGCTTTTTCGATCCCGCAATATCTCTCTCATTCACATGTCCTGCATTTTAGGGTGATCTTGCTTGCAATGTCCGCGGATCTTTCTTGCACAATTCAAATTCACCCTCCAACCTATTCACTTCTTCATCCAAGACCCTAACATTAAACATTAAGCTACCTCTCTTTTAGCAAAGGAACAAAGACTTGCCCGAGAGTAAACCCATTGCATTACTTGGCTTCAATGGTGTGGGATTTGGTGTGGTTCTTCTTCTTCTTTGAGAGGTCATTTTTTCGCCGAGTGGAATGTTTTGGTTCGAGCTTAACTAGCTTCCTTGGGTACTGTCAACTTGTTCTTTAAATGAAACCCGTTTATCTTGTGTTCGTCAGGGTTAAAAGCTGCTCGACTACAATTCTCCCAAGTAAATGCAAAGGCAAATTTCTTCCCGAGCTCATTGTTCGCTGACCATGAGGATAAAGCTACGAGATAAGAAAATCTAGCAGTTCTTTTAAATGAGGCTTCACATAAAATTTCTTAATTTTACCGTCGGTGAAGCCATGATTCCGCGATTCCCAATCCCTCGTCAATAATTTGATCCTCCAACCATTTAATCCATTTCTGCGGTACCATTCCTTCGTCGAAAGCTTCATCGCCATCGCCAGAGGTAGTTATGGCGCCAAAATTCTGATTCCGGAGCTAACCGAAATGTGAACCGAAAAAGTTTGCTTTTGCTTTGCTTTTTGCTTTGCTTTTTCGCGTTTTTTTGTACCCGACTAGTGATTTTATACCCATTTACTACGTCTGCAGACCACCAGGTCTATGAGACGTTCAAAATTATACAATCAACATTATAAAAAATATCCTCCAATGCATCCTCTGAGAGAAATGCATTAGATATCTCCCACTTCTCTTCCTTCTTCTCTTTACTACCAATATCCTTGAGCACAGATTCCCTTTGCTCCAGCATCTCAATTATAAATTTTCCTACAATATTTCCTGACAGATCAAAGAAAGTTACCAGATCACTACAGCTAATCCGGTGTTTACTACGAAGATCCGCATACCGTGGGCAGTGCAAAAGCGCATGCGCCTCATCTTCAATCTCCCCTGTGTTACACACTTTACATACCCTGAGTTCATAAGGGATATTACTCCATCTACCCACTTCCACACCTAGTCTGTGTGAACTGAGCCTCAGTCGACTAATGGCATGTCTGTACTTCAATGACAACCCTTCACCTAGATATCTTGCCGCAGACAGGGATTGATGGACTGCTTATAGTATGCTTTCTTCACCTCGGGGACACACCAAGATCGTACAATCACATGATCGTGTACCCAGGCTCTAATGTCACCACGTCGAGCAGGCAGGTAATTGCTATCCAATCCCCATAATCTTTCCTCATCCAAATCTTTATGTCCGCATACCACCCCTTGTCTCTAGTTGCCTCCATAGCAACCCTAGGCAAGCACTCTTCAGGCATATCCAGATGCACCTTACATATATATTCAAGGGTCTTGCACAAGGCTTCTGCCTCGAGTGGCATCATACCACATTCCACCAACATCATATCATAAGGAGTTTGTGCCTTAACCCCTAATTCTGACCTGAAGAACTTTTTTTGAACCTTTTCGACTTTTTTTCAAGTATCTTCTGCCAATCCTGGTGCCCATACCTCACAGCCATACAACACTACCGATTGCACAAGCACTTTGAACAACATTCACTTTAACTCAAAACTCCAGATGTTAGCATTCGCACTCCTGCGTTGCATACTATATAGAGCCTTCAGCCCACCATTCACCCTCTGCTCTACTGCCTGATTCCAACTGGGACTTTTATCAACCTGGACTCCCAAATACTTATATGAGTCTATATATCTACGCGTTCCCCTTTGTATAAAAACTCAAGATGATCTACCTTAAGTGCCCCGAAAACAATCAGCTTAGTCTTAACCGGATTTACCTTCATACCTTTGTGATCACAAAAAAGGGATAGAGAAACCAAATGTTTTTGCATACCTGTCACCGATCTGGATAATATAACAATGTCATCTGCATAAAGTAGCATAAGCAACACATACCCATTCATGACCATACCATCCCCTCCCGAATGAGCCATCCATTCTTCCAACTGGTCTATGAACAGACCAAACAAAGTGGGGGACATAGGGCATCCTTGTTTAACCTCTATATTACTAATCATCTCATTTGAACTGGTCTGGGAGTAGGAAAATGATAACTGAACCAAAACTTTTTCATAAAGCAATTTAACAGCATTACTCATTTCCAATGGCACCCCAAGCATCTCCAACCTCTCCCAAAGATTGCCCCTGTGTATTGTATCAAATGCTTTTGTAAAATCTACGAAAAGCGCATACAATGGTTTACGTGTTCCTGTTACCAAATCGATCAATGCGCGTACCGTGACTAAATGGTCTGTTGTCGATTTCTTGAGCCTAAAACCTGCTTGCCCCTTTGCACTGACATTATTCTTTTCGGCCCACCCACTAATTTTACTGTTAACCATAGTGGCAAAAAGCTTCGCAAAGAGATTACTAACCATTATCATTCTATAATTTTTTGGGTCGTCTTCAGCTTCTGCTTTATGGAGGGGGATAACCCTATTCATCTGCCACATGTGGGGGAACCCTTCTCTCAAAACTACATTCATCAATTTCCATAGTGCGTCCTGTGTTGTCATCCCTGCCCATTTAAACATTTCCACATGCTCAGACGCTAACCCTGTGGGAGGTAATGCGGGTGTAATCTTTGCCCGTCTTGAATCAGCTCCCGCCGACCATTTAGCAAAGCATCTCTAAAAGCTGGAGCCGGCTTCCCAAGGGCAACTGAGCCGATGTTCCTGTGAGTGTGACTGTCGATTGGACCGTGCGGATCCCGACCAACAAATCTGGAGGCAGACAATGGATCCGAGCATCAATCCTGGTCAAGGCTGCGGCGAAGATGCATCTGGAGCGGATTGCGTGTCAGGGGGTGTGTCGGGTGTGCCAAGATAGGGCGCTGAGGGGGGGAGGGAGGGAGGGGGGGGAGAGAGAGAGACCATAAAACAATACCACTATAATATGCAAAAGAACAAAAAAAGAAGTAAGCAATTCACAAAGCTTCAAATAGAAACTCCAAGTTCAATATGGACTTTAACATAATGCTATAACATTCAATTTATTTGTTAACCACAAAAGGACCCTTCAACTATATACTTAAAGACTAACAACATGGAGACTGGGGAGCTAGTTCTGGCTATGGAATAGAAACTGGGGTGCCAATACCGCTTCAGAGGTAAGCACCAAGTTTTCCCAAGTCTCCATGTTGTGGCGGCCTGGAATTGGGTCGTTGATTCCAGGACCCGCTCCCGGCTCTCGCCTGTTGTAGGACCCCCTAGAATCTGCTCCCTAGTTTCCATGCGCCACACATTTACAACCGTGCAAAGACACAAAGAATTGCCCCTTAAATATGTGGACTTTCTAGAAATCACAACTTTGAAAGTACAACTTCACGCATCATTATTGATTTCCCTTCGAATCAACAGAAAAAAGGGCTTATCTTTAGCAATATTTCTACAATAGTTACAATTCTGCATATAATAATCCTACTTGTATAGCACCTGCATATATTCTAAGTTTCCGACTAATGTGGATTTGAAATTTATTGTTTTTCTTGGAGGTGGAAAAAATTTTTGATTTTTTTTTAGACCATTGCCTGAGGTTGTGGGGATGTTTTGTGCTGAAAAATATTTCTTGTTATCCAAATATTTCATTGGCATGATTTTAGGGTAGAGTTTAAGAAAGAATGGACGCTTTAACAATATGGAGGATGAGTGGAGTATCTTGGGCCTGCCACAATCGTCTCAAGTTACCTTCTAAACCATTCCTCTGTGCTGATGATGTTTTAGGCTAAACTCCATTGTCGTGTTTCAATGCCTTTTCAACTATAAACTAGGGAAGGTTGAGATAGGTTTCTTTGCAGACTTGTTTCTCTGGGATCATCTGAGATTTCGGTTCTTGCATAATATTTGTTCTATGGTGGGGATCTAAGCATTGGTTGATGCAAGCATATACCAAATCATAGAGTACTCATGGAGTGATATCTCCGACCTTTCTCTTCTCCCGTTCCTCTCTCTTCTCCTGTTCCTTTCTCTTCTCCCGTTCCATAAACTATTTCAGCAAGGATCTATAGATTATTTTAGCAAGAAGGTATTTCATCTGTTATTCATATTCATGACATCTTTGGCTGCCTTGTTTAGCTGGCAAGCAATTATTTATTCTTTGCATTTGACAGGTTCTGAACAATACAATCTTTTAATAAAAAAGGTAATTATTATATCAGACATATGTTCTAATTCCTAATTGTTTGATATGCGTGTTTTGTAAATTACGCAGGATGACGTGAGAGTTATACAGAGTATTGGAGAAATGGTTATAGAGCAATAGAGTTATATTTGATCCCCCAATCATTTTCACCATCTGCATGTCATGTTTGAAACTTTAAAGGTGCTATTTGATGTAGATTAATTATGGAAATCTAGTAGTTGTATTTTTAGTTTAAATCCTGAATATTTTTAGATTTTGCAATTCTTTTATCCATGCACTACCTCACTGTCATAGATGCCACATTTTCAGTTCCCTTTTTGAAATTGTATCCTTCCTCAATGTGTTTCTATTGAATTTTCTTGGAAGCAATATCTATGATACACATAATTAAAAGGTCAGAAGCTCAGTCTCCTTAACAAGCTTATTGTTTTTCAATCAAGTCAGAACCTTAGTCTTCTTAGCTGGCTTATTGTATTTGAATCAGGTTTTCTAGTTGTTTCATTCTATCCAGTCTCCTTAGCAGACTTATTGTATTTGAATAGGTTTTCTAGCTATTTCATTCTATTAAACATTGTTAAGATATTCACGAGGCATTCAACAAATGGCAATAGCCAAAAGTATACACTTGTAGCTTTATTTTCTACTTGAATGATTGATATAGGAAAATGTTGGAGCTCCATATTGAGTTTTTATGCCTCCGTGCATATGGAAGATCATATCATGCCTTTCGTACTGCATATCAAGAACAAACATATCAGAACTGCTTGAGAATATTCCAGGCATTGTTGAACTCCATATGGACATGATCAAGGGCATTCTAGATCATCTCCAGTAGATTCGACTTGATGTTGGAACAAAGTTTATGCGAAAACGCAAAAGGTAACATGTTTTAAGCCCATTCACGTCTCTATGAGGCCAATGTTTTCTGCTATTCGGCCAATGAAATGCCTTAGCTAAGTGTATATTGTCCCTTATTGTTTTACTTGCAGTTCAAGCGCTCATGTATTATGGCCCTAATTCAAAGGGCATTCCCATCTACTCCAGGGCAAGAGTGGGGGATTGTTAATGTTTATGCCCCTAATCAGCCTTCTCAGCAGGGTGCTTTATGGGCCACAGTTCGGAATAAGTTCAGCGAGCCCTTGGTAGGTTGCGGTCGCTTGGTTGTTGTTAGGGGACTTCAATATGGTAGAAGCAGTAGAGGATCGCTCTGGTTCTGGAACCCAGGTTGTGCATGAGTTTGAGGAGGGACCCGGTGGTCTCGTTTGTTGCAGGATTTGGCCTTGGTTGAGGTCCTGGGGACTTGTCTTTCACCTATTGTAATAGGCAGATTAGTGCGGGCAGGCGTATGCTAGGCATGACCCGGTGTTATGCTTCCCCATGCACACCGGATGGTGTGCCCTCTTTCGCCAGTGACATTACGTCTACCTCCATTTCGATCATTACCCTCGGTTTTTTGTCGGTCGGTGCGATTGCCTCTCGGCCCTCTAGGGCGGTGTTCCGTTTGAACACCCGGCTTACCGGGCCGATCGGGATTTTCGGCCAAGTGCCGGGGAGTTGTGGCTTGATACCTTTTCATCTCCGAAGGGTATATGCGGTATGGTATTTGCCTTGGCGAGGGGTGAAGCGTTTTGCCAAGGTCTTTGGTGGCGATGTGTGTGCGGCGGGAGCGGCCAGGAGTTGCACCGGTCTCTATCAGGAGTTGGAGAGGACCGGGCGCGACCTTCTCGATGGCATTAGGGAGAATGCGGTGTTGCGGCGTATTGTTGCTGGAGCAGGTTAAAGTCGCGGGAGGCACGTGTGTGTGGCTGCCCTTACCGGTTGAAGGAGGGGACACAAGTTCGTCGGTGTTCTTGAGCATCTAGGCGTGGCGATATCGATGCATCTATGGCGTCCCTTGCTTTGCCGATGGCGGACTTTGGAGGATCCCGCTGATTTGCTGAGGTATGTGCATGCCCATTTCTCGGGGTTTTTTTTGGACGCACTCTTTCCTATGAGCAGGAGATGCGGGAGCTTGTTTTGGGGCTGTTAAGCCATCTATTACCTCACACCGCGTGAGGAGAGCTTGGGAGCAGGGAGCTCTCGGAGAGGATTTGGCGACATGTATGTGCATGGCCAGGATAAATGTCCTGGGCTGGATGGCATCCCTGTGGGAGTTCTTTCGGACTTATTGGGAGTGGGCTGGTGAGTCGTGTACCAGGTGTACCTTGAGTTGCTGCAGTCTTCTCAAATGGATAGGATCTTGAATACGCATGCATTTCCTTGATTCCTAAGGTTAAGCGACCTTCTACTATTAATGATTGGAGGCCTATCTTCTTGTTGTCCTCTGTGTATAAGATTATTGCGAAAGCCCTGGCGGAGAAGTTGAAGCGGTGTTGACTTCTTCCATTAGTAAAGGTGCGATCGGGTTTGTCACAGGAGGAACATTTTGACTAATGTTGCCGCTGACTTATGAGGGCCTTTATTGGGCGGAAAAGAGCAGTCAAGGCATTGCCTATCCTAAGCTTGACTTTGCCAAAGCTTACGATAGTGTCCGTTGGGAGTTCTTATCGCCATGATGTTAGTGTTGGGTTGTGGTCCACATTTTGAGAGGCAGTCATGAAGCTGCATAGTCGGCCGCAGACTACGGTGGTGTGCCGGGGTGAACCCTCTTGCCTTTTTCTCCTTAGGCGGAGGGTGCGTCGAGGTGCCCTTTGGCCCGTTTTTTGTTCTACGATTGTGGCGGGAGGCCTTTGTCGCGATTGTTTTTGGCTGCAGTGGAGGAGGGAGTAGTGGATGGGCTTCGGATGCAGGATGGTAGCCAGCACATTATTAACCAGTTTGCCGATGACACTTTCCTCTTCTTGGTGGCAGAAAAGAGGAATTTGCGGAATGTGAAGGGTTTGTTGGATACTTTCTCCTTGGCCTCAGGCATTCTTCTGAATTGGGGTAAGTGCTCCGCATTATGGGCCCAGCTGACTCCGCCTCCCCCTTGTTTGGCTCTATTCCCTTGGAAGGTGCTTCCAGGTAATGTGTGTACTAAGCTGTTGGGTATTCCCTTTGGAGGGGATGTTTCCATGGGGAGGGTGTGGGATGAGATTTTGCAGGGGCTGCAGAAACACCTCAATTGGTGGAAGGGTAGCAAGTTGTCCATGGTAGGTAGGATCACTATTGCCAAGTCAGTACTTTGTAGCACTCATGTGTATACAGCATCTGCGATGCTAGCTCCTGAGGGTAAGATACAGGCTTTGGATAAGATTGTTCAAAATTTTGTGTGGGGCGGGGAAGATGAAGGGGCGGTTGTTAAAGTGGCTTGGTAGGATGGGGGGCTTGGCCATTACGGATTTGGTATTTGCATAGTAAGGTGTTGGTCTCCAAGTTTGTTTGGAGCATTGCGAGGATGGAGCATCTTCTCACAGTGCGGCACTTTGTTATTTGCGATCTCTTTGCCATTGTGTGGCATTTGGGAAGCCAAATGTCGTGTATGAGGAGTTGCCACAGGCCTTTGTTGTATGGTCTCAGGCCTTTCCCACATGCATCCCTTTTTCTCCACAGGGGAGGGTTGCGGGCTTGGGATCATGTGCGTGTGCTCTTCCAGCTAGATTATGCCTCAATTTATCACCACTCTTCTCCTTTCTTGTGGGTTCCTCTACCCCCAAGACTTGCCCTTGGCTGCCACTATGCATGCTCGGATGCGAGGCCCGTTGGAGGCTGACTGCCGTGCTCACCTTGGAGGATTGGTATTGGGGTGGTCGGCTAGCTTCGTGGGAGTTCTTTCGAGCTTCGCTTTTCGCACGAGAGGCGTGGACCGGGCTATCTGGGAGCACGTGGCGGGGAATATTCCGCTACACATACCTATAGTCCCTCAGGATGATGTGGTGGTGCAGGTTTGGAAGGTTCATCCGGGATGTTGTGTCTTCTTGCTTTGTGCGGTCTTCTTAGGGTCTTTGGCTATTCATGACACTTTGAGGGTGCAAGTGGTCTCTGCTTCCGGGTTCTCGATGGCTTCGGTTTGGGCGTGGACATGGAGCTCACTTCCCCACCGAAGGTTAGGGTGCTTTGTGGCGGTGGTGCACATTTGTATCGAGGGTGAATGCCCTTGTGAGTCGGTTTAGGCGGGTGTGAGCCCTCTTTGCCCTTGTTGTGGCCTTCATCGTGAGGCCGTGGAGCATTATGCGGTTTTATGCCCTCACTTGCGGGCTGCACGGGATTGGGTTCGGGGCTCTGTTTGGTGAGATTGACTAGCCGGCGATTCTTCGCTTCATGTGTATCTGGTGCTTGGCCGCTCTTGCGGCAGCAAGCTTTGCATCTGTGCGTGGCTTGGTTGGTGCGTGGCTTTGCATTTGGAAGCGGCGGCGGTTGTGGATCTTCGGGGATTGACTGCTGCCCTCTCGATTCCTCGACTTAGGTACAAGCTATTTCAAAGCTTTCTGGTGTTCCCGGGAGTAGTAGAGCGGAAGTTTGCCATTTGGCGGGACTTCTTGGGTGTTGTAGATGGTGATGGTCGGTTTGTACAACAGTAGAGTTGCAGTTTTTTTGTGAGTTTGTTGTGGAGTGTCGAGGTATCGCTGTCTCTTTGGGGCAGTTCTCCTTCCTCCTCACTTGCTTTGTAACATTACCATTCTTTTAATATATTGATGACACAGTTCTTCAAAAAAAAAAAAAACATTTTGTTGAGCTTTTGCTATGCATTGTAGCTCAATCTTGATGCAACATGATTTAAGCAAGTATTTGCCACCAACAAAGTGCAAGCATAAAATGTTGATATGCCTTTACTGCTTAATTTCCTTATCTTCAATCATGCTCTCTTATGCCTTATGGAGATTCTTAGGGTTTTTTAGGTCAAGGACTTCTGAAATTTGTACTTTCTTTCAAGTGTGTGTTTCTGCAACAGGTTAACTGCATCACAGTTTGCATATGCTCAAGTGCAGTGCTACTCATAGTTTGCATGTGATGCTCAAGTGCAGACAATATGTATATCAAATATTCTGCTACTCACAATAGAAGTTCCTGCTATTACTGTTGCTTCAACAAACAATTCAAGCCCTCATGCATTCTGGTACTAAGGACATTCATGTCCTTTCCTGTGATGTTCCAATATAATATACGCCCCAAATACGTATATTATATGGCCACGTCACACGTACTTGTCATTATGACAAGTACTAGCGAGACGTATAGGGTTGCACCTAGGGGGCAAGGGTTGCACCTAGGGGGCAACATCGTAAGTTGTGCATGTTTAATAAACATATGCAACTATAAACCCCATGGACCCCATTGCCAAATGGCTAAACCCCATTTGGCCAATGTCTAACCTAACCCCAAGGGTTTCTATATAAGTGCTTTCCCCTTAAACCCTAAACCTTTCTTCTCTTTGCATTTAGGGTTTCCTTGAGCTCCTTTCCTTCTCTCGCATTTAGGGTTCTCTTGAACCATTTCGGCCAAACCAGGACTCGAATTTGCATTGCCAGGCTCTGAAAAGCCGCCCTTGCAATGAGATCTTGACGGCGGCGGTCTTATTGGGGATCAGAAGCATGGACGCATTCCGAGGATCCGGAGCAAGTCAGGCGCCAGGTAAATGGCCATTCTGTTGTGCAAAATCGTCTTTTAGCTTGGCAATGAACTGGGTTAACATGTTAGTTCAGCTTTAGAGGCCTTATAGATCCCGAGATCATAAGCTCTAACAAATGAACCTAACTTTGGATGTTTAGGTAGGTAGATTAGATGTTATTCTTCATTTCAGTTCTGTGATGATGTTGGTATTTCACTCTGTGACCTCCATGTATTGGGAAGGGGGGTAGAGGCCTAAAGCCTGTGTAGCATATGATCCTAGATAGCCTACTAGTTCCCAATTACTTGCGGCCTGTGCATAGGAGCCCACCGGGTTGTGAGTAGAGGGGCGGATCAAAGGAACAAGGGGTACTTGTCCCAACGAAAGCGATCCCACGGTGTGTAAAGCCTACGGGGATCCTGTGTGAGCTAGGCTTAATGGCTTTCCACTGCGTGTGGGCAAGGCATGAGCTCGACACCTCTGGAGTGATGCGTCACTCTCCATGAGGTTCAAGTCGAATAAGGGCAGTGGCCCTCTAGCCACCTGTGTTGGGCAGGAGAGGTGACTCTCCTCCTGCCTCATCGGGGCTGGGGAGATGCAATCCAGTAGTAGCCCTCTTGGCTATGTACCCGGTAGGCTACGGTCCGGTCCCAACACTTTTCAACCTACTCTGCAAAGTGTGCACAGGAGGGGCAGATGAAGTGGACTACCCTTAGCCATGTTCTTATGCCAGCCAAATCCATTTGCCATGAATTCTGTCTGCAATGACTTCTAGAGGCCCAAGCCGTCAGTCGAACCCCCTTGAGTTTGAGCCCTGGGTAGGATTCCCTTTTGTTGTTATTGTTCATATTGATGTTGTTGTATATGTGATGATTATGATGTGTTCACCCTTGGAGGTGATTGTATTGATATATTGTTATTATGTGCTCATGTTTATTCACGCTTCCACAGCTAGGCAAATTAGAAGGAGAGGCATTGAATGACACATCCACTCTTCCCTTTGCTGGCTCATTCCACTGGGGTGGAGTCGGTGGATATATGCCGGTTGGGGTGTCGGGGGAATGCTCGCTTCCGATAACGATGTGTGCATCATTATAGGAAATGAGGGGCGTCACATTTCCAACATTTTGTTGAGCTTTGGCTTGCATTGTACCTCAATCATGCTTCTAGCAGATTGGTCATCCTGCTCTCAAAACATAGGGTAAGGATATTGGATGTCTTTAATGCCTAATTTCCTTAGCTTTTAGTCATGCTCTCTTATGTTTAAAGAGATTCTTAGGGTTTTTGAGGTCAAGGACTTCTGGAATTTGTCGATTTCAAGTCAGTATTTTCCGTGATAGGTTTAACTGCATCATGATTTTTCACATGATGCTCAAGTGCAGGTAACAAGTGTGTACACAATATTCTGCTACTCATAGTTTTCATGTGATGCTCAAGTGCATTTCCTACAACAGGTTTAACTGCATCACAAATTTTCACATGATGCTCAAGTGCCGATGAGAGGTATATATCTAATGTTACTCAAAATTTGCACATGATGCTCAAGTGCAGACAACAAGTTTACCAAATATTCTACTACTCACAACAGAAGCTCCCGCTATTACTGTTGTTGCTAACTAAAAAATAACTTCTCAAGTTGCAAGCAATTTCTCAAGTGTGTAATAGATTCAAAGCCTCTGAGTTAGGCTATCAAAATGTAACCATGAATTTACTTTTATATTATTTTGATAATTTCCATCAATTATATATTAGGTTCTCCAGCCTTATCATTTGTGCTTGAGAGGAGACAGACGTGAAATAGATAAGCTTTGGTTTTGCATTAACTATAGAAACTAAAAATTAAAAGTCATGTACTCAATACTACGGGGCTCATTCATCAAGGTGTAGCCTTGTAGACAGGTAGTTAACCCATGTCTGCAACTGCAACTCTCTGTAGAAGATACTTCTATTATTTTTTGCAACTGCAAATCCTGGATGAGCGACAGTGAATTATGTACATGCTTTTGTATGGTTTGTGCTTGGATTTTTCACGTTGTATCGAGTGAGAACTTTGTAGTTTAAGGGATGGAAATGTTTTATGAAAACCAATAGCATCTCTAAGAGTAGAAAGTACCACACCTCATCGTCCTCCTTTTCATTAAATATTTTAAACTTCTCATCGTTGTGGATAATTGCACCTAATATTAACTTGACCTCGAGGAAATAAAGACTATAGTCAACACTAATATTAACTTGACCTCGAAGAAATAAAGACTATAGTAATTTGTTTGAAAAGCTAATCGAATATCAATTGTGACAAAGGATGCAAAGCTAAGTCCAAGCTTTGTGAAATAAAAGCAGTTTATTGAGTAGTAGTGCATTATTGTGACAAAGGATGCAAAGCTAAGTCCAAGCTTTGTGAAATAAAAGCAGTTTATTGAGTAGTAGTGCATTATTGAGATAGGTACTAGAGCAAATTACTAAATATAGTGTAGACACAAACACATTTCTTTAGCACTTCTAATCTAATCAACACCGTTGCATTGTTTATTAAGGCATTAGCATCTATGAAAGGCAAGGTTATGCTTCCTCATTGTTTTTGTATGTCACATTCTTTAGCATTTCTAAATCAACACTGCCATGTGTAATTTAGCATTTCTCCCATTGTTTATTAGTGCATTAGAAATCTACGAGGGCAAGATTATTCTTCCTCATAGTTCTTGTATTTCACTCATTTGCAAATAAATGACTTGAACAGTATCTATAGAGTTCTCTAAAATATGTTACCCTTGCTATTATTGTGTAAATCAATATATGTTCACAAAAGAGTGGGTATACACACACATTGTTCATTCCAAAAAAAAAAAAAAGATCTACAAATAGCTGGCGCTATGCTGAGCAAACCACAAATAACGTATTACTAGACACAACTCCTCTATAAACCATCAAGAAAATCAACTAAACTATAAATTTCGCTCTGTTGAACAAACCACAAATAAACTTACTCTTAGACAACTCCTCTATAAAGCATCAACAAAATCAACTAGATCACAAAGGCACAAACTAAATGTATCTGAGTAATCATGACATAATATGGACTACTAACATTGGTAGATGTTTGCAAATTGCAACATCATCCCATCTAAATAACTTCAGATCCAAATGTGAACATCTACAAAATAACCCTGAAATCCTGGAAACAATGATCACCTCCTCTACATATGGCCAAGAAACCAATGGAACAAACACTTTGTTTTGGAATTTATACGCCATTCCTTGCATAAGGTGTTGTAGCTAAAGCCCGACAAAGCCACCAGTCACCATACTTGGCCTTTCGGATGGTGCAACGACATCACTACCATAGGTGAGACATGTGCTCTTATCTCTTTATGTAATCTCTACAAGTTAGTATGGTCCCTTTTTTTAGCTTACATGGCAAACATTTTCTACCGTTCTCAGTTCTCTGTTTGATGCACAACTCTCATTGCTTGCCAAAAAGTTTTAGCAATGGGAATCTGTTTTGCAACCTTGCGAAACTCAACTTTAATGCTTGCCAAAAAGTTTTAACAATGGGAATCTGTTTTGCAATCTTGCGAACTCATCCTGTAAAATTGATGTTAGAAAAATTTCCTTGGTGATTTTGTTTACAATTTTGGCATAGGATGGAATGTAAAAAACTCAAATATATGGATGTCAATGCCAATCTTTTTTGACAATAGAAATTGATTTTCATTCTCCAAGATTCCACACATTCAACTCATATTCCATGAAACTTTGTAGAACATAGAGTAGACTAATCTCTAAGTGATGCAACCTAACATCTTCTCCCTGCTCTCGTTTTTATTATTTCAAAATTTAGCAAGGTTTTTACGTACGTCTCCAAATATAATCGTATTTATGCTCGGCAACGACGGGCACCCGTTACTAGTCATTATATAAATTCAAAAAAGTTCACCACAAATTATAAAGGATTTTGAATAGCTCAAGGCTATAATCATGTAAAGATTCTCTATGAGTCCTTGTAACTTGAAGTGGGCATGTATTCAAGGAGAGAATGGTTGTTTTGATTGAATACTCAAAACATTCACAAAGCAAACAGGTGGTCCCATATACCATAGGAGATCTCGTCAAGGATGTCAACTAGTACAACATTTGTCTGCAACTTACTTGGATTTGCTTCCCCTGAAGCTTCTTTGATCATCATGAGAATGCCATTAGTCTAGAATGTGGTACCTGAAGTTGATTTCGTGAAAGCTTTGGTGACCATTTGTCCAAATGCCATACGTCCATGTTATGGTACCAATCGTTCAATTCTATAATATTTGACATGACACCGACCATTTGTACGATATTTGTGTTCATTCGATAACATAGGAGTTACACAAAAATGGAATTGCCACCTTAAGGAGGACCATATGCAAGTGTATTAGAATGTTGGTTGTCCCTTTTTAATATGGTAGGAATAATGTTCGGTCAGAGGCCACCACACGGGTAAGGGTTTGGCAATCCGGTTAGGGAGAGCCAATGCCTGAACCCTCGGAATGGCTTGTGACCGAATGATTGCCTGTGAAATAAGTCGGGCAAAGGCAATATCAACTTTCAACAGGAGGAAGAAGAAAAAGAAGAAGCAATTTTCACAAAAGGAGAGGGCATATGGTTTTCAAGGTTTGAGCAAAATTGGGCTTGTAATTGACGAAATTTGCCTCTCTCCATGGGCATTAAAAAAGTGTGGACATGTTTAGAAGACGTAGGCAAGCCTAAATATTGGAAGCAAAAGCATACACGCATCACATGGTTCATTTATAACAACCATTCTAGCTCTAGATCTAGCCCGTCACCACGAGCACGTCATCCGTCAGCCCGTCGACCCGCCATAAATCCCGCCCTCTGTTCTCTTTGAGGCACAGAATTTGCCTGTTCAAGAGGACATGTTTGCATGATCTGCTCAAATAAAAATTCTTAATTCTTGTTTCTGATCAATGCCCACCTGCCGGATTGGCCTCTCGATCATGGCAATCCTTGCCAGTGCCGCGGCTTTTGCATCAGCTGCACCGGATTTGGATTTTCAAGCGCCCAATTCTATCCCCTGGGCAGAGTCTGTCGCCATAGCTGCGCTTGTAGTTCTGGCCCTCAGTTTTCTCATCCCTGCATTAAAAAACAGAAACCTCAAGCTTCCTCCTGGTCCTCCCAGCGTCCCCATCTTCGGTAACTGGCTCCAGGTTGGGGATGATCTTAACCACCGGAATCTTGCGGACTTGGCCAAGAAATATGGCGACATTTTCATGCTCAAAATGGGGCAGAGAAACCTGGTGGTTGTTTCCTCGCCGGAGCTTGCCAAAGAAGTGCTTCATACTCAAGGTGTGGAATTTGGTTCCCGTACAAGGAATGTGGTTTTTGATATTTTCACCGGAAAAGGGCAAGATATGGTGTTCACTGTCTATGGCGAGCATTGGAGGAGGATGAGAAGGATCATGACCGTGCCATTTTTCACAAACAAGGTAGTCCAGCAATCTAGATTTGCTTGGGAGTCTGAAATTAACAGTGTTATTAAGGATTTGATGGCTAAAGAAGAGGCAAAAACTACCGGAGTTGTTATCAGAAAAAGGTTGCAGCTTATGATGTATAATATTATGTACCGGATGATGTTTGATCGAAGGTTTGAGAGGGAAGACGATCCTTTGTTTTTGAAGCTCCGGGCTTTGAATGGCGAGAGAAGTAGATTGGCCCAGAGCTTTGATTACAACTATGGAGATTTCATTCCCATTTTAAGGCCCTTTTTGAGAGGATATTTGAAACTTTGCAGTGAAGTCAAAGAAAAGAGGCTACAATTATTCAAGGCTTACTTCTTGGAAGAACGAAAGTAAGATCATTTCCTGCACTTGCAGTTTGCTTTGTTAGTATGATGGTATAACAGTTAGAAATTAAGTAGGCCTTGTATGAAATCATGATGTTCTTGTCTGCCAGAACTTTTAGAATTCTTTCGTTTACTGAATATGTGTAAATTATGAGCAGGAAAATTTTGAGTACCAAGGGCTCTGATGCAGCTGCTGAGAAATGTGCAATTGATCACATTTTGGAAGCTCAGGATAAAGGGGAGATTACTGAAGATAATGTTCTATATATTGTGGAGAATATCAATGTAGCAGGTATATGAATAGTCCTTTCCCAGTTTTTTATGTTTCTTCACGGTTGTCAGAAAAACTAACTTATTCTTGTTAGCTCAACTAACATATTATATTTTGTATTCAATCTTTTAACATCAATTGACTTATGTATTTGCTTTTTGTTCCTCAAATTACAGCTATAGAAACTACACTTTGGTCCATAGAATGGGCAATTGCAGAGCTGGTTAACAATCCAGAGATCCAACAAAGGGTGAGAGAAGAATTGGATGCAGGGTTAGGCAAAGGAAATCTGATAACAGAGCCAGACATTCCCAAGTTTCCATATCTAAGTGCAGTGATAAAAGAAACCCTGAGGCTGCATATGGCAATTCCACTTCTGGTACCACACATGAACCTGCATCAGGCAAAACTAGCAGGCTATGACATTCCAGCAGAGAGCAAAATACTAGTGAATGCTTGGTGGCTAGCAAATAATCCTGCAAATTGGGAGAGCCCAGAAGTGTTCAATCCTGACAGGTTCATGGATGGAAAGATTGAAGCAAGTGGAAATGATTTTAGGTTTCTGCCATTTGGGGTTGGAAGAAGAAGCTGTCCAGGGATTATTCTTGCTTTGCCAATCCTTTCTCTTGTTGTTGGCAGATTGGTCTCCACCTTTGAGCTCCTGCCTCCTCCTGGATTGAACAAAGTGGATGTCTCAGAAAAGGGTGGCCAGTTTAGCCTGCATATTGCTAACCATTCTTTGGTTCTTGTTAAGCCACGAGCTTGATTCGTGATCGAAGGCTATTCTTCTTTGAAGTTTATGATGAATTTATGCTAGTCTTCAATGCAGCATACATATCTGAAAGTAATCCAATGTATATTATGTATGAAGACTTCGGATTTCCTTGAAATTTGGTGTTGTTACAAGTTTAATAATGGGTGATTTTTATGCACACGATCTTTTTGCTGGAACAAAATAGCACGCCATGCTTTGACAAGGTTATGTTTATTAAAATGATCTTCCTCAAAGTCAAGGTCATGTTTATTAAAATACTCTTTGATGGGATGCTGCCATGACATAAAAAGTATTATCATTATAATCATTACAAGAAATTTATCGCGAACATTTCTTTGTTCCAAACTTGCATAGTTGGACCCGCTATTAATATCAAACATTTAGTAATACATCATCTGCTTAATACTCTATTTACGCTAGTGCAATGCTTCTTAACAATATCTAAGCATACTCTGGACCCGATTTTTGACCTATTTTATGAACATGAGGCATGAGAAACAAATAATGTTATAGCTAAGCTCATATTTATTACACCTTAACGCTATTGCAAGTTAAAAAAAAGGTGGCGTAAATCAGATTTGGATCAACAACTTAATCTCCTCTAACATATGTGTCATATGTCCTCATGGATGCTGCCAATGTGGCATGACATAAAAAGTCTATCTCTCCTATTCATGTAGGGGCAACGATCTAGATATGCTTGATTAGCAATTGCTTACTGTATGCCGGAGCAGCTAGTCAAGGATGGCAGAGTTCTATCAGCTATTTATACATTGTAGGCGGCGATTTCTTCAGAGGGAAGAAATCAAAGGCTTTTGCCCTGGCTGATATGGCGATGATTTCTTCAGAGGCAAGAAATCCAAGACTTTTTGCCCTGGCTGATAACGGCTCGGAAACGTCGAAAAAGGAAAACGAAAGAAAGTGGAAAAATGTATTAGGATTATATATGTTGTGAATATTAATCTTCCTATATATATGATTACTAGTTGGTTTTTGGAATTATAAATATGTAACTTTCCGGCAATAAATTAGAGTGATTTTTAGTTTTTGGAATTACTGAATTTTAAGAATGGTTTTTCCGGCATGTTTTTGGATGAGTCAGTTCTATATATATGATTACTAGTTGGTTTTTGGAATTATAAATATATAACTTTCCAGCAATAAATTAGAGTGATTTTTAGTTTTTGGATACTGAGTTTTAAGAATGGTTTTTCCGATATGTTTTTGGGTGAGTCGGCCTGTTTATCTTGCATGTTTTTGGGTGAGTCGGTTCTATCTATCTTTAACAAGCGCGCCATCTGTTTGCATTCCGGGGAGATTGCTTTAGGCCACGGTTCATGGCGATTTCTGCAAATGCCCTGCTTTCAGAAAGAATCTCGAAGTTTGGATGCCCTGTTTTCGGAACTTATGTCAAAGATTGGAGGCCCTGATTTCAAGAAAGTTCTCAAAGCTTGGAGGCGCTGCTTTCAGAAACTTGCAATGCAAGGCTTTTGTCAAATACCTTTTGCTTTCTGCATGCTTGCTTTCCAACAACGAGCAGGGAGAAAGGGAGGAGGAGAATAGTAACCGGTAGAGGGATCGCGCAACCATCATATCTCTGTGTCAATTTTTAGGCTCTTTTCTAATTTTCGTAGCCCTGGATTTAAAAAAAAAAGACGATCTAATGGTGCAGGCACATGACGCATCAGTTTTTGGTGAGGTGGAGGTGCTATCTGGATAGGCTAGAACCTGGGGGATGCACTTATACATATTGGGGGTATGGCATCTGCGTTCGGAGGGTAGCAACCCCCTCTTTTGTCTCATCTGTGACATTTCCTCCTCCGGGGTCATGGGGCCAAATGCCTCATACAGGTTCCTTGCCGGGTGCGGCCTAGGCGGACTCTGTTCTTCCCTACGGTTTCGCCATTGTTGTTCTGCTGATCCTGGGCCTCTAGCTGCATACACAAGTGGATCATGGCTATACGGTTAGTTTTATTTATTCTATTGCATTATATGTGTTTGTTGGTATAGTTGCGGAACAAAATACATCAACAAAACATTTAATAGTGCAAAAGAAAATGTATTTGTATATATATAATATCTTAGTACAATGCCTCCAGGATCAAGAGTCTAACTATTCTTGAAATCGTCGGTAGGGATGGATTATCCTCAAAAACTTCTTAACTTGGGCCGTTCCTACCGAAAGTGTCCCAAGTTCGAGGATGTTGGTTGGACGCCCATACGCAAGGCTTGCACCAAGTCTTCTACTCTGGCGATTGGAGGTGTAGGGCGCGGTCCTTTGCCCGATCTTCCCCGCCGTCGGGGCACACGGTAGTCGAAGATGTCAAAGTGCCATCGCTCTCTTGACTAAACAAAGCATAGTCGGTGTTTGAAGCCCGGTAGAGCATGCATGCCAAAGCCCTGAGAGTGCGATGAGCATGAACCTCCTTCTTTGCCCCAGGGCTGAATTTGCGGTGTATTACCGCTATTCTCCGTCCGGCCCGGCGGGGAGATAGTATCTCGGCGACACATGCCGTTGTGCAACGTTATTGATTAAAGCCGCCCCGGACGCCCGACTCTATGTCTTCCGGCATATTCATGACCTCCACCTCGGTGAACTCTCTCAGTAGTCCACGATTGTCGATGAAACTACCGGGATGTCGATTCCGCCTCTTCTCTCGTGGGGGCTGGTGTCGAAGAGTTCGCGATCAAAATGTTCGTGGTCTTGCCACGGATCCCCATCCGTTCTTGGATGGCATAGAACTCCTCATCGGATGGCGGTCCCGAAGCTTCCATTATTTGCCCGATGTTCTGTAGGCTTGGATGTCTCAAGTCGACTCCCTCAGATAGATGCTGGCTTCTCTTACAGGCGAAATTGAAACTCCCGGACGATGAAATCATCCAGATCGGTTGTTGCCGCGGTTGGTGCAAAAGAACTCGTCAGTCGGTACTCCCTTTCCCCGCATTCGGAAGGTTCGGATGTCGTGAGAAGCGGTACTCTACCGCCGATGATGATGGGGCTAGGCTTGTGATACCTAGCCCAAGTGGGGAGCGATCACGAGGGTCGGCCGGTTTCGGTCAAAGTTGCGCGGGCTCCTCTTCCGCTTAGGCCGCCGCTCTTCTTTGGGTCGAAGCTCGACGTAGTCCTCGTCTTCCGATTCCTCGTCTTCTGCTCTTCCTTCTTGCTCCTGTTGGTACTACAAAAGGAGCTGGTCTGCTGCTGAGGAGGCTATGGGGTCCACATCCATGGGAGGGATAGAGGTTTCCCCCGTGGGGTTTTTGGCACGGTGGGAAAGAAAGATTGCTAAGGCGGCGGTGTAGGAGAAATACTTAGTCCTGTCAACTGTCAAGACCATGAAATCTGGCAACCTCTGGGCCTTGTTGGTCAGGTACTTGGCAATGTTTGGAACATCACCCCGGGCTGCTTGAAGGGATGACCGGGGAACAAAATAGCCTGTACAAGGGGGGAGTTGCACTAGGGACGGTCCTACCCTAGCTTGGAAGTCGGACAAGACTTGTCTATATGCTGGGGTTGAGTGCAGAGTGGCTTGGACATCTATCTCTTTTCGGAAAACTTGAAAAATGGCATTGATATCGGTCTCAGCTGCATGGGCACTGGCGCTGTACCACCGCCTGAAGTCAGCAGTTGCCATGGATATAGAGAAGATGGGACTAACAAACGGATGCAGAAGCGCCTCAGGGAGCTGGAAAATCGCCTAGAAGGTCTGGAGCAAACTTATAGGATGGTAAGTGAGAAGAAGCCTATTTATAGACTAGGGGAAAACCCTAATTTTTGGGTGACTTGAAAAACTCTAGGGGTTGGCCAATTCTAGTCTATGTTGAGGTTCAAATGGGAATTGGAAGGCTAATTTGAGGGTTTGAGCATGACTGGGATTATCGAATGAACCTATTGCAACAAACTAGAGGTCAATTGGACATGGCATGGTGGAGAAATTGCTAGGAGGTCTCGCACGTTGCGCCCAGGTCAAGACCTAGAGTCTTGGTTTTGCTCCTGGCGCGACGTGTGAGACATCTGCCCTATCTTGGTCAAAACTCCAATTTGGGTGATCTAAGGGTCAAATCATGCTAGACTCATCGAGTTAGGCAAGATTGACCCCTTGGTCAATTTGGAGGTGTTTTGGTCTAGTTTAGATATGGTCTCACACGTTGCGCCCAGGTCAAGACCTAGAGTCTTGGTTTTGCTCCTGGCGCGACGTGTGAGACATCCTCACTACTTGCTCTAAAATGTTCAATTTAACTAAAACAAAAGCCGTTTACTTGCTAACTCAGCTTAGTTAAGTACATTTATACACATAGTCTATTCAAAAACACTTGTATTAAACAAAATTTTTTATTTACAAAAAATTAATAGGGCTCTCCCTTAATTACACTGGCCAAGTGCATATCCTTCCTCATTAAGGTTACTCGCTTGGCATGCACGGTGCAGGCTATGGAATCTTCAAAGTGCTGCACTGACTTTTTCTTTCTGTTTCCCCTTCTGTAGTGCCAGCAAAGATCTCGTCCCGCCACCCTCATGTCTTGTGTTGTATTCTGTATGACTTCTCGACCCTAATCTCCCATAGTGCTTTCGCTCTCTCTCTCCTTTCTCCTTGGCTCTCTTACCCCATTTGGCTTCTTGGGGGGCTTGGGCTTCTCCGGCGGCTGGCCTTAAGGTACACTTCTTCGATGGGCGTCCACCTTCAACGATTCTGACCCTGTTCTCTTGGTAGTAGGAGCTGTAAGCCTCCCACTTCCTCATGTACGCGTTGTGCTCCCTCGACTTCCTCTCGTAGACCTTGGCCGGGGTCTATCCGCGCGCGATTCAGGCGGTCGGCGGGGCATTCTTCCTATCCGCGTCGGGTATGGTGGGGGTGCACGCACCCTTTTGACACAGCTTGCTCCGGATCCTGCTAACCTGTTCGTCACACGGGGGTGAAGAGCTTCCACTGCGGTGTTAGGGTTGAAGTCCTGCGTCGTCAGTGCGTCCGGACGGGGAGACAGGTTTGTCGTAGGAGGCTCCCTCGATAGCGATCTTTGTTGCATTGGGAATCTTCTTGATTTTCCTTTGGCCTGCCTCCACGGAATTTTCTTTCTTACGCCCCGGTTCCTCGGCCTCTTTGGCCTCCTGCTCCCTCCCTCTTCCTCTTCTTCTCTGCCCTCTTCCTTTCCGTGGCGTTCCTTTGCCCGTGTTTCTTGATCCATCAGGTAGGCTCTTCTTCTTCGGGTTGACTCGAGCATCGGCTCCCCTGTTCTTCTGCTCCTTTGCCTCCTCAGCCGAATCAGGGCCTCGAAGTTCTTCCTCCATGGTGTATTTCGGGGGTGGTGCCCTGCTCTTGCCGAACCTTGGTTCTCGCTCTCGCTTCTGCTCCCTCCTCTCCTTGTATTTCCCGCTCTATTTTCTCGTATACTTCTTGGGTTTCTTCATTCATTGAATCCGGAGATCCAATGTCTTCTTCTTCAGTACTTGGTTGATGCACAGGATCAGGTGCTCCTCTTGTGATCCCTTTTGGGATCCTTCGCTTTGGTGCTCCCGATTGTGTCCCTTCACTTGATGAAGGTTGGTCTCCTCTCGGTAAGAAGGCGTTTCACATCCATTGTGTCAGGACTCGGATCTTGGGGCGGCCCGATTCACAGTCGAAACTTCGAAGCGGTCTGTTTGGTTCTAGCCATGTCTCCTGGTCCGCCGATCCGGGCTCGGGCCAAAAATTGCCTTAGGAAGCGGGAGCAGATTTTCTAAGGAGGAAACGTACAAATGAGGGGGGTCTAGATCTATTTATAGATGGGCAATTTTAGGTCAAAATTCAAGTTGCTCTATTTAATGTGCCGGGACACCTATTGACTTAAAAGATATACTTATTTCAGAGTTTTCTAAGTACTGGTCTCACACGATGCGCTGGAGGCCGGAACTAATAGTTAGATCAAGCCTCTGGCGCGACGTGTGAGACATTGTACATTTTTTACTTAAATTAAGTGATTTCTAGGCATATTTCTAGGGGTGTAATATACCAATCTAGCTAAATCCTACCTTAAAACTCGATCTAGCATGTTACTTTTCTGAAATTCATCAAGTATTAAGGTGTTTATGGCCTAATGTTCAAGACGTTGTTACCCGTGGCAAACCCACGAGTCTTGGTTTTGCTCCGCATGACGGTGAGACCTTTTTGCCTTAGAAAGAGTTGGCTCACTGTTTTTAGTCTTTTTATGTTTTAATTCGCTTAACTGTTACTAGCTTAGCATATGCTACAAAAATGGGAAAAACTTTTCCCACTTTTCGAGGTTTGAGGATCCTATCAAGTTAGTACTATTAGGAGCATGGCCAGTGCTTTGCTCTTGGTCTCCAAGAACATTGCTCGATACCATCGTGGACGTCCCCACTCATATATTGCACTCACCGTGATACAAACAGGAGTTCATCCCCCATACCAGCTTCATACTGATACATGGCCCTTCATGTATCACTGCAACCTTGATGAGTTCCAGTGGGAAGAATGAAGGGGTCATTTTACCCTGTCTCCCTCAGGGCCTACCTAGCTGCGGAAGCGTAAACATACATGTCAGTATACAATATCATCACACAGCCACCTCGAAGGGTGGCTCATCCATATCTGCATAGACAAAGATCAGCACATCACATATGGGGTTCCTACCCAAGGCTTAGACTCCGTGGAATGACTCGATTTGGCTTGGGTCTCCGAGTTCATTGCGCAGGTAATTCATGGCAATGGATTTGGTCGGGCATGAGAGCATGGCTTAGGGTAGTCCACTCCATCAGCCCTTCCCATGCACACTTTGCGTAATAGGTTGAAAAGTGTTGGGACCTCGTAGTCTTCACGGATGCATAGCCAAAGGGGCTATTCCTGGGTTACATCTCCCCAGTTCCGATGGGGCAGGTAGGGATCACTCCCTCCAGAGATCTACATGCTGACTCAAGGTAACTAGAGGGCCACTGCCCTTATTCGACTTGAACCCAATGGAGAGTGACGCATCACTCCACGGGTGTCGAGCCCATGCCTTGCCCACACTCAGTGGCAAGCCATTAGACCTAGTCCACAGTGATCCCCGGTAGACTTTACACACCAGGGGGATCGTTCAAGAGTCAGAACACAAACCTCCTTATGAGCCAGTCAAGCCCCTTCACCCACAACCAGGTGTGGTTCTTGTACACAGGCCGAATCTACAGTGTGCTAAAGAGGCTAGCTAGGAGCATCAACTACTAGGCCTTAGGGTCTCTACCCCCCTTCCTAATACAATGAGTTCACAGAGATACATCATCCATATACATCACAGAAGAACTAAATAACTAGATCTAATCTATATCATAGAGTTAGGTTCTTTAGTTAGAGCTTGGTATCTGGGGATCTAAATGGCTGCTATGGGCAATTTAATAGGCTAAACCTACTGATTCAATGACTGGAAGACGATTTAGGCTATTAAATTGACTAAATACCTGATCCTTGGCTGGCTCCTCCTGCCCTGAACTCGACCATCCTGCTGAACTGCTAGAAGATGAAGCTAGAAAGGGAAACTAACGAGCTAGTTCGCTCAGACAGAGTCTGTGAGGTGGTTTTGACTCCTGGAGCAAGCAAAACAGAGCCCTAAAATGGCATGAACGAAAATAGCAAGTTAGGGTTTCACTTACCTAAATAGATAAGGGTTTAGGGCTAGGGTTTCCAATTACCCCTTTTGGCATGTGGGATAATTGGTGTGACCCACTTGCCTTTATTAAGTGGCATAAAGTGTCCACATGGGAAAATGTGCACCTAGATAAATGTGTACATGGTTAAATGTGCACATTAATAAATGCCACACCTTGCAAGTTGCCCCCCTAGGGGCTACCCGCTAGCTACGTCGCCGGGCGCACGTCGGTCCGGGGTGGCGTGTGCGGACGAGGTAGTACGATATCGCCCCGGGACCGATATCTTGGCTGGAATGTCACGATTAATCTAATCCAAGAGCAGATTCTTTATGCAAGAAGTTGGATATTTAGGTCATATTGCATACGGATGGATCCCGAAAAGATTAGGGTTATTATTGATTGGCCTCAGCTTGAAAATCTCAAAGACTTACGATCTTTTGTACAGTTATGCAGTTACTATCGAAGATTTGTGAAGGATTTTGCAAAAGTAACCCTTCCTCTTAGCAGGTTTTTAAAGAAAGATACCCCCTTTGTTTGGAATCCGGAAGTTTGAGGAAGCTTTCCAATTCGAAAAGAGAACATGGCAACCCGAGCCAAGATTAGTGCTACCGACCGAATAAGCCTTTTACAGTTTGTTCGGATGCAAGTGGAAATGCTATTGGTGCAGTACTGATGCAAGATGGACATCCATTAGCTTATGTCAGCCGAATGCTCAAACCCTTAGAGAAAAAATATAGCACTTATGAAAAGGAATTAATTGCCTTAGTTCATGCACTTAAGAAGTGGAGGCATTATCTTATGGGATCCAAGTTTGTGGCTCGTTTTGATCAGCAAAGTTTGAAACATATACAAACACAGGATATTATCAATGCACGGCAATTAAAGCTCATTGACACTATAAAGGATTTCGAAGGGATGCAGGTTGGGAAGGAGAACCAGGTTGCAGATGCATTAAGCCGGATAAATATTCAAGCTATATCTGTAGCAGAATTTGCTGATTTGGAACCAATGAAAGAAGAATATGTGAACGACCCCTCCTTTGCTACTCCGTATGCACAGGTACAAAAGGATGGAAGAGATCCTTTGACAGAGTATAGGATCCATAATGGATTATTGTTCTATCGAAATCGTACTTGTGTTACACAAGCATACAGGTTGAAGGTTATACAGGAATATCATGAACCTCTGTACTCTGGACATAGAGGAATTCAAGCTACTTTGTTCACTGTTAAACGACGTTTCTTTTGGCCAAAGCTTGAAAGAGATGTAAGAAAATATGTCGAAGCATGTCTTATTTGCCAACAAATAAAAGCTTCTACTGGTAAGCCTGCCGGATTAGTACAGCCTTTGCCTATTCCAGAAAAACCATGGAAGCATATTACCATGGATTTTATTCAAGGGCTACCAAAGACTATATCCACAAGAATGATCAAATTTGGACAGTGGTAGACAGATTATCTAAACAGGTTCATTTTGTTCCCTGTAAATCTAGCATGACTGCTCCGCAAGCAAGCAAAATTTTCTTAAAGGAAATATTTAAGATCCATGGGATGCCAGATGCAATCATAACAGATAGGGATCCCCTATTCTGCAGCAAATTTTGGGGTGGACTTATGAAAAACTTAGGCACGACTTTAAAGTTTTCCACTGCATATCATCCCCAAACGGATGGCCAGTCTGAGGTTGTAAATCGAGTTATTGAAGATATGCTGAGATATTATGTTGCTGAAAGGAAAAGCCAGTGGGAAGAATATCTTTATCTCTTAGAGTTTGCCTATAATAACACAGTGCACTCAGTTCCCAAAGAACTCCTTTTGAAGTAGTATACAGATATTCTTTGGAATCCCCAATTGCGAAGCTTGGGGGAGAAGTACCTGCTTCCGATGAAGCCACTACAGATTTTGCAGTTATCTTGCGAGAGGTAAAGGCTCGAATGCAGAAAAGCTAGGAATTGATGGCTTCAAAACTTGCAAAGAAGCGAAAAATGGTTGTTTACAAAAAAGATCAATGGGTTTGGATTCATCTTCCCAAAAAGCGTCTACGGAAGATGGGTAACCGGTATGTAGAACTGGCACCTAGGTATTATGGTCCATTCCAAATTGACGACAAGATCGGTGAGAATGCTTATCGTTTACATTTGTATGGGAAATGGACTAACTTGCACCCAGTTTTTAATGTGGGAATACTGAAACCCTATAAGGGAAGTGAAATTTCTCCTGAGATTTTGCAGAGAATGGAGCAATCGGAACCTCCCAACATTAAAGGTGATGAAGAGGTGCTGGAACCGGAGAAAATATTGACACGTCAAGATAAGGAGACTAGAAGTTTCTCTTATCGAAGGTATCTCGTGAAATTTAAATTTCATCCGTCCACCGATGCGGTATGGTATTCTAAGATTCAATTGAAAGAATACAATTCCTTGGCGGAAGAATACGAAAGAACTTTGCAAGAATAGTAGGCAAAGTTCCCAAACCTTAAAACTTCATATTTGGAAATCCATATTACTATAATTGCAATTGCTTTATTTAAAAAATCTCAGTATTGATATGCATAGTATCATTAAACTCTTTACTAACGATTGACTGACTTGAGGTCATCCCTAATGAAAGCCCTCTAATGGAATTGAGGTCATTTCTAACTGAATTGAAATGAGAAATCCGTAACCTCTAAAGGAACTGAGGCTATAAAATTAAATATCCTTAAAGAAACTAGGATAGACAATTTTCCCTCAAGGTTAACGCGGATATTTAACCTCGGGAAGGGAAGGATTGTTACGGCTCAATGCCGGCTTGGGCGAGCGGCTCAGGCAGGATGCAACATGAGTTAATATTTCTAAGGCTAGGGTTATATCTTATAATATCGCATTTAGGTATAGTTAGGAACTTCAATATTTTAAGGTTAAAGGACCAAATGTTCATTTTAAAATAAAAAGGGGCGTGGCTGATAACGGCCCGCGACCCCTTCCATTGAAATAACCTGATATTGCATCAGAACCTCCGGATTCTAAGAAAAGGGATCGATCTGGCTTTGAAAAAGGGCCGAATCCAGGATATTTCAATCCGAATCTCTGTTATTAGATAGTATTTACCTTTTAGACTGATGTTTATGATCAAGAAAGGTCCATCCGGAAATAGGGTAGTCTGGCCTTATAAATATATCTGCTTTCTTCTCCTCGAATTACAGAAATCTGGATATGATCGTTAAGAACTCCTGCGCCTTACAGTAGTTAGAGTTGATCAGACTTGCCTTCTTTACATTTAGGACTCTTGGTTGCGGTCTTTACAGCAAGAAACGATTCTTGTGGAAAGCCTGGCCCGGTTGGGTGGTTACTACTCTCCTAAAGATTGGAGAGTGTATTTATTTCCTTTGACATCTGTTGTTGAATTTGTAGAGTCTTCTTTAGTTGTATCAGCATAAAGACCAATAAACAGTCCTAAAAGAAAATAGGCGCTCTTTTCTTTTAAGCCTAGACTTGATTACAAGTTAATAATTAATAATTAAATGACAAGTTTATGTCCATATAAACCATGTATTATGCAAAAGACAAGTTCAAAATATTGTTACTATAGAAACAATATCAAAAGAAATTGCATAAGGTAATAGACATTACCACAAAATGTAATATTTTTGGGTTGCCCCTAGGGGGGACAAACCCTCGTTTATGTTGTTACTATAGAAACAATATCAAAAGAAATTGCATAAGGTAATGGACATTACCACAAAATGTAATATTTTTGGGTTGCCCCTAGGGGGACAAACCCTCGTTTATGTGGGTATGTGGGCATATTCAAGTATATATCGGCATATACCGCATCTGTTGATATTTGCTAAAAAACTGGCTGGCTTTCAGAATGTTTCGGTCATCCAACCTCTCTTGAACAGCTGTATGGCTTCTGCACCTCGGATTCTGCCCTCCCTTCCGCGCCTTCCTCCCAAAAATAGCCACCCCTCTTGTTTGAGCTTGCCTGAGATTGAAAACTTGTGCCATTTTACTATCTCCCTGTTTCCTTTTCTACAAGCTCTTCAAATGACAGGTGGGGCTGACAAACAAAATGCAAGATCAGATCATTTTCCTTCTGATCTTGCCCAAACATTACGATTCGATTCTCGCAACCAACACCGGGTTTGTTCTTTGGATTTTACCACGAATTGCTCCTTTTGGCTCAAATTTCCTATACATGTTCCTAGTACTTTGAAAAGGCATTGCTGTTGTGCAAGTGGATGGGTGGAAGCGGAACCAGGTATCAGTTGTTTATAATGCCTTGCAGACTTGCCTAGCTTTGCTTTCTCCTGGGGCATGTGACCTTGGTGTATTTTTGTCATACAATGCTAGGGTTCCAACGTATTTTTGTACTCATCGCATTCTTGAAGTTGGGGCAAATTCTCCTCAAAGGTTAGCATTTCCATATACTGTAACTAACTTGCAATTTCTGTTTAGATTATGACGCATCCTTTATAGAGCATGCATTAGCATATATTCACCACTAAATAACTATGCCTTGACATGTCAAAGCCTGGATAAGCAAAATTAGTACAGAACCACACCTTCAAAGCAAATTCATAATCTCATGGTCTCCCCTTGCAAGGCTGGGAATGTTTCTGAATTGTCTATCAGTGTTTGCTGCTTAGCCATGAACAATCTATCGGTCACGATTATTGCAGGATATGATAACAATAGAAAAGGTCTTCTTGCATTGGCTTGTTTTCGATATATGCAGCATGAAGGTCTAGAACCTAACAAGGCCATATTCCTCGATTGTGTTGAAAGCATGTAGCGATATTACTTCCAAAGAATATGGAAAATGCATTCATGAGCAGATTATAGAAAGCGAGGCTTGACTCTGATGTTGTCTTGGGAAGCACTCTTGTATGTATGCAAAATGTGGGGATTTGGATATGGCATGCAAAATCTTTGGACAATTGTCTAATTTGGATGCCATCACATGGAGTACAATGACAACCGAGGATATGTTCAAGATGGAGAAGGCTCTCTTGCTCTTGAATATTACAGTGTATCTGTGAGAAAGTTATACGACCTACTTTGGTAACTTTTTTGAGCATTTTCAAGGCCTGCACAATGATTGGTGCCATAGAACAGGGTAGGTGTATTCATGAACACATAATTCATCTAGAATTCCACTCAAGCACAACTTTGGGTAATACTCTGGTTGATATGTATGTCAAATGTGGGAGCGTAAATGAAGCAGATATGGTCTTCAGTGGATTGCCAAATCGAACCTTCGTGACCTGGAATGCGTTAGTTGCAGGATATGCCTATTTTGGTAAAGACCCTGCTTTAGAATGCTTTGGTAAAATGAAGCATGATGGCATAAGGCCGGATGTGGTAACATGGGCTACATTGATTGCAGGGTTTGTTCAACATGGTGAAAACTTGCTTGCTCTGGAATACTTCCAGAATATGCAGAATGAGGGCATAAAACCAAGCAAGGTGACATTTTCAAGTGCATTAAAGGCATGCTGTAATTTAGGTGTTGTAGAGCAAGGCAGGTGTATTCATGAGCAGATTATGGAGAATTCATTGCAGGAAGACATTGTTATTGCAAATACCCTTGTTGATATGTATGCTAAATGTAACAATTTTCCTGAAGCCTGTGTAATTTTTAACAAATTGACAAGTAGGGATGTTGTATCATGGAATACGTTGATTGCAGGATATGCTCAACATGAGAAGGGGCTTATAGCCCTGGACATGTTTGAAACCATGCAACTAGAGGGCATAAATTCCTGCGAAGTCACGGGCCTAGTAGAGGAAGGCCACTGGTATTTCAGAATTATGAAAGAACAAAATGGATTGGTACCAGATATGGTCCATATTACTTGCCTGATGGATCTCCTTGGCCGGGCAGGACATTTCAGAGAAGCAGAATCTATATTTCATAAAGTTCATGTGGGACCTGATAGTTGCTTGCAGTTGGCTTTACTTGGTGCTTGCAATAGTTATGCTAACATGGCGCTAGGAAGGCAATCTTTTAATAATCTTATTCATTTGGATGCCTCTAGTGCTGCAGCGTATGTGCTCATGTCAAACATTTATGCAAATGCTTATATGTGGGAGAATGTTAATAAAGGATCTCTTGAGGCTATAAATTTAAATAAATGTTCTCAAGAATAGGAGTATAGATCGACCTTGCCTTGAGGATTAATCACCTTTTGCTGACGTTTCCCAATTTTTACATGGAAATTTTTCCAGAGACCATATTGTCATACAAGTAGGATTAGAAAAATTCATACAAACATACGTAATATGTGCCATGCAACACTTCTTTTCTTGTAATTATGCAAAACAATGTGGAAAGAAGGGAGGAAAACAGGGAATTTGATTCACAAAGTTTAGCTCTCAATATCAAAGTCGCTTGTAGAATTTGAGGTATTGAAAGAAGTAAAATTTATATAGAAACATGGTAAAAAATAGGGAAGGATTTGGAATTTATCAGTGAGATTGAAGCCAAAATCCATCGCAAATCATTTACAAATAATAGGAACCAGTTTCTATAATCAATTAGGCTTGCATTTCCATAAAAGATGCTGAGTCCAAGATAAAAACGTGAATCAAAATATAAATTTGCTGAGAAAATTGTTAATACCCACCCACTTTATCCATTTCAAATACAGCCGTAGACTAGAGCTGACCAGGCAAAGATGATGTCACAGAAATGATTTGCATTTGGACCTTTATAAAATGGTGATGGCTAACTCCAAATTGCATGCAGCGTTTCTATGACTGGAATATGGTTCTTGATAACCTTGGTAATGGAAGATTGCATTGCCAAATAGCCAAAAACCTTCAGATTGGAAAACACATAAATATTTTTCACTGCTAGAAAAGAAGCTAGTAGTAATTTTTTGGGTTGCCCCTCAGGGGGCAAACCCTCGTTTATGTGGGTTTATGGCATATCCAAGTATATGCCGGCATATGCTTAGGATATGCTGGTGACTGCTCTAAACTGGTTGTTGCCAGTAAACTGGCAGTCAGCATACAGGGGTTTGGCCCAAGAGCAAAATCTTCAGCGATTATCTGGCACCGGGCTGGTCTGAACTGATGTAGTAGGCATTTGAATGGGTGGCTGCATTTGAGAATGCAAAAGGTTCATTTCGTTTTATGGCCCTGCACTGTCCTCTGGTTGCTAGAAGTGGATATTTAAAGAGGCTTATTATAGATTGTGCTGAGACAGAGCTTCCGAGCAATTTTCCTGGTGGAGAAGAAGCATTTGAATGGGCTGTAAGTTTCTGTTACGAATCCACAATTTTGATCAAGCCCTAAAATGCAGCAGCCCTAAGATGTGCTGCAGAAGTTTTAGAAATGACAGAGGAGCATGGAATAGAAAATTTGAAGCAAAGATGTGATATGTATTTGCTTCATGTGGTGCTGCAGAGTTCGGTAGATACTATTCTTGTTCTTCAGAAATGTGACCAACTAGTATTACCAAAGCACGAATTGGCTCTTTTTTACCACTGGGTATTCTATTCATAATATTTGTATACATTCACTAAGAAAATAAAAGCATGTATTCATACAGGGCCTGTACAATTTCCATTACTGATGTAACTACACGAAGCATTCTTCATGAATCACTAATGTGTTTTAGACAAAGAACATAATCACGTCAATCCCAATTGGTCTAGGCACTGAGCTTCGCAAGCCTCTTCTTGGTCCATATACAATTCATAAACAAAAGAAAACAAAACAACACAAAACAAAACCCCCATTCAAACGATTAATAAGCCTTCACACATGAAATGATCTAACAAGAACCATGAAAACGAAACGACAACAGGAAACATGAAAACACACTTTTCGGCCACCGGAGGGCAACCCGTCGTGCGCACCACCTTGTTTAATTAGCAATAAGTGCACATACACATGAACACGTAGACATCTATAGTATCTTTTCATCAAATAAACAATTTTCATAATATCAAAGATTTCACCCCAGGTACACAATTGATGGATGCCTTGGAGAGGTGTTTAAGAAAGTACACGTGCATACATATGACTGTGAGGCTACCTTTAAAGAGGTAGTTTGGGGAACTTTCATCAAGCTCTAATGGTAAAAGGTCTTCAATACCATGCAAAAGGTTGAAGGCCGACTCTGTAGCTACCCCCTCTTCAAACTTGTGCAGGACAGTGTCTATTTGCTATATAGTCATGTAATATTCACTCAATATCAATAGAATTCTTAAAAAAAAAAAAAATCAAAGATTTCACAAATTACCTAGAACAATGCAGCGAACATAAACAAGATGGTCTACTTTGCTAGGTGGTGCGAAAATAGAGTTACCCTTGTTATGGATCATGGCACAATCATGACCGTTGGTTATTCTATGACATGAAATCACCAACTCCTGGGATTGCACACATTAGCCTGATAAGGGTAACTCTATTTTTACTCAGCTAGGTAGGTAAAAGATATATGTACTTAAACCATAACTAACACATAACTACCATTAACATATAACTAACACATAACTAACACATAACTACCATTAACACATAACTACCATTAACATTAATTAACTTAAACCATTGCATCTAACATTTTTAAATTACAATCCCCCTGAAACCCCCTTTGGTTTGGGTGCATATTCACACGGGTGGTTACGTAGGGCAGCGAGAGCCCCTAAGAACTTACATGTACAAAATTAACACTATTAAGTACATTCTCTCAAACCTTATAGTATTTTATAAACCTTAATATACAGTATACAAAAATTTGTACATGCATACCCCACAAACGAGGATCGCTATGTACGGTCCTGATCTTGGAATAAAGGGCAAATATGCCCATCCGACAGCTCTCGTTGCCCGGAGTAACCCCCCGTGTGAATATGCACCCAAACCAAAGGGGGTTTCAGGGGGATTGTAATTTAAAAATGTTAGATGCAATGGTTTAAGTTAATTAATGTTAATGGTAGTTATGTGTTAGTTATTGTATCAAAAAAATTTTTGGGCCCTTCGGGCCCTTAGGGAAACAAAGAGATGGCAACATCAACACACCACAACCATTGGCTGTGCACTTAAGGGCAAAACTAAAACCACAACCATGTAAACAATTTCAATGGCGATGATGTGATATGGCAACGTGCCCAACAAGATTACCTATATATATGGAAAACTTCGTCGGTTGCGAATTTGGTAGTGCCACCTCAATTTATAAAGTCTTGCCAATTTAGTAGTGCCATTGAAGGCTGCCATGAAGGAACTCAATTTTCTTTTAAATAAAGTTCATCATATCTTTTAACAACAATCTCCATCACCTCATATTTTATTCCCCTTACTTCATATGGGAATTAATAACTGAAAAGGTCACATGAAGGTCAACAAATATGAACATATTTTATTCCCTGAGTATTTACTAGCAGAGCAGGAAAAACTAGTCACTGTTTATGCTTCATTTATGCTTCAGGAAAGAACATTAAATGTTGGTGCAAAGGATGCATTAAAACATCATCTATGGATATGGAAATGACGAGTAATATAAAAAAAAAAATGACAATGGTCACAAACCATTGAACAGATAGATAAGTAAGAAGAAAATATGCAACACTGTAATATAAAGCCAAAGTGTAACGTGGAAATGAAGCCAAAATGTCTCAATAATCTGTTGAACTACTTTACTCTATCTCTTAGAAATATCGTGTGCTTCTAAATAAGAATAATTTGGACGACTATGACTGGAGACTGAACCACCGGGAGCATAGGTGCTACGCCCTCCCACACAGAAGAGAAGAATTTGGCTGCTTCCCCAAATCTTCTCACCATGCCACACTTACTAGATATGTAGCACAACTGGCTTAAACTGGAGTTGAAAAGTATAATGCAAAATCCTCAAATTAATTGTTACAAAGAACCAAATAGGTGCTGCATACTAGGTAGAATCAAATCTTTCCCTTTGCAATTATGTGGCTTTCCAAGACCTGTTTGATTCTCTGTACAGTCAAAATGATTCTATGGTTCCTGTCAAATTGTGAAATTTCCCCTTTGAACAGATTTGTTCAAGGCACGTGGTCGCATACCTCTAGCTTCATCTGCACACCTCTAGCTTTTGCAATTGAATGAGCTAAAAGCAAAGATGTAAGACGACATTAGTGTAACGGCAGAATATCAAGGTATGGCAGGTTTGGATATTGAATTAGAGGCAACTACAAAATTTTGAAACTGGTCTTGTAATCTGCAACAAAGGCAAATGCTCAATTTTTAATCAGATAAAGAATTGGGTTATATTTACCCTGCCTCGCATCCACGTGATGCAACATGGGATCTGCAGTATCCCTAGCAAAGACACCAAGAAGAAAACGTCCTTGCAAAGAACAATCCAAAAACAGTAACCGAGCTTCTAACTTAATAGTGCCTGTGCAACCATCTTCATGCACGTAAGAAATCCCACATCATTGTTTTCGCCTCGCAAAGATATTGCCAAACAAAGCTAGCTGCAATTTGTACAATTTATAATATCAAGCTCATTGCAAATGGTGATTGTAACTAGCATACTATGGCAGCTCCCAAATGTGAATCGAAGCATGTCTATCTACATATCTATTTGTGATGAATATACTCTCTTAGAACCATCTATGAATTTGAGATTTTGAAGCACTTTGGAAGCTTCATCTACGGGTTGGGCGGTCATGGCAGCCATATTTACGTACAATTGCTCCATTGCTACCGCCTTAAGTTGAACGAAACTAAACGCTAAATTCAAGCTTGGAATCTTAAATTTGATAAAGCGAAAAAACCTTTACCTGGATGTGGAGGCGATTGCTGCCATTGATGTGCTCACAAGCAAACCCTATAGCCCTTAGCCAAATATGGTAGATAGAATGCTGGTTCTTTATTCCAAGAAACGGATTTGGATTCTCCGGATGACAGAAGCTCGCGGGCGTAACCCGACATGGGAGCTTTTCATGTCAAACCGTTGGAACAATGAAGAGACGAAAGCAAATGTAAGAGGCAAGCAAACGTAAGAGACGACGGTTTTGAGAAATCTTGCCGCCACTCCTTCCTATAAGCCCAAATCCATACCTCGATGGATTCTCGGACAAAGTCGCGGGCGTAACCGACATGGGAGCTTTTCATGTCAAACCGTTGGAACAACAGAAGAGACGAGCAACAGAAGAGGTGAGGAACAGAAGAGACGACGGTTTCAGAAATCTTGCTGCCGCTCCTTCCTATAAGCCCAAATCCATACCATGCTATAAATCTGGCTTAGTCTGCCAAGATAGACCAAGAAAATCGATTGGAAGCTTTTCTTTGCCTTCGAAAAATATGAAGCACAGAACCTTGTATCCTTGCTCGAGCTCTAAAACCCTAAAATGCCCTTGAACCTTGTATCCTTGCTCGAGCTCTGAAACCCTAAAATGCCCTTGCTCGAGCTTTGCATGTTTTTTGTTTAGGATGCGTTAAAAAACCATGGAAGCAACCATTGGAAAAATGACACAAAAAGCACCATGAACTTAAGCGCACTCTAGATATACGCATTAGTACGTCCCACAAAATACGGCCTTCAAATCATATGAAAACCATAGAGAAAAACGTATAAAATTACAAAAAAAACCCCTGTTATTATGCTACATATTGGGGCCTCAACGCCTAAAAGCCTGGCCGGGCAGGAAAGAGAGCTCGAGTTCCGCCAGATGGAATGTGCGGGAGCACAAAAAGGCCCAAGTGTAAACGGAGGCGATAAATCCACAGCCTCGACAAGACCTTGACGCATGCTTCCTCAGTGAGCTATGGGATGCCAGCATCCTTGAACAGGTCAAGACGGCACATTATCAATGCCACATAAATCCCAGGTTGGAGCGGGGCCCGTAATGCTACCTGCGCACTCATCTACCCATGAAAAAGCGTAGATCCATTGCCTCTATCCGCACAGGTGCACACCATCTCCAGATTGAGACAGGGAGATGGGTTGGAGAGCTGCGTCAGGAGAGGCTTTGTCAACATTGCCAGGTTGGAGCTGTGGAAGACGAATGTCACACCCTTCAGAGTTGCCCAGCATATATGACATTCGGACACGGTATGCTGAGCTGGTCCATCCTGGCCAGCCCATGCATGAGATGCTGAGCACGAGCTCGGTACGGAGGTTGGGCTCATACATTCAAGAGATTATGGATCGTCGAGATCAGTTTGGCCCTCGGGCACTTACCTGATGCATGTACATATTTCTGTCTATATTTGTATTTGTTTTTGTATTTGTACAGTTTGACAGCGAGCCTATTCCTGTCATGGTTTTTCCCCCAAACAACCCTTTAGGGCAGGGAGGGGTTTTTCTTTAACACGGACAGTAATACGCTTGCTGCGCCTTGGTCTCCGTGGACGATAAAAACTCTACTCTACTCTACTCTACTCTACTCTACTCTACTCTATTCTATTCTATTCTCATATATTCTTGTACCTTCTTTGGTTTAAGGAAAGACCTCATAAGAGTATACAAAATAAAAAAATATTCATATTCTTTATTCTTTGCTTATAGAAGGAAGACCTCATTTGTGGCCAAAAAGCTTCATTGCATTTAAAAGATGCACTACAAAAATGTTGCCCTATTACGACGTCTATTACGACATCCAGACGCCGTTTAAACATCGATGAACGTCGACAAAACGTCGATAAACGACGCCTGTAACGACGTTCGGACGTCGTTATACGACATCACGTCGTCGTTATTCACGTCGCAACTGCGGCGTTGGTTAGCGACGACAGGGCGTCGTTCAACGACCACGTGCACACATGGCTGATGCCACGCGGCCTAGCGTTGCCAACGCGGCCGCTAATTTGGCTGACGAGCTGGCGACGTCGTTCGTCGACGTAAACGACACGTCGACTGCCACTGTGCGGCGTTCCAGCGTGGCGTCGCCAGCGCACCACTGACATGGCAGACAGCTGGCGACGTCGTTCGACGATGCTAAGTGACGTGGCGGCCACTATGTCAGCTGACGTGGGGGACCCTTTGCCAGCACACACGCTGACGTAGCAAATGTCACCTTCGTCGATTAACGACGTCAGACACGTGGCTATCAGCTGACTGGCCATGCCAGCTCATCTCGCCCGCAGTGCACGTGGCAGCCACGTGGAAATGTCGTTTAACGACGTGAGGCACGTGGCTGCCACGCTGACTGGCCATGCCAGCTCATCCCGCCCGCAGTACACGTGGCAGCCACGTGGAGAGTCGTTAAACGACGTCAATCGAATTTTGAAAAAAAAAAATAGAAAAAGTACAAGAAAAATACTGATTAAATATTAGTATTCGATATAAATAAGCGTTATTATTTAATATCATCCTATATTATAATGTTTTCATGTGTGTCCGTTTTCAACTTCGCCCTAAATTGGACGGTTTACATCGTTCGGCATATAGACCCAAGCGCTAAGATTCATTCCAAGGTTTAGGGTTTTAATTTTGCTATCTTTCTTCCAGTTAAGGCTTGTACTAAGCTTACAGAACGAATCAAATGGATGTAAATTAGGATTAGGGCGGTCATCTTCGCCGTGTCTGGAGCAGGATGGTGCCAGCCTGCTTTGAATACCTAGCTTTGAACGCCTTTGCTGCAGCTGTGTTCGATGCTGCTTTTGTCCAATGTGGTGGACGTCAGGGGATTCCCCTGTAAGTACGCTTGCATGAGGGGATTCATCTACAAGTAGCTTGCATTTTGACATGGAATGGAAGCTTTATGGTCAGTTCAAGATGTGTGCCATCAGTCCCTTTGTTTGGAAGCTTGCATTTTGGATGAGAGAATCTTAAAAATGTAACGGCAGAGCAGCTTCAGCGTAAATACATTTCGTCTTCCTTTTTGTTTTGTACAAATTTGCCTCTTTTGGAGCTTTTGCAGCTGGAAAATATAAGAGCATTGTTATGGGAAGAACACTCCTGCTTGCAACTATCCACCATTTTTCAGAGGTAAGATTTGGCTGGTATGTTCTTACAATAAAAAATGTGGTCCAATAAACTGTACTTGATTCATGCTATGCTTTGTGGCAGAGGTCGAAGTTTGCAGAGGGGTAGTTTAAAGAGCAAGAACTGGAAAGGAGATGCTTAAGATCTAGGAAGGCTACGACAATTTTGAAGACTCAAAATGGTAGGATATGAATTTCATAATAAGATGGATAGCAAAAGCACCATGGAATAGAAAGTCCTCTATATGCTAAGAAGGATGGTCAATTGTACGAGGATATTCAGCTCATTTTGTTAACATGTGAATATTCAGCTCATTTTTCAAGTAGATACATGATACGTGCATGAGTTTGAAGAGATTACAATTCACGTTGAGTAGCAAATACCTAAGCAGAGGTGTCTACATGTTGAAACATGTCTGCAAACATATAAAGCCCAAGCATCAGCATATCTGCTGTATTTGTTTTAGCAATATTGTAACGAAGCACCAAAAACATCTGCATCTGCTCTATTCTAGCAGCACAATAGTTCATGCTTTACTTAAATATAGGGATAGCAGAAACAAAACAAAATTGCAAAATGAAATTGCAATTAGCAGAAAGCAGGACCTTACTAATGGGTTATCAAAGCAGTGCATTTTACTATGGTTGGATTTAGAAGAGGCTCTGAAAGTGCTCAACTTGAAGTTGTTTCTGTTCCGGCTCCAATACGACAAATGAGAAATTAGCACTGAAAAAATAATTGCAGATTGTAGCAGTTGGAAGAGATCCTTTAGTTGGACCAGGTCCATTTAGTTGAAGAAGCATGATAATATCTCTTTATTTGAAAAAGCATGTTAATACATAGTTTGAACAAGCTTAAACTCATGCTTTTTGGTTTTTCTTTGACAATAGGGATCTTCTCATAGTCCTATTATCTTTACTCTGCAGAAACATTACAGGAACAAGTTGAAGCAATAAAATAATCTTAGGTGCAAGTTATGAAGTTCGTTTGTTTCAGACCTAGACCAAGCAAATGGATTATGAAACAAATTGAGTTTCTTGGCAGCTGAATCATTCCGAGGTGTGCGTATTACAGTTCAAGGCATTTTTACTTTCAAATGATTAACCTTTTTATCTCCCACAACCTACGGGCTATTTAGATTGAGATTTCCAGACCAAAATAGAGTCTGATTGAGTCCATATTCTAATAGAGCTTCCATAACACAAAAATTAGAGTCCAGACATGCAGTACCACCTTCCGTAACGAAAAATTCAAAATTGCAATGCAAATTTGACGGTCCATGTTGTTTTTTTGTACATTCAACTCATCTGTTCACGTTTCTAGACTTACTGAAAATGCCTAGGATAGAAAGCTCCAACTGAAGCCAATTACTACTCTAAGGGCATGACAATCTTCCCGTGTTTCAACTAAAGATTAAGCACCACTTGGTGTAGGCACGCACAAGAGCATGATGCTGCAATTGGTAATTACATCAATCTGGAGCAGTTGAGTACTTACTGTAATCAAACAAAGGAGAAATATAAAGTGATTATGCAATAGCAACTTATAAAATAACAATAACTTCAAAAAGTTTGTCTCATTTATAATAACTTCCAAATTGTTTGTCTCATATATTAAGGGATAGGAAACCCTGCCACGGGGCATTAGATTACCAAAAAGAAACAAGCCAAATCTTTCCATAATCATATAGGTCATGCCAAATGAAGACTATTTAGTTTCTCCCTTTGAGAAATTGTAAGTCACTTTAGCTGCCACGTACATGCCTAGACCTCCATGTCTAATTTGCCACTATAAATTATCCTTCACATAAACAAGGTAATGTCAAACAAGGTAATGACTTTTGTTCCTTCCAAATTAGGTGAATTGCTATTTTTTGCATTCTACTGCAATGTTGCACACACTATTGCGCATTATTATTGCATTCTACTAATGATCTTATAGAAACTTTGAAAAATGGAGAGCACCTAGCCTTAAAAGGGCAGTTCAAATAAAAAAACACAAGAAGGTAAGTAGAGATACCTTCTAGCACATTCCTACAAATATTAGTAAGGACACGTTTCCGCTAAGAATATTAGTAGAGACACCTTCAAGGTGGGAACATTGCTGGCTTATCATTCACATGTTAGTAGGGACATCTTGGTTGGGAGCGGGGTTGACTTATCATTTACAAGTTTCTAACTTATGCTCAGCAATGCTGGACACCATAACTATTATATTATAATATATAAGATGTGTTACTCCGTAGAGCTGGAGAACTTACTGTTAGAAAAAAAGAGGAAGAACCACCAATTGAGATCGGTTAACCTAAGCCTAGACTGCGCAGGCTCGGCTTCCGGGCCGTACGTGGAACTTACACTTCATACGGGTCTTCTCAAGACGGCTGGCGACATTCACTTGACCTCTCCTTCACCTTAGCTTAGGAGGAAGCACCATTGCGAGCAGGTGTGGACGAAGCGAGGCCAAAAACCAAACTCTGCATTAACAAAAATGTTACATTTATATCATCGTTGTAAATATATCATTTGCATCTAGGCGATTGTACCCATTAACAATCATACCTTCAAAAAACAAGACATTATATGCTAATTCCTGCATTTAACACGCATGTAATAATGTCTTAACATGGTCATTGCAATGTTTTTATGATATGTCACGTGTATCGTCAAAAGGCTGTATCATTAACACGTGACCAACTTATGCCCAGCAACGCTGGGCACCCTAACTAGTTATTTAAATAAAATTTTAAAAATTAGAAAAACAAAAAAAAAAATATTGATTAAATATTAGTATTCAGTATCATAGTAGATAAGCATTATTATTTAATATGTAATTAAATATTTAATAAATCAAATAATCAAAAAATAGAATCGAGCATAAAAATTTTAAGATAATTAATCATAGGAAGATCAATTAATATTAGAAAAATCGCAAATAATAAAAACAAAGCATAAAAAATTTACATTGAATTCAATTAGTATATTTCACAATGTAATTTGCACATTACAAAATATATTGAGTCAATTCACCACAAACTAAAAGACTTGCAAATTTTACAACAAAAAACGAAGTCTTTAGTTGTTGATATGCCTGCCTTCGCCTTCGTCTTCGCCTTCGTCTTCGTCTTCGCCTTCGTCTTCGTCTTCGTCTTCGTCTTCGTCTACCTGCATTATGTTATATGGCAACAATTAGTTGATTGTAGTCGCAATTAGTTCATTGTAGCGAATGATACATACTTCCCCCCGTTCACACGCAGCGGCGTATTGGATGGCCGCACGATTGCCTTTTTTGAAGGCCCTTTCGCGTTCATCTTTAGTAACATTCTCTTGAACAGTGCCCTCTATTGAGAATGAGCACCAAAACTAATATTAGTGTTCAATGTGAGAACCTAAATTATAAACCAAATTTATACTTACAAATAGCTTATTAGTACCCTGAAAACCGCCAGACCCAGTCTTATTGGCACTATAGCTGCCACTTGCCGTCTCTACCCTCGCCCTCAAAGCTGCCGCTGTTCTACTTACCCCTTTTTTTGATAATATGTTGGCCTTCAAACACTGCAATGCAACACAAGGTCTTAGTCCACATGGCGTCATCTAATTATACGACTACATGGGAGAGATGATGTACTTCAAATGCCTCATCAGTCCACCCTAGAGGTTTTGCCACTTCCTCTATCGAGACTCCTGCAGCTTTTGCCAATTCTATCAGCTGCTTCTTCTGATTACCTCTGCAAAATATATGAGTACAATGAGGTTATCATGAAGAACGAAGGAGCCTAATACCTGGTGGCTTTAACATGTCTACCACAATGTGAAACAACCTCCCTCCATGAGATGTCTCCTGACTTGAGCTCGGGATATTCTTCTTCTAAAGCCGTTTTGATCCTCTCTTTTTCCGCATCAAAGGCTCCCGAGTTCCATTCACCCTTGTGGACGTTTTGGCAAATGTTATTTGTGACACTATTAACCGTATTCCAAAAATTATCGCCATCTGCAGTGGTCCTGTACGGCACCTTCTTCAAAAGACGACACTCAACATACGACTAACATATGAATATGTGTTAGTGCACAAAAAAAGGCATAATTCAAGATGAACTCACTCATAGTCAAAGACATGCTGACGTGCAGGTGGTGCACGATCTTTAATAGAGCTTGAAGAGGAATTACGTCCACGGGAACGTGAACGACGGTCGGTGCTCTTTCGTCCTCGGGAACGGGCCTAAGAAATTCCGAAGGAGTGTATGAGCTATGACGAGCAGGTTCATAGGCGGACCTCTGCCTACTTTGTTGAATAGCCCCGTGCGCAATCTTCCATTCTTCGGGCGTCATCGTGCTTTGCAATTCATTCCACCTATCTTCAGGGCGGGCGCCTCGTTGATATCTCGGAGTTCTCTGCTCTTCGTCTTGCTCCTCGACGTGAGAATTTTTTCTTCTTCTTCTAGAAGAAGAAGACCCGCCCACAACCACGACGATGAACACCATGCATATGACAGCAAAGACTATGCCGCATTTACACGCTACATTTAAAAACATTTATTAGAACGTTAAAAATAAATGGTTAACTTACATCTTATCCTAAAAAATAATCCATACCAAATCCGCACAATGGTGGAGGTGGCGGTGGTGGCGAGCTATACCCGAACGACCAACCTTGCCTCTTAAGGGCCTTTGCAGGTTTAGGGCCGTCCATAAAGCTACCAATCCAGTAACGAAATAAAGTTGTCAACCCAAGATATGCCATCGTGCCGCAACCCATGATGCAAAAACTTGTAAGTTATTTATATGAAGTGTGATGAATAACATAGTAGGAAAGTGAGAAATGTTAGCAACATGGGAAGTTCATTACAAAACATTGGAATTTGTATAATTAAAAGTGTCTTTATATATTTTGTTATTAGACAATTAAAAAAAATTACTATTCTTAAACATGGCAAGATATACAATGTTTTATTCATTCTTTGAGTTGTGACAACAACAGTTTTGACATCTCCAAGGCATCCATGCACTTCATGTGTCGTCTTTGTCTCACAACCATGGTAGAAGATATTCCAACACTTTGTAAGGCTTCAATAACTTCAGAAGCTTTGGGTCGTTTCGAGAATACATCTTCACGTGGGCACATCATTCTCGTTTTTTGCTCCTCCAACTTGTCAAGACGTCGTTGGTACATATGGGTTGGATTAATCCATTGGGCATTGTTGTTATTATTAAACCACTCCATTCGTCGCATAGCTTGCACAAAATCAAGAAGCATCTCATAAATATATCCCAATGCATAGACATCATGAATTTCGTGTCCCCATACACGATCATCATCCTTTGATTTCTCAAACACAGTTTCCTCTAACCATGGATATTTTGCTTGTCCATCCGAAAGTAAGTACCGACACTTCAACAAGGGACGACGCTCTTTGGCGTAAAAATGAATTGCATTGTCCCAATCACCAATGGCCACCCACTGTACTCGTCATCAAAATGTAATTTGACTCTCTTGCAATTAAGCTTTGTGTGAGTGAAGTGGCGTTTGTGGATCTCAACGACACCTTACCGCTGGGGCAAGAGCTATCTCCGGAACATCTTGATATACAACTCGCATTTTGCTCCTAAGTTCAGTGCCTATGTGTTTGTCAGTTCTTCTTGGCGCTCTAGCAATTGCATTTGACCATCTTCTAAAATGTGACAGGTTATTAGGTAAATAGTCAAACAAGTGTGCAAGTGTCTCTCCATTCACGAATGGTAGAATCACCATTGGCCCTATGGTATCCCAACTAGAGCTAGCAACTTCATATGCAAGTCTAATGGATGTAGCCAAAGCGAGGATCACGGGCTCTTGAAGCGTATGTATCTTTGAGCCATCTCATACGTCTACGCCCTATCTTCGCCCCTTGAAAAACCCATCCACTGTATAGCTCATCATCTTGGAAGTGTTGTGTTCCGTTGATCTTGATTTGATACGTGCGATGAGTTGGTTTCTCTTCAATAAGGCGTATCACATCCACGGCCTCTACGGGTATGGGATCAACAAAGATTGATGTGTTCATGTGATTCTCCAAAGAAAAGTGGGGCTTGCTAGGCCCCTGCTCCACTAGAGCTTCCCCCGATGCAAAGCATTTTTATTACCTCAACCGACGTGCATTGAGATCCCAATAATGATCTTCTTGTGATCCGCATGTCGCTTCTTTGAGGAATTCCATGAAGCTACCCATTCCTTGACATGAGCCTCGGCATTGGGACTTTTAAAGTTGAATCGTCAAACATGTCTTCGATTCGTCCATGGGGTTTCCAATCATTGACTTTACATGTGTGTCAAGGAGAGAAGTCAACATTTCTTCTGGCCAGCCATTTTTGTGCTAACTCAAATTGGCACTTCCTTTTGACATGTCTGACAAAATGGTCGACACGTTGACCAGTTTGCATCTCTCGGTCGGGACTTTCGTTAGCACATATCTCATTTATGAGCACGCGTCTAATCTCACTAAGCATTTGTGTCTTCACACTCGGGGCCATACCTACAAACCAGGGAAAATTTTAAGGGACCTATAATTTTGTATAAGTATAATGAATTGGCCATTCCTTGTAAAATATGCCCCCAAAAATGTAGCTTGAACTGGCCATTTTTCCTATTTTTTTCTAATGTGGCTGCAACCCAATTGGCAATTTTTGAACCAAATACCTAATAATGTGTAGCTCAAATGGCGATTTTTAGCTAGATAAATATAGAGCTAGTTGCCCGAATATAAAAAATCGCTACCGTATATAAATGTATTTAAGTTACATATCGTATGAATTTGAATTCATACCCTATATATTTCAATAATGCACATATTGCTGGTAGGGAGAATCGGAAATCGGATGCCGGAGTCTTCGTAAAGAGGATTGAAAAGTGCCTCGACATTTGATTTTTCAAAAGAGCGAGATTATTCTTAGTTGGTAGATATATGTAGGAATAAAAATTTCTAATAATGTTAGCCCCCATAAGTGACGAATTTATGAGGGGGCCTCTTAATAAGTTACGATTTGGCGAACTTAAGGCATTACAGGATTTGGCCAAGTGGCCTAAATGGCCATTCTATAAGTATATCTAGTTCTCACTTGGGACTAAATTGGCCACAAAGTCAATACCACTCCAATTAGCAAACATCTAATTGGCCACTTTAATATCATAATAGGCAATAAAGTGCCACGAAATGGCGAATCTGCAGGTAGTCCATACTTAAGGCATCCTACTCAAGCCGGACGTCGCATTTTGCCTAAACCTGTAATTTGTAGCCAAATGGCCCTGCGGGGCCACTAAAATTTTCGCTGCTACAAACCAATTTAGATTCATTAATCTTGCTTTGTGACTTTTTTCAAACCTTCATTATGAATCTTTACCTACTTTCTTAAGAGTTAGTTTCCCTTTTAAATTTTTTTTTTAAACTAACTATTGAAATTTTTTCTTGCTCTTAACCACCCCACATTAGTGTTTCTTTGACATCCCTAACATTTTTAAAAAACAACATTCTTAACTAGAAACCCGAAAATCAATAATGCGATTTTTTCAAAACCCTAACTGACTCAGCCTTTTATTTTTCCTTTTTGTTTAAAATTTGAAGAGACAAACAAGATATAAAAAAGGAGGTGCTATGGACCCGGTAGACCCGGTCTTCTCCACTCAAGGTGGAGCCAACCATGCCCTTGTCCATACCATTGGTCAAGGTAATAAATTAAATAGAGAATGGACCCAGTACACCAAGTCCTCTCCACTCAAGGTGGAGCCGGCCCTTGTCCAATCTCGTAAAGATTCCTATTTATTAATATATTAATAAACAAATAAATAAGAGTAGGCGGTGAGCTTGGACCCGGAACACCTAGTCCCCTCCACTCAAGGCGGAGCCGACCATGCCCTTGTCCAAGTCTCCCCAATTTTTTCTAAACTAAATACATTAATCAATAAAATTACAAGAGTAAACGGTGAGCTTGGACCCGGAACACCTAGCCCCCTCCACTCAAGGTGGAGTCGACCATGCCCTTGTCCAAGTCTCCCCAAGTTTTTTTTTTAACCTAAATAAAATATTAAAATTTTATTCTCCTGCTCAAACTCAAATTCTTACCTAGAATGTCTACGAGTTGCAAAAATCGATTTCCAAGAGCAACGCATTTTGTTATGAGTGTATTTGAAAAAAAAAAGGCATTCAATAATTAGAAAACTTATATATAAAAAAAAAAAACCATTCACATTAAAAAGACCATTGACATTAAAACTATTTACATTGATCATTAAAAAAGAACTATAGACATTGACAAAAAAAAAAAAAAAAAAAAAACATAAAGAGGAAGAACATAAAAAGAAGGGGCCTCGTCTTTCAACGACGTCCCCTTCTTGTAATAAAAATAGAGGAAAAAAAGGGCCTCGTCTTTCAACGACGCCCCTCTTCTTCCATGGAAAAAAAATAGGAGGAGGAGGAGGAGGAGGAGGAGGAGGAGGAGGAGGAGGCTAATATGCTTCTAATATGCTTTTTGATGTCATACACTTGTTTTCCAATAACATGCATGTGTGGACCCTAGGGGTTGGAAAGAACATGTAGATGGGCTCAAATGTAAAATGGTTGCTAAAGAGCAACCATTCGTCTTAATCTTTTGCATTGATTGCAAGTTGCTCCTTTATGGATTTATTATTTAAGGCTTGAGTAAAAAGTGGACCTATATATTTATATTTATAGGTTGTGAATGCTTTTTTGAGAAAAAGGTGGATTGCCAGGTTAAAGGTGCTACGACATGACATTAGAGGACCCTACGGCATGATCTTTCATAAATATCTAGGTACAAAGCTTTTTGTATACACGACTTTAGAAAGATATTTTGTGTCTCATTTTCCTATACAAGTTGTAGCACGATTTGCTCTTGGCGCCAAAATAGAGCTCCGCTAATATGTGCAATGCATTGAGCGGGATGCTTTTGTCGTCCGCATCTTAATCCTGGTCAGAAATTATATGTGTGATACATCTTCTCTCAGGAAAACACTAAATGGTTTTGGTATTAAAATGGTTCTTTGCCTGGCAGCGGTGTTCATGCTCGAAGCTTGACATGGAGACATGATGACAATGAAAAAAGCGTGAATCCCTGGCATGCGGCTGTGCCTATTGAGTGATTGCATGCAAAGATCAGACCTCAATCTTAGAAATACGAATGGAGCTGGAGGAACTATGTGGCCTTCTTACTCAGGTTGGATCTATTTATTAGTGGTATAAGCTATGCAAGGAATAACTTGGCATTTATGTTCATGAATAAGCATCTACATGCTGTACAAATATGGACGACCTTTTTGATGAAGAAAAACAGATTTAAAAGCTGAAGCCTGTATAACAGTATGATTTATGTGGCATGATATTCGTTTGCTTGCTAGGTTCCTTAATTTTATGCTTAATTTGTTGGCTTTGTAGGTCGCTTGCTAGTATGCTATATAGACTGTTGGCTATGTATGCTTTTGCTAATTGCTTAGATGTCATGAATACTCTAGTGCTGATACATTAGAGGGCTTTTCCTGTTTTGCAGATCTTGCTGCATATGGGGCTTGCTTAGATTGCATATATATGGTAGCGCTAGTGCTTGTTTACAGCTAGGTCCATGCTTGTGCCTGCTTATTTAGTAGTGCTAATGATGTGATAGATCTCTTATGTTGGTGGTTTATTGCTTAGGCTTTGTAGTTTAGATAAGAATATGTTGCTTGGTAGTATACGATGCATATCTAGGGCATGATTGGTGGTCTAGTTTATGTCTGCAGCCGCTTGCTTAAATTTCCTGCTACAAATATGGGAAACACATAGAGAAATTACACGTTTGTGTGGACTTAATGATAAGTTTGGTTTGCTAGCCTACAATCATTGTTGTACGGAATTGTGGGTTTGCTAGCCTACAATCATTGTTGTACGGAATTGTGTTAGACAAGAGTACATATACTGGTGTAGCTCTATAATAATAGGTGCTGAAATATGGGTACTTATTGAGCTAATTTTGCAGTCTGTCTAAAATATGAGGCTAAAATATGAGGGCTGAAGTTAATATACTTGGTGAGCGGACAAGGAAGATTACCTAATGTAATTTAAGAATATGGGCTGATCTTTGCATTTAGAAATGGACCTGCTTGAGCTACTTGTAGTGGGCTGATATACGTGTAGCTTGTAAGCCTTTCTAAAATCTGAAGAACTATGCCTACATTTATGTAGACTGGATGTAGAATGGATACTTTATCTAGTGTGTGCTCCCTTTCCATGGTAGCATACAAGACTACGTAATGGTACATCTTGATCAAATAGTTTGCTGGGGTAAGCAGCATGTTCCAGCTGACCATAATATTCTGACCATAATATTCACAAGAAAGTGTGGATCCAAAGTATTGATCTACTCTTAGTATGTTTTGGATAATTTATCTGAATGTAAAGGGTGAAGGGCGATAAGCCATGATGTTTTACAGCTTACCTGACGCCCCTTGTCTTGTTACCATGTGTATGCTAACATTGGCATTGTTTGGGTGCAGGTAACCAAAACATCATCTCCCTGATTTGCTTTCAGAGGTTTGAGTTACAAAAGGATCGGATGCGAGAAGACCAATGAACTTCTATAGTGCATCACAAAATATTGGTGAGAGCTGTCTAGTCTTGAATTGTGAACAATCACAATATATGGAAAGTTTAAGAAATGGAAGATTATCATTATGATGCATTTTCAAGTGTTTATTGGTTAAAGTAATATTCTGAAATATATGGAAAGTTTAAGAAATGGAAGATTATCATTATGATGCATTTTCAAGTGTTTATTGGTTAAAGTAATATTCTGATATGATGACATTTTGACTTATTATAAAGTTATTTCTTGATACTCTTTATGGAAATACTGAAAATGAATGGAAAATATTTTTTGTGGCATTTGATGATTACAAAATGACAATGAATGGGTTTAAATATATTGGATACATGAAATAAAAAGGTTTTTGATTATAGAAGTTATAGAATATCATGATTAATTGGTTTGGAGAGTGCCTGATGTGGCCTGGCCTAAAAAACCAGGGTGGATATTGGGTAAATGGTTTTACCATGAACGAGGTATTTTATATGTGTTTGTGCATAGAATAACTGTAGTCTTGGTAAGAATATATTCGAAGAAGAAGAAGAAGAAGAAGAAGAAGAAGAAGAAGAAGAAGAAGAAGAAGAAGAAGAAAAATGTGGAAAGCTTGAATAACATGAAAAACGTAGAAGTTGTGAAAAACATAATAGAAATTGATAAGCTAAGATTATTTTGCAAGATAGAATAAACATTATGGAACATTGAAATAAGGTTAGAGCAATGGTATGGAATATGGTTAATGGGTATTAACATATGAAAAAAGGAAATTTTATGGAAGATATGGCATGTGATAGTTATCTACAAGTCTTGGGACTTGGGCATTTAAACCTTGCTGGCACCTTGGGACCAACATACATATACATATAGTTGATATTTGGAAAATACAATAATAACCCTTCTGGTTATATGGCATTATGTGCATGTGCAGGACTATAATAAGTGGTGCTTTATTATTTTCGGTCTCTCAATTTGGCATGTGTGCCATTCAAAGTATTAAAGGTGTGGTTCTAACCTTCAAACATTAAATATGATTTATGGAGGTTGGTGGCATTGGGCATAGCGATGGCCACCCATATTTATGATCTTAGGTGTGCTCTAGCTAAGGTTTGAATATGCCAAAATATGGTGACAAATTACGTAAGGGTTTTGATAAAGGTTCAAAGCTATATACTTTCTGGTCAAATGCTAGGTTTAAACTTTATGGCATAATACATAGTTAGGGTTTAGCATTTTGGTTACGGATTGCTTCGTAGCCGATTTTACATGCCCAAGTTCCTCTAGCGCCTTCTAGCTGTTTGGGTTTGAATACAGTGGTAATGAAAACCATTATCGACTTCCGTGATGCCTGAATGAATTGGAACTTGCATCTGCAAATGCAAATCTGATGATAGCTGCAAATATGATAATCAAGTGATGGCTTTGGTCTTGATGAATTTAGAAAAGCTCAACTAGAACTTGATTTAAGTTGATCTAATTTCTTGTCTATTGCTTGAGCAAACAAATGCAACAATGATCTCAATATTTCATATTACACTTAACCAATTTAAACCATTGAAAAATTAAAGCTGAACCATTGAACTATTCGAAATCCATTGAATTCATTTAGCCATATTTCCCTTCGACAGCTCGGCCCAAATCAATGATTTGGCGATCAATGTCCCTCCTCTATTTCATGTTCCGATCCCCCCTTCTGCTATCATCCCATTCGACTATATGTACAGGTGAATGTTCGACGGTTAAGCCGTCGGTTTTGGTTTATCCCAGGTGGTTGACAGTTGTGCATTTCCTTCCAAACTTTTAGCCTTAACCTCCTCGACAATAAGGGAAGTTTTATCTCCAATATTTCTATCATTTGCAACCATTAATAATGAACATGCAATGGTCACGATATATCCCATAATGAACCTAGGTTTTGCAGCTGCACTCTTGTGTAATAATATAATGGAACTGAGTCTGTCTAGGTCTTCCAACGAATTTCTCATGTACTGACCATCTGTGAGTGGATCTGTAACACTTTAGGTTCTCAACTTATTTACAACTGTTTAACCCTGTGTTATGGTCTCTGTAACAACATGTGATGACTACCTTGTACAATTACAACAGGTCTAAAAAAAGGGGCTGGTCCGGATTTGGAGCGACCGAATGCCTTATTCTATGCGAAAAGCCCTATCTTATGTGGCCCATGGCTCTGCGGAAGATGATCTATGGCCCTTAATGCTTCGATCGCGATCTATGGCGATAATGAAGCATACCAACATACACTCTTGGCTGGTAAGCTTTGTTACATCGTAGTTGCTTAGTTGCATGACAAAGTTGTGGCATGAATATTTTAACAAAAATCTTATATGCCCTGGCGAAATCTGAGAATGAGCAAAAACAACATCTTTCATTCTTTGGGAGGCGACACCATCTGAGGTTGGGTTTAAGCTTTTATATTCTAGAAGATATTATCTTGACAAGGGATTTATGCCATAAAATGAATTATTGTATGTGGCATATTGTGGATGCAAATTAAATGCTTGTGGTCCTAGATGGATACACTTTGCATTCTTCCTTGCATGCAGTGTTTGAGCTGTACAAAATATTGTAGAACGATTTCTAAACATAGAGTTAGAGTAGATTAAATACTGCTGTAACTAATGCTTTTGCCTTGCCGCTTTCCTTCTATCCCTTGAGCTTAGCCTGGGTCTTCAAGCGGCCTAATGAGATCAGACCTGCATTGTCTAATAGAGAATGGTATTGTAATATATCATTCCTTCATTATTGCTTTGATTTTGGCTCAAACTGGAGGTTGTTTTGCTGATAGATAAAATCTGAGTATGTTTCAGCTTACTCCAACCCAATAAGATGGTAAGACATTTATGGGTTTAGGATTAAGAAATCCAGCTGAATACTATAGGTGAAGGGCGATAAGCCAGAGTTTTCCACTGCTTACCTGACGCCCCGTGTGTAGTTACCATTATTATGCTAACTTATGCATTGTTTGGGTGCAGGTAACCGGAACACTCTCTCCTGGTTTTGTTTTCAGTTGGAACATGTGCACGGTGGTGGGTCACGAGAAGATAGGTGGCCAATATCAAGTGCACAACAGATAAGTTGGTGAGACCTGACTGATTTGGGGTTTTAACCATTGAAAAAAGTAAGGCCTAAGCTGGTCTAATGGGGTAAGGCATTGCAATACTCCATTTTAGAGTTTGAAATGATCCATTGATTCCCTTGGCGGATTTGCATAATTGCATAATGTGAAATAAAACTCTTATTGTAAATGACAATTGAATGACGAAGGAAAGAATTTCTGATTTATTTATGGTTCAATGGATTAACGAAGTACAATTGATTTTTTATGAAATATGAAAGGCTCTTTTGAATATGAAACATATTATGAACATGAAATGTATTGTTGAATGCAAATTATCCATTATTCCTTTGTTAGAATTGAACTGAAAATCGCTTGACAGTATAGTATTTGACAGTATTTTCCTAAAAAGTCACGTTTGAATTCTATATTATTATATGAGAACTTGAGAAGAATGATTGTAGTTGAATTATCACTTGGACATAGGAGTAAGAGTACCTGATGTGGCCTGGCTTAAAACCCAGGGTAGATATTGGGAAATATGTGCTCACTTTGAACGAAGTCTTTTAATTGTTTTTTTAAACTTTAATTGTACATAGTCTTTGTGAGAACATCATAGAAGAAGAAGAAGAAGAAGAAGAAGAAGAAGAAGAAGAAGAAGAAGAAGAAGAAGAAGAAGAAGAAGAAGAAGAAGAAGAAGAAGAAGAAGAAGAAGAAGAAGAAGAAGAAGAAGAAGAAGAAGAAGAAGAAGAAGAAGAAGAAGAAGAAGAAGAAGAAGAAGAAGAAGAAGAAGAAGAAGAAGAAGAAGAAGAAGAAGAAGAAGAAGAATATTCTCTGTGATTCTTGAAAGATATACTCTATAAGGGACATATGGCATCTATAACATATGGAAGAAATATGCAAGATTACAAACAATGTAAGCTGGACGACTATCTCTAGTTGGATCATGTTGTAATTTGACTTGAAAGGTCAGAATGACGGAGCCAGTAGAAATCTAAGTGGTTCTCTATAGTAAGCTACCCTTATTGATAGTGTGAGATTAAATCAAGGGATGGACCAACGTTGCATACTTATTGTGCCATGGGGCAAGACAAGTTAATGCATATATATCTTGCTCTTACATATGAGTTATGGAAATAATAGTGTAGGGCCAAATTTAGCCTTTGGATATTTGGCCACAAAAATGCAAATTTGGCTCAAAATGTAATTGCTTTAGGGCATATTATAATTTTAGCGTACGGCATGTATAGAGCCTTGGCTGCCATAATATTAGGCTTTTCCTATATAAAGCCTATGCATAGGGAAAGGACAAGATTTTTTAGTGCTATGAAATATATAGAGATATTATGGTACCAATATGTGTGGAAAAGTTATCGTTGTACTTTGCACTACTATACATGGGAAAAGCATTGTTTGCACTTTACATAAAATATGTGTAACGTGTGTGTAAGCCTTGCAATAGCACATATTTTAGTTTATGGGCAAGAGTTGGCATAGTAGTCAAATAACATTCTTCAAAAATTAGCCACTTTGGTTTTTTGGCATGCATGCAACATGCATGCAACACTTTTGTAAAAAGAAAGAAAAGAAAGCTTTCTTATCTACATATATGGTCTTCTAGACCACGTTTCTCCTTATTTGCTTCAAAAGGGGTATTGAGCATTATTATACCATGGCAAGGTACGTATAAAAAATAAAGTATTTTTGTATTTTTATATTTTCAAGGCCAAGATTGGCCGGTTATGAAAAAATGGCATGCTGTCATATGATATTCAGGGCCTAAAACCCTTTAGTGCTTTTGGTCGGCTACTGTGCTTAGATGCGGTCGGCTACATCGCATTTTTGCCTTAGGGCATTTACAGAGTCGAGCTGCCAAACGACTTATTTCGGCAGTGGCTAATCCGAAAATACAGGGTAGTTCTGGATTTGCCTGGTCCGGATCTGAGACTGCAGAGGAGCTTGGCCCATAGCCACACAGATGTTTTTAGATTTTCATGTTTTTGAAAAACGAAATTGAAAAGGTGGTCGTTATGCTCTATAATGGTGATTCTGGCCTCTTTGACTGGGATCATACTGATATAGCTCCAGTTCAGAGCAAAAAAATGCAGAGGTCACAACTGTAAATGATTCTTCCAGAAGTATTGGGATCCTGCTAGTTTTGCTAAGCTTTGCACTTTCGACTGGAAGATATAGCTGAGGATGCTGAACAAACTAATATGGTGTCATATCACATGCTGCTATTCAGGTTTGAGATGAAATATTTGGTTGATCCTAATAGTCTCATTTTGTCTCATCTTGTAGTTATTGCCATAAAAAGCTTTATTCTGTCATGATTAGTTCTGTTATTGCTATCTATGAACTGCAATAACAAGCTTGCAAATGAGCATGAAACAAATGCTTTCTGCTGTAACAATGTCTCTACCTTATTACAGACGAGTTTCAAGGCAGATAATAGTGCTAGCTAATTCAGATGGTGATTAAAACATGGCTGGATGCTGCCAAGATTACATATGAAAAAAAGTTCAAAGAATGCAAACTGGCAGCTTGAATACAAGGACGCATTATAAGGTTTGAGTCAAATATTTTGATTTGCATAGATATGAAAGTCTTGCTTTAGTTGATGTATAAGCTTAGCTTGTACTTCAATAATCCTTTTGAATCCATGTTTCCATATAATTCCTTATGCTGCATAGATGCTTAAAGAGCCACAGGCTTAAAGAGTAATATTTCATGATCTGAATATATATCTAAGCTAGAAATGACTCGGATGTGATCATGATAATATGCCAGCCATGATACATAACAGGATAGCAATATTGCTAGACATATTTGTCGTATTAAGATTGGCACTTGTACTTACCTTATTGAAGAGAGATGTTCAAATTTTTAGTTCATTCCATTGTGAGATTTGAGATTTGCTCATAGAATTTTGTTATTAATGGATTGAGATGTTGGTGTTGTTTACATGTCAAAAATTCTATGTTATGCTATGAGGTTGATTACAATATGCTATAGAACAAATTATCAAGTTAACCAGCTAGATTTGGGACTAAGAAATTAGTTCTCATCTAATAGGAATGCTTGAGACCAATTGAGAAGTTTAAAATAATATAGTATCCCAGTTTCCTTTCTTGTTTAATGCTACCTCAGGGCAAAAGGATACAATTGGTGATCAGCGATGAGCTGAGAGACCCAATGTACCTTTTGGCCCTTGCACATTTACCATTATCATGCTAATTGTGTATTGATTGGCTGCAGGTACGGGTTCTCTCCTCCAATTGTCTCTATTTTGCTGTTAGAGTTGGCGTTAACGTGGAAAGGGAGTAACTGGATGCGTAAAAGATGGAATAAGCAATACTTTGATAGTGACACAGATAAGATATTTGAATAAATATGATCTTTATACACTTTATACAGGAATGTTATTGAATACTCTATATTTTGTACTTGATATTTACACTTTGAGAATACAAAATACGTTGCAGTTAAACTTTACATTGTATAATTTATACTTGGTACTTTAAAATTTGAGATTTGCACTTTATACTTTAAAATCTAAGATTTATACTTTGTGGAATATATTTTTCAAATCCAGGAAGTTATATGGGCTAATGGTTTGGAGAGTGCCTGATGTGGCCTGGCCTAAAAACCAGGGTGGATATTTGGAAATATGATCTTACCTTGAACAAGGTTCTTTTAATGTACTTCTGTGCTTAAATGTGACTGTAGTCTGGGTAAGAACGTGTACGAAGAAGAAGAAGAAGAAGAAGAAGAAGAAGAAGAAGAAGAAGAAGAATAAGGGGGAGATAGGAAAGAAAGGAGATTGAATAGAAGAAGAAAATTCCGAAGAAGAAGAAGAAGAAAAGGAATAGAAGATTAGAAGAAGAAGAAGAACAGAAAATTAAAAGGAAAAAAACTAAAGATTGGAAGAAGATTGGAAGAAGGAGGAGGAGGATTTGATTCAAACTAAGGAGAGGAGAATGAAAAGAAACAAGGATGGAAAGAAGAGGATAGAAATGGGATGGAATGGAAGAACAAACAAGACAAAACAAGAAGCCCTAAATCTATCAAATAACAAGCCTAGATTCAAAAATAGAGTTGATTGATCCATTCAAATACCTTTTGATGCTTGCTTGAAGCTTGGAAAGGATCCTAAGGATGATCCGCACCAAAAATCGCCTCCAAAAACGCTCCTCTAGCCACTTGGAAACAAAAAATCTAGGCGGCGGAAAATACGACGGCTCTGTTTCTGTTAAAAGTTACAGTCCGTCATTGAACAACGTCGTGACGTCGTTCAACGACGTCGGTAACAGTCGTTTAACGACGTTTATAACGACGTATTCGTTTATAACGACGTGTTTTTTTTTTTAATAAGTTACTATTATTAGCAACTTAGCTCTATTTGTTTTATTACTTATGTTTCTTATCTATATTGTGGTTGTGGCACAAATACAATAAGCATGACACACACATGATGGGTCCCAAATAGTTAAAAAAAAGGAAAGAAAATGCAATCAAGTCCTAATTCAAGATGCTGGATCTGCCATGGAAAAGCTTAAATTTGGTTAGGCCAATTTTATAGACACCAACTAATGCTTGTAGACATGGTTCCCAATAGTCCACTGTTGGCTCATTGGAAGGGAAAACTTCTAGGAGGAGAGGGAGTTTCCGGAAGAAACTTCCCCCTTCGGAAACTCCCTGCTCCTCCTGGAAGTTTTCCCATCCAATGAGCCAATACTAGACGCGCGCCCTTATAGGCTACCGCCACCCTATGTTGCTTATAGTGTTGAGCAAACTTTTACACTCACGTATTTTCCAATTTGAAATTGAAAATTTTCGGTCCGATAGCAAGGAAACTTCCGGTAAATGTCCATAGACACAATGAAGAAAGCTCGAACAATTCTCAGGTGACAGTCGGTCAGGCATGGAGGCAGAGGCCTGACTGGACGACATTTAGAAAGCATTTGATTGAAGGGTCCCTGAACCCGATACATCTAATCCTCTCCATTTGGGATGGAGTCGACCAATACCTTATTCATGCAACCCTTCAAATCATTTGTAATCTATGAAGATTGAAACTTCTGTTCTAGGGTGCCTGAACCCGATACATCTAGTCCTCTCTATTTGGGATGGAGTCGACCAGTACCTTATTCACACAACCCTTCAAATCATTTGTAATCTATGAAGATTGAAACTTCTATTCTAGGGTGCATAAACCCGATACATCTAGTCCTCTCCATTCGAGATGGAGCCGACTCGTACCTTGATCATGCATCCCTCAAGTTTTTAATATACTTTGAAGATTCAATCTTCTAATCTATTAGGATTTGGAGGTTATTTAACTCCAAAACCACAAAGCTTAACAAAATAGCAAAGATCCTACCTTATGAAGATAGACAAAACCCTCGGACGCCAAAAACTCCAAGGCAATGGGACAAAATAACAATGGAATGGAAAAATAAACCGAGCGCGTTCCCGCCATAATTAAACGTCGTTTATCGACGTTTATTAGACGTCGTTTAACGACGTTAAGCCGACGTGGCCTGACACCCAGGCATGCCACGTCAGCTCGAGGGCGTCAGATGCCCCGTCGTATGCCACGTCGTTTATCGACGTCTCGCCGACGTGGCTTCAAACCCAGGCGTGCCACGTCAGCTCGCACATGTCAGTTCTGCCCTTGTCAGATGCCCACAACGTCGTTTAACGATATGCCTGGCGTCGTTAAACGACCTACTTTGCTTGTTTGATTTGTACAAACCAGCTAGTTGGTTTTATTTCTATAAGAAATTGTAGGTAACAATTCTAGCACGTTCCCCATAAGACAAACAACATAAAATACAAACAACACAAATAGATAAACAAACTTATTATTTCCATTCATAAAAAAAGCTTATACATTACAACACAAATAGATAAACAAACTTATTGTTTCCCATTCATAAAAAACGATTATACATTGTTTTTGTCCATCATGAGGACGTGACAATTTGACGCAACCACTTGCATCATTATCTGCACATTCAACATCGTTTCCTCTTTATTTGGCTCGATGAGCCATTCTACCCGTCGTTCCCTGCAGGGAACGCCAAACGTTAAAGCAATCAGAAGCTCCCTTTCACTCATCCTTGCCACGATGGTGAAGGAGGGTTCTCAGCGGGAGAAGCAGGGGGATTGCTGTCCCTTGGAGGAGGAGGAGGAGGAGGAGGAGGAGGGGAATTGCTGGAGATGTCCCTTGGAGGAAGAGGAGGAGGAGGATTACTGCTAGAAGGGACATACAGAGTCAAGCCAACAGCACCAGGCCACGCAAGCCGAAACTACACGTCAGCCTGCATCTCGTCGATGAACGACGTCTCGCTGACGTGCCATGACACGCAGGCGGGCCACCTGGGCCTGGGCACCAGGCCACGCAAGCAGACGTGACACGTCAGTAGAGGATACCGTCGTTGAACGACGTCTTTGTCGTTTATCGACGTCTAGACGTCGTTCCACGTCGAACATCCCTTGTAGTGGTGGTCCAGCAAGTCAATGAGACGAACTCTTAAGTAAATATCTTTCACTCTATATCTCTTATCATCTTTGCCTTATTAAATGTATAGCCATGAATGGAGCTGAATAAATGCTGCCTTGCAACATGCATTAAAATAGCATATCCTAGAATAAAGTTCATTAATAACTTGAATTTTGCAAATTATGATAACGACTAAAGTTATAACATCATTCTAGATGAACAAAAACAAAAAGATAGGATATCCTAGAATAAGTTTCATTCTTGCTCTGCTGGGAAACATATAAGATTATAGAGTTCAGATAACTTGAATTTTGCGAGTTATGATAACGATTAAAGTTGTAACATCATCCTAGATAAACAAAAGCAAAAAGATGGAGACCCAGTTACCTGCAGCCAATCGAACAAATGTTAGCCTAAAAAGGATGAGAGGGCCGGCAAGTAAGCTATAGAACACCATGATTTATCACCTATCACTGTGCTCTTATTCATAAAATGAACACTAATATTAGCAATATTCAAATATTCAGATTATCCAAACTCAATGCTAGTTCTCGTTTAAGGTCTATACTAGACTAATCTTGTACCACTGCATAAAATGAACACTAATATTAGCAATATTCAAACATTCAGATTATCCAAACTCAATGCTAGTTCTTGTTTGTGATCTATAATAGACTAATCTTGTACAGACTAGCTAGCTAGCTTATCCCACTGCCTTATAGCAGCCAAGGAGAACACGTATAGGCTTTTAAATTCTACCCCAAAGTAGAGAACACGTATAGGTTTTTAAGTTTTACCACGTCGGGGGATCATCATCGTATACCCCTAGTTACCAACTCCTAAAGATAAAAGAGATTGGCAGGGTTTGAACCCATGACCAAATATACACTTATTTTGGCATTACTAGGCCTATACCAACACATATCCATTGGGCAAAACTTCTACCATACATGCATACTTTGTAGGTAGGATTTAATCCCACCTTAGGAAATCTGGAACCTAGGGGCAACTCTAGGGGCATTGCTTTTAGCCTCACCATCTAAAAGTTCCCATTACATTAGGATAAGTGGTCTTCTAGACCAGCATGTAAAGGCAATAAATGAAACACATTTCAGGGGCAACAAATGAAACATATTTTAAGATACAATTTTTGACAATGCAACAATATTAGGAACTCAATCAAATCTAATCTTGAAAGCTAGATCATGGTCAATTTGAAACAAGTTGTACTTTTAATGCTACTACCAAGAGATCTAAAATATGCCGGCTTGGAATTCAGCAAGTAATTACAATAATATGCAGCAACATCACATTGACTGGTATGGTTTGGCATTCTACACCAGTAGTAACAATGTGGACATTGAGAAGAGGACATCTTTCTTATGCCTTCAATTCTCCCAAAGGTGTTTTTCTTGCTTATGCCTTCCTATATTGAATGATCATGCAATATTTTTGTGGCATTTATGTTTACTATATGTGACATTTTTGGGATACAAAGCATTTACATTAATAATTGCAATTCTCAATTTTTATGCACTCATTAGACCTCCAAAATATCCATAAATCTTTATTTTATAAGCTCCTGAAAATTGTATTTTTGTATTGAATGGTTATATGGGATCATTTTTAAACCAAGGCACAAGCACTACTAGCTGGCATTGGTTTAGGGTTTATGAATTCATGGTCTACTTATTTAAGGGTTTGGAGGAGTTCAAGGATCCATCATACTATAAATATTGAAGAACTGAGAGGATTATGGATGGAAAGACAATGATATGTATCAACCATGTCATCAAGTCACATTAAGAAAATCTACAACTTCCGAAGATAAAAGGAACTTCAAAAGATTGAGTTCCCAACCTTTATTTTTATATCAAATACAATGTTTTAAGCATGAACAATACTAAACAAACTCTCAAATGCATGCACACCTAATGGCCATGCAGAAGGGTGAAAGCATGCTACGGTGTACCATCTAAAGTTTCTTTTAGGTAGTGCGAAATTACCCAGAAAAGTACCCAGCACTGGGTACTGGAAACTTGCACTAATGTCTCAATAAACAATAAGTTTGAAAGTTGATTCTTTATTTTAGTCTCTAATAGTATTGTTATTCTCTAATACTATAGATTGACATGATATTGACCTTCAATTCGAAATAGTGGGATTGATTTTAATGAAAAGAAAAAACAGAAAGTACTAGTTTTAAAAGTACCCAGTGTAGGTACTTTTGAGGGTTCCAAAAGTGGTACACCGTAGCATGTTTTCACCCAGAAATATAAACATTACTACCACACTAGGTAGATACTATGAAGCCACACACAAACACACCCCCACAAACTATACTGCACTCTTTCACGCAGACAAAGACACAACATCCAATAGCAATTGTATTAACCACACAATCTTCAAAAGCCTTAAATTATCAGAAGCACTATAAACTCTATGCATTCCATTATGTCTACCCATTCGATTCCACATTATACATTTCTGTCCGCTCAGTATTTGCAAATCCTTCTCACTTGGCACTTCATTACATCCATGCAATTTACTGTTTTTTATTCCACCTACATACCCCATTATGTCTACCCATTCCACATGACAAATGCCAGGCATCGCCGGGCATACGTTTCTAGTATGTCATGATAAATCTACATAATAGAAGTAAAAATTGTTTGTGTACCTATTGTAAAGTCATATATTTTCCAAGTGAAATGATTGCCAGAATATACATAGAGTTGGATGCCTCCCTTAGCTTAATTCTTTCCATTTACCAACAAAGAAAGTGGATGCCTCACTTAGCTTAATTCTTTCCATTGTCACGCTAGACACTCGTAACAGTTTTCGTTACATATGGAGGCTTAAAATCAGCAGCAGTACCACCCTCTAGTTGCAACAGTTTTGCAATAGAATGTACCTTAATACAAAAATAGGAGATAGGAGTGACTATAAGAAGGAAAAATGTGCCCCTCCGAAACATCTGAAACATGGCCGTTATTTTCTTCTTCCCTTGCTCTCCTGCCCACCCATTTCCTTCGCATGTCACTCCTCCAAGAACAACTGAAGAAGTCTTCCATGCCCAGGCTTCAGGCTCGATTGACGTTCAATGACAATGACATAATAAATGAACCCCTGAGGTGGGATGCTCAGGCTGGACCGTTTGCCCCAACTAACACTTACATTGATGGATATTCCTTTTTCATTGCCTGCATAAATTGGGTGGAGGTGGAAGAGAGTAATGCGCATTTCATCAGCATAGATGTGCCCAGGTTTACATGAGATAAGCTTGAGGTTTCTGTAGAAACCAAGAAGCTCAAGGTGGCCGGCGATGGCCTAGTAAAAGGCAGAGCTATTTTCACAAGGCCTCTGATTTTTCCAAACCATGTCAATCTCTCTTCCATGCAAATGCACCTTAAAGAGGGGTCTCACTGTAATTGTGTGAAATGTGGGGGACTGGATACCCCCTACTGTGTTTGCTCCCACATCCCATTTTTCGAACCTTGATGTTGCATTGGCAGAAAGAAGAGATGGAACTGGAGCAAGTTGAAGTTCGGAGAGAAAGTGGATCTCAATTTCCACCGACATCCATCATAAATTTGGTTAAATCTCCATCCACTTTAACTTACAACTTTCCTTGTCCTGCGGATTTGGGGTCTGAAAATGGCCCTTATCTTGGGTTAAAGATTTCCACGCCGATTCGCGGGACCAATCGGGTTTGGCGCCTTTTACTTAAAGTCGGATATTACTTAAGGTGTAGAAGGATGAGCGGGCTTACTTGGCATCCACATGGCGATTTTCATAGGGGATGCCTGGCTTTTATTGCAACCATTTTAATGGCCCGTATTTTTAGGAGTTAAACCGCCGCCCAAAATAATGGTGACTTTGACCGCCCCGTCACCGTCACCAACTCCCTTGTCAAATTTTGGTGCCAAACCAGATTGTCACTCCGGGCCTCGTGCATCCTCTCCGCCTTCACTCCTCATCGCAATCCATGTCTCCTGTAATTTCGTGTTCTTGCCCCATTTACAGAACTCCCAAGGTCAAGAAGTGGGAGGTTTTGTCTCAATAGGTTCAGGTGAGTATGCCGCCATTAACGAGGGCGAAGCATAGAGTTAAGCGACAAAGGCGATCGGGCGACGCGGACACATTGGATAGGTAGGATAAAAGAGTTCAAGTTGAATTCTAGCTACCGGAAAGTGGAAAGTATAACAATACAACATGCATATACCCCTTCCGATATGGCCAAAGAGCTAATCTCCACCAAAAACAGATTCCCAAAATTGCCCGCAAATGGTAACCACCTTAATCGGATCACACGACGTGAAGCTAGCTGTCAGCTACTTAACTGCGTAGAGATAGTTTCGCGTCGTGTGATCTCCTTATCTTTTCATTTCTTTCGTTGACACGTGTTTACAAACAACTTTATTGTGCAGGTTTATGTTTATCGGACGCCGTGGATGTCATTCTACCGAAAGTATTAGTAGCGCATTTGTCGTGGTATCACATAGACATCGGAATTGTCCTTTTCCAAGGTATGGATGCCGTGACCTTGCGGGGTATAGGCATCTGGTTTTACGGACATGATTATAACGTAAAGGTCAGGAAACCGAGCTTGAGGCCGGTTGAATTGCCCCCTTTAAGTGAACTTTGTAAGCCACAGACTAATGAGAACAATGTAATTGCAATGAAGAAATGCATGGCTGACGAGGTGCAAGCGGGAATGTCTGAAAACGGAGGCGTGAGGATGAGTTTCAAAATCTTCACACCGTTTGAGGTATTTGCTAACATATTCGGATGGCGCAGAAGTTCAAAAGTCTCAAGACATATACGTGCTTTCTCCCCCCGATTTTGTGGATGGCTTATTTTTGGTTCGACACGGGATGTTCGATTCCACGAATCATCAGGTCAACTAACAGAGGTCAGCGTAGTTAAGTCCTCCTTTTAAGTTCAGATACTTTCTTCCAAAACAATATTTATATCGTTAATTGTCAACTAGAACGAAGGAAACAGAAAAAGAGAGGTCGCACAACTTTTTTGGGAGCCGCGTTTGAGGACCATAAGACACTCCGTCGCGGTGGATATTCGAGTATGGAGAGGGGAGGAAGTCATTTATACAGCCACCATGGAAGTTTAATGGCCATTATCGAGCTAAGAGTGCTAATGGAGACAGAGGAGATTGCCGACGACTCCGTTATTTTATTGATGGCATTAGGGTTGGTTACATGCAAGAGGGAAATGTAAAGTTTAGTGAGTTCGCGATCAACAAGAAATTGTCTATCGCCTTAGCGCTTTGAATCTCGGTTTTTATTTCTCGTTTTTGTCCGATGTTTTTAGGGTTCCGTATTTTGTCCGATATTTTTTAGGGTTCCGTACAATTATTTAAAAACGTTACCATCATATTTTACTTTAACTTCGTTTTTTACTATTTATCTCTTGCCGGTTGTCTATTTTTGTCGGTGTTCAGTAGTATAAAGCGCCATCATCCGAGAAGCCATGGCAAGAACTAAGCAAACCGCAAGGACCCATCCGGTGGTGTAAGGCCAGTGATTACATTAGTCCGCCTCCTTCATCTCGAATCTGAAGTCTCTCGATAGAGATTCTCCTCCTCCGACCATGCCTAACGTAAGACCCGAAAAGAAATCCGCGATGACGACGCGGGAGAAGCGACTCCGAGTAAGTAGGGAGGTGCACTCCTGCCCGGAGATCGGAGGATGGAAATGTGAGAGACCGCGGAAGCGTAATATGACGGATTAATTATTGGGCAACCCTTTGTTCATGCTCTTATCGCTCCTCCCCGCTCCTCCCGGTGGATGCGCCGGAATCTTCAAATCAAAGGAGGAGGCCCAACGCCGAAAGGGGAAGGCGAATGAAATGTGAGGAGGAGTGGGAAGAGTAGTAGGCCGAGGAACACACCGCAAATTTGGGGTGAGGAGACGAGGGAAGAGTCGGCCGAGCAAACAGCTCCCAAATTTGGGGTGGGTGAGGGTAGTGGCCGGAAGCGGAAGACTAAGCTCGGGCATTAAAAGCGCTTCATGAGATTAAGAAGTATCGAGAAGAGCACCGAGATGGTCATTTGGCGTCTCCCATTTGCCGTGCTCGTGAAAGAGATTTCACGCAAGAGTGTGGTGCGATACATCATACCAGTTATAGAATTCAAGCAACCGCCTTTAAATGCTCTTCAAATGGCTTTCGGGCGGTTGGTGTCGATCTGTTCGAGGACTCGCAGCCTTTGCAGCAATACATGCCAAGCGGGTATTTGTCATGCCCAAGGACATGCGCGCCTCGTCTTACGATAAGGGATCCCGAAAGTACTATGGTCAAAATTTTATGGCTGAATACAACAAGAAGAAAGACTGAGGAAAAAAGGCCGTGGAACCGCCTTTGTGTTTTTTCATATGTATAATATTTCTTAATGTAATGGCTTTATAATTTGAATCTCTTAGTCCATTTCTTTCTTAGAAGCCTAGCTTCAGCACTTTGTATTTTTTTTTTTTTAATGTTATGCGTGAGGATCACACGACGCGCAGCAAGCATTGTGCTTTTTTGTTGCACATAGTAGTCTTCGGCGTCGTGTGATCCAACCCTAACCCTAACCCTAACCCTAGAATGTACGGACAAATCTCCCCACAACTTTGTGTCCCCTTTCATAATCGACAACGGCTACTTGAGTTCAAAAGTGACGGCTTTACGGCTCCTAAACATCTTGTTTTCGTCGCTTTTGCCGCCATGGATTGTTATGTGAAGTTCCCGGAATGGTATGCATCCCCCTCATGACAACGAGGAAGTTGCGCGCCGATCGCGATTTATCCGTTTCTATTGCAAGGAGTTGGACATCATGGCAAAAGGTGGCGAGCTTGGATGCTATCGCGAGGTTGCCTTAGCTTTCACCCGACCGCTTTGGTCTCGCCAAGACGCCCTTTGCGGATGTCCCCGGCTCGTGGATTCCAAAACCAGCTCTAGAGGAGGCGGCTTCCCATTTGCAAACAGGGAAGATGTTTTTCAAGAATCTTTACAAGAACGGCTCCTCCCGGCTGCGTCCTTGTGCTTAAGAAGGTATCTTATTTCTCTTTGCCGCTTGCATTTGCTAGTTATTGCATTACGCTTCGCCAAACCAAGATACACCGAAACAATAAAATCTTTAAGCCAAGGGGGGTCGCTTATGTGTGATGATGTCGACTATGACGTAGAAATGGAGATAGATCTACAAGAAGAAGAGCAAGAATGTAGGAGTTTTAGCTTCGGGACGACCGGCCTTGGGTGAACCCAGAGGAGGGAGATGATTCAAGGTGATGAGGATGGGGATGAGGATGAAAAGAAGTTGTCCGACATAACGCCAATTTTAGTGGAAGGCAAAGAATACCTATTGCTAAGTGATATACCGAGGAACCCGCCTTTGTATCGAATGTGTGCTAGGGAAGACGAGCTTATCAGTACCTTGGCCGAATGGGTAAACTTAGGCCTAGATTTTGAAGAGGATTTGGACAAAGAGATGTTTGAAGTGTCTAATTATACCGCAATGCTATAAAGCTTAAAGAAGCCTATGAGAGGTTGGAGTCTCGATTTGCTCAAGATGAGGCGAATCTACCAACGGAAGAAGAATTCCAGCGTCTCCGCAAAGCCCGCCGGGATCTCTGTGTTTGGCAGGCCCTTCATCAATCGCGCAAAGATAAGCCCGGTAGATGAGGATAAATGTGAAGAAGATAAGCTTGAGGGTTCTTATTTGTGGGAAGTAGATGATTTTTCTTTGCCGACATGCACGCTGGGGACGGGGAAAGATTGAAGGACTCTACATTGTTACGATATATCTCAAGATTCGTTAATGGGGAGATAATCGTCTTCAAAGAACTTTCAGTCAAAAGGTGCGAGTTTGTCTATTACATCCGTGCATTATGCATGTTGAGGGAACCATTCCCAATTGGCATCAAACACCGAAAGGGTGATAGCAACCGGGCGGATGTTGTGCTACAATATTTTGACGACCAAGCCGGTCTGGCTTGGGCGAGCAATATGTTAAATTTTTAGTCACGGCTTGACTCACCCAAGGTTGGAAGTGGGGTCGATAACATGGAAGTCATTGCCTTGTTGGATCGGTCTGGCAGGGGATTGAAAGAGCATGAAATTGACGATGAAGCTTGAGAAATTGGAAGTTATATGTTTTCCAACTTGTATCGGTAAAATTATTTATGTACGATTGTCCTTCCAAATTCCTAATAAAAATTATTTTATTTGTATTTATTCACATCACGCCGAAATACATCACCGATTTTACGTCATATCTAGGTTTTTCGCCGTGTGATATCTATCTCAAGAAATGAAATATTATTGGAAAAAACAATTAATTTATTTATTCCTCACACGACGCGAGAAGCAACTTCGTGTGACTCATGTTATAAATAGAAGACCGATGTCCACGCTGACCTCCGATCGAGCCTTCCTCGCTCATCTTCTACTTCCGGCTTCGCCTTCCACCTTCTGCTCCTGATGGCATCATCATCTTCCTCTAGCAAGCGACCACGCCAAGATAGCACTTCCCGCCAGAGCTGCGAAGTGGACATCACCCTTGCAGTGGTGATGAAGAGATTCAAGGAGATCCATGATGAAAACAACCGCCGTCGCCGGAGAACAATGAGGCTGGCCGCATGATTAGCCTTCACGAGGGGCTGCCGCCGACGAAGCGCAGACGTTGAGCTTCGTGGAAACATTCGCCATGTACCAAGAGGCTTAACGAGCCAGCAGGTCGAAGGTAGTTGAAACCGCCACATGATTTCGTTTGTGCCTTAGAAGATATGGAGAAGAAGCTCCGAGTCTGCGGAGGATGAGAACGCGATTCACGGCCGGTTTGCAAGGACATGAAAATCAGCTAGAGGATCATGAAGATCCCTAGCCGTTGTATCTATCTATTTTTGCTTCAAAGAAAAGTTTTCTATTTTTGCTTCTATCTATCCTCTTGTTCCAATGTATGTTATGTTTTATTAAAATATCACACGACGCGAAATGCCTTGCTTGCAATTAGGTAGCAATCAATGGATTTGGCGTCCGGTGATCTCCATGCCGCGTTCTATTTTGCTTCAATGAGAAGTTCTATCTTTAGTTATGTATCAATAAAATTACTTATGTATAGATTGTATCACCGAAATTATCAATAAAAATTATCACACGAGCTTTCTCGGAAGAAAAGGCGTTAGAAGAAGTGCGGTCCTTTTTCCTCACACGGCCGAGAAGTAACGGTCCATTTTCCCGACCCACGGCATCCGCCCGGCGTCGTGTGACTCAAGCTACTACGAAATCCCACGTTATAAATAGAAGACCTTCTATCTTGCCTTCGACCTCCGATCCTCTTCCGCCTTCCTAGCCTTACGCTCATCTTCTCCGCCAGCCTTCAGCCTTAGCCTTCTCCTCCGATGACATCATCATCCTCCTCCACAGCGGCCAGCGCCCAGAGCTGCCAGCGGACATCACCCTTGGCCGCGTGGTGATGAAGAGATTCAAGGAGGTTCACGATTTAAAACAGCCGCCTCGTCGCAGAAGATGGAGGCGGTGGACATGTGTTAGAATTCACGAGGGGGTTGCATGAGCGAGACCTTGAGCTCCAACATTAACCAGATAGAGAGGCCAATAGAGGGTCGAGGCGGCGATTTAAGCGCACACAATATTTCGCAGCGCTAGAAGATATGGAGAAGAAGCTTCGAGAGGCCTAGGAGGATGAGAACGCGACTTTACGGCCAGCCTGGGATCATGAAGATCCAAGAGCCATTGTATATATGTTTTTGTTTCAAAGAAAAATTTGCTTTGTTTCTTGCTTCTATCTGTTCTCTTGTTTTGTTTTATTAAAAGATCACACGACGCGAAATGCCATTCTTGCAATTAGGTAGCAATCAATGGATTTCGCGTCGTATGATCTCCACAACGTACACCTCGTTGTATGTATAAATTCCTAATCCTATATTATAAAATTATTGTGTATGTCTGTCGTGAACCTCGCCCTAGATCGGACGGTTCAGATTTAGGCCTGGATTGATCGAATGGTTTAGATTTAGGGTTTAGCTAGCCAGGGTAAGCTCGCAGCCTGCCCTTCCGCCATAGCAGCTTCGTTTCCCTCAGTAGGTTACCATTCCACATTTCGTTTACCATCACAGCTTATTCTGTAAGCTCTGTTCATGCAGCCATGGTTGTTACAAGGTATTTAGGACAACGAAAGGCCTACAAAGATTTGTCGTTGCCACGTTCTGCCATAGCAGCTCCAGGTAAAATATATATTTATGGCTGCATGAACCAGGAAGGAGTTTCAAGGTTTTATTTGAGCGGATTGGAGCGGGAAAGGTACGGTTCTCGGCTGTGTATGGTGCAGGATAAGAGACATAGTAGTTGCTCTTTCACTTCAGACCCTAGATTGGTATTTTCTAGAGCTTCCAAGTTAAAGTGTCTAGGATCGTTATTCATAGTCCTATTCTGATTCAAATAACACAGATCCTTGAATGTTGAAATCTGCGAACGCATTAGATTGATGATATCTAAATATGGTATTGAAATGGAGCTGTAATTAGGATATTGACATGGAACTGTGGTTAGCTGATGCTACTGTTTTTCAGGTAGATTAGGATATACAGATATGGTGCAACAAATCTGGCAAAGGCTTTAGGAAAAGGTATTGTCAAAACTGTCAAAAACGTTTGCTATCAAATTGCCAAACACTCTTTCTGCTCTGATGCTGCTTGAGTTGTTATAAAGTTATTCAAATTATTTGAAAACTCCTTAGGGCAATCCGGAGAGAGCCTACTTTGATCAAAATCGTCATCTGTTTGCATGGTGAACCGTCATGGTGAGCCATTCATTTGCATCAGCCAGGGTAAAAGACCATTTTAATCCCCATAGATACATAACTATGGGGGATCCTTTGTGCAATGCAACTCTTTTCTCTTCCCACACGAGAAGGTGGTATCCTGATAGAGCTGTATGAAGGTTTGCCCTTGGGCACAAGTACTTTGCTCCTGAAACAGACATTGAAGCTGCCAAAAGCACATTACAGGTTCTAATCAAGGTTCGAATAGAGTTCCCATTGGGCTAGCTCCAGAAAAAGAGCACAATTGCTTATGCTGCATATATCTTTTCTAAAGAGTATCAGCTAGAGATTCCTATGTTACGCCATCTAATATCTTGCTATAATTTAATTTATAATCTTATCTTATTGTGTAGAGTGGAGGAGCCTAACTATTTATATCCTTGGTGCAATTATTATTGCAGGTTGTGCATGGCATGGTGATGGGAAAGTAGCCCTCAAAAATGTTCAAGAAATAGAACAAGAAGACTTGAAGCCCGATAATGCTACATATGTTAGTGTTCTCAGTGGACGTTGGCCAGGAAAAGACATGGGGCATTAGAAGTACAAGTTTCAAATCCTTGAAGACATAGAGTCCAGTGTACAGTAGGTGTCATGAAGAGATAAGCAAGTGGGAATGGCTAGAAAAAGAAGTCTTCAAAATCGGAGCATTCATTCTTTGTTCAGCTGGCATGTGTTTGAGGCCAAGCTTCTGTTTCACAATATCATTGGCAGATAAGATGTTCACTTATATAGTGGCATTTTCTATACATGGTGCAATGCCCACAAAACCATGGGTGCTGAGGCATCTTTCTTCCATGGCCCTGTAACTTCTTTTGTCCATTGTTCTTATATTTTGCTTATATTTGCAAGTTGCTTTCGCAAATTCAATTTTGTTTCCTATATGAGCATGAGCAGACTCTTTGCAATTTGTTTGGGCATGCAAGTTCCGAAACTGCTAACTGTTTTGTGAAAGTCAGCTTCTGAACTTTGCATTCCTGAATTTGCGCGCATTTACAGATTTCAAACAGGGCAGTGAACAAGGTATTTTCCATTCCTTTATGCAGTAGACAAGCAACTTCGAATTCCACTATGCAGGTTAGTTCTTAGAGCTGCCATTTGATCCTTCATGCAGTTTCTGGGATTGTTGCCTTTATATTAGATGAACCCAGCAGTCTGCAGTTATTGTTCCAATTTTTGCTCTGCAAGGAGGTGGATTATTTACTGCAGGTGGAGGTGCAGATTTTATCCCTGATGCTTCACTACTAAACTCAGCTTTTGAGTTCCTTCGTTCGATACTTTGCTAGCCTAGATAGTCAGATGTATTGCTTTAGAGGTTGCCATATACATTTTCTCACTTGAGATGCAAGTGATGCAGAGCAATACCAATGATTCATACAACAGATATACACAGATCACTGAACAATAGGCACTACAGCCAGCTTAGAAATATTGCATATAGTAATCTGCTGACATGACATGTTATTTTAAGCTATTGTTTGACATACACCTAGCTCATTTTGTGGAGATAATACACATCTTTACATCATATTGTATAAGCATGGATTCTGAAGTACAAGTCTTTACGTCATGTTTGATAAGCATGGGTTTTGATAAATCTTTGTTAACATTTCTGAAGGATCTGCAACTCTTGAACCATGTTATCAACCAATTATGCACAACTGTCATAATTTTGTACCAATTATTTAATGTCCGAATGTGCGCAATGCCCATTATCAACAGTATTAACTGAAACGGGTCTTTAATCTGGGTTTCTTTCGGCCTTTATATTGTACATTGCATTTTGAATCCTCAATTTGGGGCATATCACATAGTTATTCGAATGTTTATTGGAAGGGAGTACAAAAATTAATAGCTATCTTGATATGTGCATTTGCGGACGTCCATCTATATTTATTGATGATGCTGTGGTTTAAGGTGCTTCTAGCGAGGTTATTTTTGTGGTGCCTCGCTACCTGTATTAGTCCATTCCAAGCTTGAAATCTTTTAATTTTCAAGCCATTAAAATTCTACAAGTGTAACTAACACCGTGGTCGACTCTATTACAAGGCACATCTTCATACCATGATCATGTGTTTTGTTTTGTTTGCAACATTTGCTCAGCTTAAAACTCCTTATCTCGAGTTGCATCCGCATGCCTTGGAGCATCTGTTGTATGAAAATCACAATTTGTTAAGTTTTTGGATTTTGTTCTACATTAAAATTTGGAAAAAGCATTTTAATTTTGTTCTTCATTTTGTTTTTGGAGAGTGTTGCTAGCAATAAATCATCTATCCTGTTACCTCTTCAAACTTAGTTAAACAAGCAACTAGCTTTGCATTCAGAAACACATGTGATTGTTGTCTGTGCTATAAATGCCTATGTTATATTCCATGACAACAATAAGCGCCAATGAAATTTAGGTTTATTCATTTTGATTATAATTTTAAACCTTCGGAGATAAAGAGCCTTGCATTTTAGAGGTTGATGTGCAATATGATAGAATCTGAGATATTAAAATGAGAATTATCAAGTTTCCTTCATATTACACTTTCCATAACACTTACAACATCAAAGAGTGCCCAGCAACGCTGGGCACCATTTCTAGTTTATTAATGGAAAAGTATATGTAACACAAATATCTAGCTAGATTATGTGATAACTTGCAGGTAAATGCGAATTTGCATGTGGATGACAACGTCTATTCACATACGTGCCTTGTGGATGACAACGTCATGCCAAGGACGTGGCATGCGCTGCCACAATAACACTGTCTTTTGTACGGCCTGCATACAGTACGGCTAGGATATGACGGATCCCATGATGCGAACATAGGCTACCGTTGCCTAATTGCATGCTATAATTTCGCCTCATAGGATTATTACACAACTTTATCGGTTTTTCAGAACCGTAGATTCCAACGTATCTCTAGTTTCTATATAAAACGTCGGAGGCCTTTGTCTTCTCCTATCCGCCATCTCCTGTTTCTACCACATCCGCCCCTCAGCCATCTCTCCCGTTCTCCCATCACTTTCAATGGCCTCCATCCCCCGCCGAGATCTTGTCTCAAGTTTTGGTCAAGGAAATTCGAACATTCGTCTTTTGGGGGAGGAACGGATCCGCCTTCTAAAAGAAAAGAATGATGAAGACGCCGCCAAGCTGGTTCCGGCAGAGGAAAAGGCCGCCTTCTACAGGGAGGTGATTTTAGTGTGCGACAATCAGCGGGCTGTCTTAGACCGCGAATTGCGCGCCACGAGATATAACCTCCAAGAGAGGCTTAGGGCCGCAATCGAAGCTGAGAGGCTGCCCGAGCTCAACTCGATGAGTGGGAAGATAAGGTTGCGGAATATGAGAACGTGGTTGCGGGCAAGGCAATCATGTTGGAGGAGAAAAAATTATCACTGCCCTCCAAGAAGAGCTTGCCCGGCGATCATAGGCATCGGGCTCCTCCTAGAGGGGCCCATTTTTTTTTTTAATGTTTGTAATGGTTTTATTTCTCAATGGGAAAAGTTTTTGACAAATGCCGAATATTACGTTTCCTATTTTTAATTTTCAATATCCGTGGTAGAGAGAATGACAAGACGGATCACACGGGTTAAACCCTTCATAGGGTTTTAAAGCGCGGTGTGATTCAGCGTGGTGTGATATGAGTGTAGTTAGAATAGTTATTAATGTGTTCCAAATGGACAATTACCATTAATGTGTTCTAGCGGACAACCGATGAATCCGCCGACACGCGCGCGCAAAGAAATCCAATCGTGTTTAATATGTTCAAGCGCTAATATGTATAAATTGAGGTCCTTGCATTGTGCTCCTTCCGCCCGGTTAGAGTCTTTGCTCCTCACTTCTATAATCTTAACGCCCCTCCCATTTGTCATCTATGGCCTCCACATCCTCAACCACCGATAAGGGAAAACGCGAAGAGGATAGAACTCCCTTCGACATAGTGTTGGGTGTTCTAATGAAGAGGTTGAAGGAGCAAGATGATCTTCTAAAGGAAAACGTTACAATTTAGCGTAAAGAAGAAGAGAATGAATTCAACCTTCTCATGCTTCAGAGCCAAGAGAGGCAAATCAAAGCGGTTGAATAGAAGGTCGACGGGATGACATGCCCCAACAACTTTGACCGAGGTGGTTATGACGGCAACGAGGATGCTAATTCAGCGTAAGAACACATTGTGCTATTGGGACGGGGAGCGGGACATGTACAAAGAGATGGTGGACAGATTGGAGGAACGTTTGGATAGGGTGATTGCTCGCTTGAGGGGAAGAGATGAAGACCTAAGACGAGGGACGGAGCTGATGATGATGATGAAGATAATGAAGAAGAGCTCGCGACCGGAGCAACAATGAGTCGTTGTATTTTGTTTTTCAATGTAACGTCTTTCACAACTTTAATCGCGCCACATAAATGCAAGCAATAGCGAACTCCATCGCTTCGCAGCCGATGATACAAATAAGATCACACGACGCCGGGCTACGCTTGTGCAAACAAGGTTGGAGGCAAGTACTTGCCAGGCCGTGTGAACATGCTACACATTACAAGTATACTTTTACCGATTCTTTGTCTCTTAGATCTCCCTTTGTTCTGCGATGCTAGTGGGGCCCTAGAATTTTGCCAAGCAACTTTCCGTTTTCTCTTGAAAGATTATGCCAATGGTGTTTACGACTTCGGGTTGCTCCTTAAAGCGACCTTCTTGTCGTGATTTAGCCATCGCCCTTCTATAAAACCACTCGTCATCCGTCTTAGAGGGTTGGTTCCCACATTTCCACCCCCTTTTGAGTGTTACGATGAAAGGCTATTTTAGCTTGTTTATGCGACTTCTCCATGCCTTGTGCACTCATTAATCGCTAGGCTTCCATACTTCCTAAAAACCAAGGTGCATGAGCCCAAAAGATGTGCAAGTAGTGCGTGACTTCACTCTCTCCCCATGCGTCTATGAAAGCTTTAATAAATTTGTTATTCGCTTGCACGAACATTTCTCGCATCTTCTCTTGTGAGGTCCATTCTCGAATGTATGGGAACAATTCAGCACAATGCATCCTATGCTTTTTTTTTTTTTCCTCAATGCGAACTAACGCCATCTCAGGCGGTCCTGCTCCGCATCAACCAAGCAATTTTCCAAATTCATAGACCTTTTCTCCCATCCGGTTTCCGTTCGTGAGCCTCTATGATTCTTTATGAAGCGCCGAAGCTTTCACCCTCCAATTGACACCTTACGAGGCACACTTGTTCTTCCCGCCCGTTTCTCATCGAGCTCTAATCTTACATTGCCACCATGCAAACTCCGCCGCCGATAGAACATGTTCAACTCTACGAATTCCTTCCTCTCTTCTCTTCTTGTGCGAAATGTTCCACACAAATCGCGAACTCAAAAAATATCATCTTGTCGATGATTCTCACAAAGCCGCAAAGTGCGTGATATGAACCCTCTCTAATGGAATGGGGAAAATGCCATGGAACTTGGGATCTTCTTCTCCTCATGACGAATCGAAGGAAGCGCCCGGCATGCCAACGACGAGCGGCAACAAAGGCGAGGACAAAAACAAACCACGTTAACACGCATACAATGCATATATGATATGGATGCAAATCACCATCGATGTCCGTAGATAGTTGTCTTATTTGAATCTGATTACGGACCAAAGCTTCGTGAATGTGGCTACGGACGGGGGAAGTCCGTGAATGTGGCTATGAGTCCCTCCAACCCGCGTGGCCAAGAACTAATAACAAGTAACCGAGATAAAAGGCAAGGAGGAAAAATCTTACACGATAGGAATGTAAAATGCATAGACCTAAAGAAGACAAAGTGCAACCCGACATATATTGTCAACAAGAAGTCTAAAGTTTAAGAAGGTTCATAAGGATGTAAAAAGGGGAACAAGATGTGGAGAATGAAAATGCTAAGGTGCGCGCAAAGGTAGCATAGGAGAAATGTGTGGTGTTTGTCGAAGACAAATACCCTATGCATAAATCCATGAAAAAAGGCCCCAATAGGAAAACATATCTTGACAAACGAGGGACGAGATTGATAAAGAGAATGTAGACATACTAACGAATCGCATAAACTAGAAGCCCAATTTTGCGATCGCGACATATAGCGAGGGTGAGACGAAGAGGAGCACCAACGACCGAAAGCGAGAAGAACGGGAACAAAGGCCCCATGAGCGGGTTTAAAAGAACAAAACGTGCATAATGGTGAAGCGGCAAGTCGCAAGGCGACAAGCACTCAAAATGGCGTGGAGATTAGAAATGATAAAAAATCAACAATTCATGAAAAAAAGAGAGGATAGCATCACCCGTGGGTTGGAAAAAAGTATCACCCAAATGGGTGGAAGAAAAATATGATAAACAAAAATTGGCGGCAAAAATAGCTAAATAGCAAATATGATGTATAATGGTAGCACAATGTATAATGTATATTTAAGCCCAAGCATAAATACGAGAAAAGAGGAATGCAAGCCAATGAACCAATCCATGAGAAAACAAGCACAGACAAGAGCCCAACGGCCAGAGAAAGTGTAAAACACGACGCCTTTAATAACACGAACAATGCTAGAAGCCCCCAAAACCACATCGATTATATGCCGACAAAGAAATGTAATACAAAAAATGATCGAGCGAGCAGAGCAAAACAATGGACGAAGCTCCCCATAACGGATATACAATAGGAAAATACGACAGGAAGACGAAAACCGACGAGGTGAATAGGGTTCAAAGGAGAAATATAGTGCAAAAGAGCTCGCAAATGCAAAAACATGACAAAGTGCAAAAAACCATGGCAAAAAGAAGAATCGGAATGAGTATAAGGAAGTGCCAAATGCAATATGCGGCATAAAGAGCACAGATACAAATGACGTGTAATACTAAGGTCCGGTTGGGGTAGCATAGGAGAAATGTGTGGTGAAGCGTAAGACAAATACCATATGCATAAAGCCATGAATAAAGGCCTCAATAGGAAAAACAAACTTGGGCAAACGAGGGACTAGACGAGGGAAGAGAATATAGACATACCAAAGACCACAAGAAAAAAATGGTCGAGAAGGAAACAGAAACTAAAGCTAATTCGGAGCACAAGGAAACGAAAAAAGGAGGCGTAACTTAAAAAACGATAAGCCCAAGGAAACAACACATAGGCCACGTAAATAAAGTAAAAAATGCGAATTAACATAAACAAGTAGATCAATAGGAATAACCTGGACAATCTGTTAAAGAGTCGCGGGGCATCAAAAACAAGATAAACCACAAATGCAAAAAAATAAAATCCAACAACTATGGGAAACCAAGAATGTAGAAGATAATACCACCGAATAACGTTATACCACCCGATAATAAGCATAATATGGAAACCAAGGTTGAGACAATCAGATATAGGAAAAAAGCAAATTCAAATGATGCTTAGGAACATAAAAAGTCAAACAATCATGTAGCGCGATATAATGCAAAAACATGCCAACATAAAGCTTAAACCATATTGTCAACCATAGCAAAAAAAGATAACAACCATGAAACATCCGGAAACATGATAGAGGCAAGAATGTGAAAAAGCCAATGCAACCATTGTAATGCTGGTCGCAAAAAAAGAGGAGAACAACGTTCACGAATATGAAAAAGAAAATCAACCCTCATAGTGCATAATAAGCATAACGTGGAAACCTAAAGTGGAGACATCGCATTACATAGGAAAAAAGCAAATTCAAATGATGCCGAACATAAAAGGTCAAAATAGATCACGTGAATGCAACATAGGGATAATATCAAGGTAAACAACAAGGATGACGAAAACATAAGGTGCCAGAGATGAAAAGGACAATACATGTAGAATAATATGCCACACGGACCGATTAAGCCCCGATGCTAAAAGCAATATACACGTGCAAAAACACACCGCATGGAAAAAACACTTTAATGATCAAGCTAAACCCAGACAAATGCACCCATAAGTTCAAAAGGCCAATGCTCTCCCATCATCCTAAAGAAATTCCAAACCACGGGGCATCAAAAAACAAGATAAACCACAAGAGCAAAAAATAGAACCCAACAACAATGGGAAACCTAGAATGTGGAAGATAACACCACCCGCATAACGATACCACCCGATAATAAGCATAACATGGAAACTAGGTTGAGACACCGTATATAGAAAAAAAAAGCAAATTCAAATGACTTAACATAAAAAGTCAAACAACCATGTAAACGATATAACGCAAAAAACATGCCAACATAAAAGTTTAAACCATATTATCAACCATAACGCAAAAAAAGATAACCATGAAACATCTGGAAACATATAGAGGCAATAACGTGAAAAAGCAAATGCAACCATGGTAATGCCCCGTCTGCCCAAAAGAGGAGAACAACGTTCAAGAATATGAAAAAGAAAATCAACCCTCATAGTGCATAATAAGCACAACGTGGAAACCAAGTGGAGACATCGTATATAGGAAAAAGGCAAATTCGAATGATGCCGAACATAAAAAGTCAAAATAGATCACGTGAATGCAACATAGGGATAATATCAAGGTAAACAACAAGAATGACGAAAACATAAGGTGCCAGAGATGAAAAGGACAATACATGCGTAATAATATGCCACACGGACAGATCGCTCTATGCTAAAAAGCAATATACACGTGCAAAAAACACACCTTATGGCAAAAAAACACTTTAATGACCAAGTTAAACCCATACAAATGCACCCATAAGGTCAAAAGGCTAATGCTCTCCCATCGTCCTAAAGAAATTCCAAACCAACAGGAATGACACATGTCCAGACAAAATTGAATATGTAACAAGATGAATCGTAACAAATAACCCCAAAATATTATGCTAAGGATTACGAAATGAAATGGACATGGGAGCAAATGCAGCAAATAGGAAACATGCTAAACCACAGTTGCACAATGAAAATCCGCAAGGTCTATTCGTATATGCCAAGGTAGAAAACCCGCCAGGAGTAGTTACGAGGAGTGTTGCGTAGTAATGTGTTCAACCTCAAACGCACAAATGAGAAGGAACCGAAGAAAATAAAAGAGCACCACAAGATTAGAAATTGAACATTGGCAAAATATGAGCACGTATAAGTTTGTTTTCAGACCCAAATTGTACATATGACAAGAATTGAAATATGTTGAAAAGAGGAACAAACGCCAGATAAATGAGATGATCCAATGAATATAGGCAAATGATCATGCATATCGGAGAGTCAAAAGTCCCAGTAAGCACAAATGAGAAGAAAAAGATGCCAAACCCATAATTAAATGCAAATACCAAACCCAATCCCCATGAACAATAGTTGAAAATAATCATGTAGGCAGCTAACTAAAATATAAAACGACTTGAACAATATAAAAATTGTGAGCTAAGGAAACATAAAAGGCTAAGAGACATGGACGAACCCAGAGCCACGAAACAAGTTCCACATTGGAACATACAAACCTTGAAAACAAGTTTAACAAAACAAATTTCAAATCTTTCTGTGGGAAATCCGGAAAAAGAGAAACATACAGGATACTTACAGGGTCCAAAACTACAACACCATGCAGAATATTGCCCTTGAAAATATTCAAACAGAGCAGATGACCCCAAAATAGTACGCTAAGGATTACGAAATGAAATGAACATGGGAGCAAAAAAAGCAAATAGGAAACATGCGAAAACCACATTTGCAAGGTCTATCCGTATGTGCCAAGCTAGAAAACCCACCCATAAGTAAGAAATTGAATGATGCGATGCCAAGCACGTAAGTAAATACCAATACAAATCCCCATGATTAAAGAGAAATATGCGATGAACGTAAGCTCAAAGGTAAATGAACAAAAGGAGAAAGGACAAGCTAAGCGGATCGAGGGGACATGGAGAAGGCAAGGCCGGACATTGGGATGGCAAAAGAGGCTAGAGAAGTGACGTGTAGCAACTTACAAGGGAACTAACACACTATAAAGGCGTAAAGCCATAATGAACTGAAAAGTCGATTTAGAAAATAAAAATGTGGTGGTTGACAATAACCTCGGAAGTAGTTGGAAGTTGAAATTAAGTGGTGAAAGTGACCACAACAAAAGCAACTTACAAGGGAACTAACACACTACCAAGGTGTAAAGCCATAATTAACTAATGTGGTGGTTGACAATAACCTAGGAAGTAGTCGGAAGTTGAAATGAAATGGTGAACGTGTATAACAACAAAAGTGCAAACCTAGAATGTAACATTAAAATGAAGTGCAAACCTCGAATGTAACAGAAAAATAGAATGTTTAAAATGAAGTGCAAACCTCGAATGTAACAGAAAAATGATAATACGGGCATCATCACCAGAGTTCGAACCTTCATCTACCACTAAGGCAATAGCGCCGCCCAAGGAGTTATCCATCCATGAGGAACATAAAAATCTCATTTACGCATATCATTTGAGAAAGAACCCGAGGGAAGAAGCGGCCTGGACCCGGTCAGTAGAGAAAAGGGCTTAACCATCTACGACTATCATCTACGACTATGGCAAGAAAAAAAATGAGATTGGTGGAGCCGGGTGGAATTAGCGGCATGCGGCAACCCTAAATAGCCGGGAAATCGCCAGGCCGGTCGGCTTTAGGGAGTGAAGGTGAAAAGGATATAAGGAAAAGGTCTGCAACCCGTTTGCTCACGGTCGATCCGCTACAAGACGAGAAATACTGGCGGTCCCAAGAGGGGCGACCAGCAACGGCAAAGCATCAACACTCCGCCTAATGCTCCAAATGACCACATCCACTCCGTGATTCGGTCCTTGATCGCATTGCATTTCCAACTGTAAAATAAAGGCGGACAATGGGCATGGGGTGAAGAAGAGGGCCGTAATCCTGTAAAAGAAGGAAACGGTTAGAGAGCATGCTCGAATGATTTCACCCAAACCGAATCCGAGATGCATTGAAAACCCTTTGTGCCGCAAAACCAATTGTATAATCCGCCATCTTCCATGGAAAGATTCGATTCGCGCAGATGCACCAAGATTTGTGCCGCTCCATAGCCAACCGCATGTATCAATAGCAAAACCGAGAAAACCCATACCAATAATCGAAACCTCCATCCATGCATGAGCGAGCCCCAAGGAAACTAATCCACAAAAACACCAAAGAAACCGTAAAAGGATCTTTCAAAAACACGGTATGAAAAGTCACTCGAGGAACATCCGAAAGCATGCCGATAGTAGTTTGTGCACATGAAATAGCATGCATCATCATGTAAACGAAAATGAATCAGAAAGAAAACGGATTTGGATAGGAAGAAAAGCAGGAGGGGATGAAGGTCGGATGGGTTGAAATGACGCTGAAGTATCGAGGATAGGCAGGGAGGATAGGCAAGAAAGCAAGGGACAACTGAGAGTATGAATAAGCTACGAGAGGATAAGAAGAGCTGCTGTGAGAAGACGCCGATAATCGAGCCAGAACAGAAATGGCCTAATATAGGCGCTCGTCCCTTCCCAGAATGGCGATCCGATGGCTCGGATCGATGGGATATGTGACATTCTTATATGCAAACATTCATAAAATTTATGAACATTGAAGGTCAAAGCCATCCTTGTTTAAAGAGGATCATATGATGCGAAATCTTCATGCGCAGAAGTAATTGCATATAAGAAATTCGCATGGTGTGATCCTTGCGTAAAAAAGTAAATAGAAACACAAATATTGAACTTACAACTTAGCGTAAACAAATAGTATTTTAATAAACCAACACTTTATATACTAACACTTTTACACTTTAAATAAGATATTTCTTTCTTTTCCTTTTACTTGAAAGCTATTTTTTCAAGATGGATCACACCAAGCTTAATAATACATATGCAAAAAAAAAGGAACACACTAAATTTGCATGATGTGATCCACTTCCTTATTTGTTGTCAAATTAAAATTAAACACAAGTACTCATTCCTATTTGTATCTAAAATGCTTTACCACTCTTAAGTACATAAGTCATTATCCTTTTCAAAGAGCATATTATTTTTCAAGAAGGATCACACCAAGCTTAATAGTACATATGCAACAAAAATGGGACACACTAAATTCAAGATCGTGTGATCCACTTTCTTATTTGTTGTCAAATTAAAATTAAAACACAAGTACCCCTTCTCATTTAATGCTTTACCACCCCAAGTGCATAAAGTTATTAGTCTTTTCAAAGAGCATATCTTTTTTTTTAAGAAGGATCACATCAAGCATCCTATTTGCATCTAAAATACTTTACCAACTCTAGTAGTACATAAAGTTATTAGCCCTTTTTCAAAAAGCAAACACTTTATCAATAAATGAGCACGCCACATATCCACACTTAACTTCAAATAAGACACATATATATTTCTTTTATTAAAAGATAATCAAAGTAATTTTACTATAGGAAGTCATCTTTTTTCCAAAAAGATCACACCAAGCTTAATTTTGTATAAGCTAAAAGGTTGGAATATACTAAATTGCATGGTGTGATCCACTTTCTTGTTTGTTGTCAATAGATAATAACATCAAGTCCCTCATCAATAGTCTCCCATTTGCATATAAAATATGTATCATTCCAAGTTATATTATGTTTTATGAACTAAACTTTTTCAAAGAGGGTCCCAAAGCAAAATACAAACACTTAATCAATAAGCCAACAGTTTACCAACAACCAAAGCTTTATTAAATAAGATTTTTATGTTATTTTATCAAACCTAACAATGTTTCCATATGTGACACTTTGAGTTAATCCATCCAAAGGCTCATGAAAGCGGCGTTTTATACAATATATCTTTGGAGCTTTTGTGTGTCGTGGCATTAGTAAACACCTCTAATAGAGCAAATATTTTGTAACTCATTTTTCAACAACCCCGGATGCACGCCTTATCAAACATTTCTTCATTGCAAGGACACCATTCTCATCGTGCTTGCACAATTCGCTTAAAAGAGGTCATGGGACGACTTTTCAAGCTCGGCCCTTTAACTTTACAACGTAAAACTAGATGCCCATTGCCCTGAATGTATATCTTGGAAAACATGTCTCTTATGTCCATATGTTAGACAACAACGATGCTAGTAATGCTTTTCCCTAGTCTCAAATCCCCTAACATCTGATAAATATAGCCCAAAGAAAAATATTTGATTCAGTGAGTGAATATAAATCAAGAAGAGGGAAGAAAAAAGAAGCAAGGATCACATGACGCGAAATCTCACTACACATTTACAAAGTGCATATGCATTTTCGCATGGTGTGATCCATGTATTATTGAGGGTGCAAATTTGCAAATATCCTCCTCTTCAAATCCCTTCCCCCTCCCTTCCCTTTTTTTTTTTTTTGCAATATACTATCCATAGCATTTATTTTGAACCCTATAGTTCTACCTATTCATTATGTGATGAATGTCGCCCGTGATGTAACTCCATAGTCACCCTTCGTTAAGGATAGCATTCTCACCCATGAGCCTATGGATAGATATCCTTCCACCGGGCCATGCCTTTATTGTTTTGTAAGTGATGAACCTGCGGAAGCAATGATGGAGCAATGATGGATGCAATTGTAAGAATGAATGACAGGGGAGCAATACGATGAATGGGAAGAGTCTAAAAAGTAGGAAAACTTCAGAATGAAAATTTGGGTAGTAAAACATGGCATGTAACGACGTTTGCTTTGTCCAAGACATCGCCTCTCGCCGTTGTTGCGTAACTCTATGCTCGCGCCCGAAAAACACACTGACACTATTGGAGACTTGGATTCCAAATGAAGAGAGGTGGGGAGAGGATGCACAATAGGGCGCTTAACGTGAACAATGGAAATCTTGGTGCCAAAATTTGATAAGATGGTTGGTGCATGTGGGCATGTGCACGATGAGGGCGGAAAAGTAGCCATTATTTTGGTCCGCGACACGATTTTCAAAAATGCGGCCATTAATGTGGTTGCAATGAATGCACAAACATGTCCTATGAAATTTTCGCCATGTGGATGCCAAGTAAGCCTGCTCCTCTTTCTACTTGCCAACTAATACTGACTTTCGTAAAAAAGGCGCAAACCTGATTGGTCCTGGCGAATCTGACGTGGAAATCTTTAACCCAAGATAAGGGCCATTTTCAGACCCCAAATCCGCCCTAATGTGTCTACCTTCGATTGTTACTCTGGTGTTTCACTTGCCGAGGACCAAGAGTGTCCTATTGCAATAGCGTATGAATACTTTATTTGGATTAAGCCACTTTATATCGATGATTATATCATACTTTCTCAGTGATGTTACTTGGGGCTAAGACTTGTGCATTGAGGTTGGGAAGACTACATCACAATCTATCCTTGTTGCATAGTCATAGTCTTTGGCTATTAGCTAATTCTGCTTTTTTCCTATGTTCACCTCCTTTGTTGAAAACTTATACCTCTGAATAACTTTGGGGAACATGAAGTGGGGAGAACTTCCCATATCCATAAGAAATGTGACAGGTTTTCCTCCTATTTTGGTTATAACAACTATGACGCTAGGTTGATCATCTACTTTACATGTAACGGTGGGGCATGATCATTATTGTTTCATCTCGCCCTTCTCTTCTATTGTTGCTAAAAGGGCTTTGAATTCCTCCTGCTCCGGTTCCCCAATCGAAAATTTCAAAGTTGGCGAATTTGGACTTTCGGCAACTATGGGACAAGTGTCTAGCTAACATGCAAAAGAAACATAGCTTTTTTGAGCTAGCTATTACCTTCTGATCAAGTATCTGTCTACAAATTTCTTAAGCTTTGGGTGCAATGGCGGCCTCTTTTGTCTTTTGAATTTTCTGATGTCTGGCCTTTCACTATCATTTCTTCGAATCCTATCTTGTCAGCTAAATTATGTTCCTTGGTATATTCCTATGTCTCTTTTGAAATTTCCTAACATTTCCTTAAGAAACCTCTCCTTTCAATAGGTTGGCAGTAGATCTTCCTTTGTTGTCGTCGTCGTTGCCATCATCATCATCACTGTCGTCGTCTCTTACTGATAATGCAAAGCTTACATGCTTGGCTGCAATAGACTCTAAATTCTTAGCATAGTTTTCTTCCTCCCTTATGATCATGGGTCTACAATTCTTGACCTGCTCCTTTATTTCTTGTCAAACACCTTCAATGAATCCTTCGACGACTTCTTCTTCTAAGAAGCATTTGTAGAGTTTGAAACTCATGTAAATGCACGTGTATTTATATATGGATTTATTCTTTTATGTTAGCCTTGCTAAATCTTGTCTTTTCTCCATCATAGTTAGAATTTAATCTCTTTGGTAGGTTGCTAGAAAGATTTTCATTTAGTTGTGCCTTATTTCACTGTTCTCATTTCCGCAAGGTTTCTGCACAAGATGTGTGCTGATCTGGTTAACCTTCCCATAGCTACTCTTGTATGCTAATAAAATTTAGTTGGTTGCCAATACAAAATTGTTGTACCTAGTGAATCCATACTTCCAGTATGATCCATTTTATTCTCTTCACACCTTAAAGGTTTGGAGGTTTGTGTTCTTCCACAAGGCTGCAATGATATCTTGTTGCTTTCTTGCTTCCTCGACATCTTTATGCTATTTCTTATTGTTGTTCCAATCGTTATGAGATGGTGATGAGCTAAGATATTTGTCATTTTCTGTCTTGTTCTGAGCGAGTCGTGCTAGATCATCTAGTAGCTAATGTCACTCTTGCGTGCATTGCTTGGGAATGTGAGCATGAGCATAAGAATATGCTCTTTGCGGATCTTGTAGGAGATTTAGGGTGTCTTCTTTGATATCCTAAGACGTAGAAAGTCTCAAATTCTTTCCTCATAGTTCGAGATGTTTTGGCTACTAATTGCCTTATCCCCTCTTCTTGTTCATTAGGGTAAGAGGTTATAGTTGATGTGTGTATCATTCTTGTAGGCTCCATTTCTATTGTCGCATATGATTTCGTTATTACTCTATTTCTTCTAGTTGGTACCCTTAGTCTAAGAGTAATATGCAAATATGCTGCATGATTGCATTTATGACTAATCATACAAGGGTTACAGTAAACATCAACTGTATATAGGTTATGTTTTTATTAATGGTACTAGTAATGATGCCCAGTGTGGTTGGGCATAAGTTGGAAACCTGTGTAGATAGAAACCTATTCAGCTCAGACTCCTTTTCATAAACAGAATATAATGGAAACCAAGCTCAACACTGTTGGGCTATGAGAGGTTTTTGTGCGTTCGGCATCGTTTCCCTTCCCTTTGTCTTTTGCTCTATCCCTCATTTTTTCTTTTTCTTTTTCCTTTTCCTTTTCCTTTTCCTTTGCCTTTGCCTTTGCCTTTTCCCTCATTTTCTTACACACTTTCCTTTTTTCTCATTTTCCTTATGCATTTTCTTTTTCCCCTTTTTTTCTTAACCCCCTTTTCCCTTTCCTTCTATTCCCTTTCCCCTCTCCCAAGTGTAACATTACCATGATCTCACGTTCCCGCGCTAGCATTGCGGCCTTCTCCTCAGGGTTGCATTGCTTTTTAAACATTCTGGAGTTGTTCTTGAAGGCGATTGTGAAATAGTAGTCTGCTTCTTCCCATTGTAAGGTACCAAAGCAAAAAACAGGCTTTTATCTTTGACAGGACCCCAATTAACAGTGGCTAGTATCTTTTCGAAAAACACTTCAAGGAAATCCCTGGACTGGTCATCATTGATGAAACTTAGACATCTTCTTGATGTTTCAGGGCTTCTCTACCAATGTACCCTCCAACATGAAGTTCACAGCAAGTGGTATCAAGGGGTTCAAAAGCCTCAACAAGATAGCTAGCTAGATTGATTGCAAACCCATGTTTATTCAAGGGCCCCTTTTCTTTTGTCAGCAATTCCAGAATGATGTCTTTTCGGTAAAGGTCAGGAACATCAAATTCCTGGCATTCATTCACTTCATCCTCATCATCTACTTTGTAGAACACATTTTTTAAGCTGGTTTCATCCAAAAGAAAACACTGCCATGCACCTTTATTTGATGTCCCTTTGCTCTTAGCTACCTCATAGTCATCATCTGGCACAAGGGATATCATTATGAAGATTATACAAGCGCTTTTAAACTGCATCTTCAAATCAGTATCCTTTGTCTCAAAGAGAAGAGAACCTTCCCTAACGATATTTAGGCATTCCAAGTCGTATGAAGCCATCAAAGCATGCATTCTATCTATTGCTGGCGGGCATGACAGAGTTGTTCCACGTAAGGGCTGCACGAATAAGAAAATCATATCATCCAAAACACGCAGGGCAGACAAAAATATACCACTTTTAGATCAAGCCAACATGATAATCAAGAAAGGACAAATCCACGCGTGCCCAATTCGCGGGGCATGTACACATGCCAGCTGAATACAAATTGGCAGCATGAATATATGCCTGGCGCGAATTGGCAATCTTCTGTGTGCCCAATTCGCGCCAGGCGTGTACTCATGCTAATAATTCACGCCAGACGCGAATTGGCAGCATGAATACACGTCTGACCTAGTCTATTGCTGTTATTCCTACTTGATATATCTAAATGCCACCTAATATACTAACCTTTTATAAAGGAAGACTTTGCCCATTTCATGTTGCACTAATCTCTGCGAGGTCCTCTGTAGACGTATGGGGGCTTAGAAAGCGACACCTCTTGTGGTTGTAATGAAGCAGATACATGATTTGTCCTGTTTGCTTAGCCTGGTTGGAGAGAGATCGTTGTGCTTCAATAGAATGCTGTCCATCAATAATAAGAAAGCATACATTTGGGTTCTCTACTGTAAGCTCCTCCAGCGTTGTCCACTAGAGTGGAGCATCCTTTTTTCCTATCCCAAGGAAGCACTTCTGCGGGCATGGGGACTTGGCCTAGATTCCTCACCATCCCACTCAAGATTTATCTTGCATGCTCAGGATAATGCCTCCTGCTAACAAATGTTGACTTATGTGATCTCACCAAGCGGTCAACATGGATGGGATGTGTAAAAGATTGGCCAAGTGGGTAGTTGTCTGCATACTTGACTAACCTACTCATTGTCTCCAGCTACAAATTCGTACATCCCTGATATCATTTTGATGCTTCAAGTCTTCCAGGCAATAACTTGGAGAAGGTCCTCGCAAAGCTCTCCTCACTGCAGACACCCTTCACTTATAGACACTGGAGTGAGAGCAATATTTTGAGGCCATCCATACTTGAAACATGACTCAGCACTCACATCCTTCTTTATCAGACAATCTTTGAAAGTTGTTGCCCTGACATGTGTAAATCTGACGAGATCTTTCTTGTCCACTAAGAGTTGACAATGTATGTCATCTGCTCCTCACAAACGATAAGAATACCTTGTTTCTTCATGAGATTGGTCTCTTTCTTCCTGGAGTGTAATACAAGATCCACCTTACCATCCATCAACATACCACTCTGCACTATCATCCATCTTCTCCTCGGGGCATCGAGGATCTGTGTCTGCTCTGATAATGGATCCGCTATCATCCATCGATAATGCATAGGGTACTGCATCCTCGTTAGGCTTTCCTTCTTCTGTGAGCTTGAGGTCGCAGGAGCATCTTCCGAGCCTCTTTCTTTCTTAGGATGAGGTGTAGCAACTACCAATCGGTTTTGCCTTTTCTTCCCTGCAAAGGAGGGTGCAATATATACTTAGCGCGATTTCGAGTGGTCTACCATTCCAACCAGACTAGACTGTAAAGAATGGCATACAGTCGCCAATTATAGATAGACTAATCACATGTATGACAAAAGAGCAAAGGCTTAACAATCACTCATAGGCAGGCTAATTAAACATGGGCAGAATAATTTACTCACTGCCAAACAAATTATAGACAGAACAGTTAATCACGGGCAGGACAATTAATCACAGGAAGGACAATTATGCAAAGACAGATTTAACTCACTGCCAGAGAAATGATAGACATAACAATTAGGCCGGGCAGAAGATTTATTGACAGAAAATAAAGAACAAACACTGTACAATAAACAGACCAATGAACAGAACCCTAAACACTAAACAAAGAATCGAACAATGAATGAATGACATACAGAATGATGAAGAATACTGACCTTGAGCGGCTTCTTTATGGCTAGACCAGAGTTCGGAGAAGCACAACCTTTGGGCGGCATTTTCGCGACAATCGGAGTTCTTGAATTCTTGAGCGCCTCGACGATCTTAAGTTCTTGAGCACCACGGAGCAAGTCTGCAATCAAAAAGCAAGAAATAAAATTCAAAAACTTATATAGATTTCCATAAGCAGTCAACGGTCGGGTTTGGTTAGCCAATTCGACTTTGGATCGACGAGTTTCATTTGAATCGACTTTAGATCGACGGTCCAATAGATGGGAGCTGTGATGATTAACTATCAGGTTTGGAGCGTGTGATTTGGTTTCGTCCAAATCATCGTGGCCTTTTCGGTTAGGCTGCATGGCTACCACTCCAGAGGTAGTGGGTTCGAGTCCTGTCCAGACCCTTAAATGTGACAGTAGCGGTTATTTAGATTTTGCGGATCGACTTCATATCGACGCTCAGAAATCTTACGATTGCACCTAATAGTCGACATGCAATTGGACTGACAGTTAATGGTTCAAGGGCCGCCGTATTATGAAATCCAAAATTAGATTCCACTCAGCCGCTAAAAAATTAACGGATAATTTGAAACTGCCACCTAATCTTACCGTCTGCCTTTCTTGCCATTTGAAAGCCCATACCAGGAAATCAAAAGACGTCAGAAGAACTGGAAATATGCCTGCGCCTGAACGATGTCGAGCGCCTTCATGTAAGTTCATCTACTCTTTTGGATTGCCCGCTGCAATTTAATCCCATAATCTTACGAGATTGAACAGCGTCGGAGAGGAATGTTACGTGCTGACGACGAATTTGAAGAGGATGATGGGGAATTGCAAGATAGAATCAATCGATCCGGAAGCAGTATGCCATGGAGTTCCTCTGGGAAGTGATCATGTGAAGATCCGAGTTACCAGTTGTCATTTCAATGATGAAGCATTACCCAGAAGGCATCCTGATGGAGACACAGTAGGAGAAAGCATCGGAACCTTTGTTGCATGGCCAGTAATTCGCTTAAAAAAGGTAAGAGTTTCATTTTTTCGAAAGAAATAGAGGAAGATGCATCAGAAGAAATCGATTGAGTACATATACTAAGATGCTCAAGCTGATTCTGTCATATGTATAAAATTAATAAGCCTGCAGACCAGACCATTTAGTCAAAATTTCAAAACTATAAGGCTTGCAGACCAGACCATTCAGGAATTTACAAAACAGTAGACACTCTTTACATTTTTTTACGTAGATCTGTGTGTTATTCCTCAGTAGTATCAAATGCTGGCACAGGAGAAGCTGGCACAGCAGAAGTAGAAACAAGAGAAGCTGGCACAGTAGAGGTTGGAACAAGAAAAGCTGGCACAGAAGAATCTGACAAATTAGATGGTGTAGCTATTGGGCTATTACCCAAAATAGCTTCGAGCTCTAACAAGGTGACCTAGCAAATGCACTAATAACCTGTAGTGCAATTGCAGATTCCTATTCTAAAAACTGGAATTTTGGCCTCTTTTGGGGTTTTTTATTGGACAAATTATTCAAAATAATAAATTGCAATTTAAAACAAGCATTTTTCAAAACAACCATAAAATATAATGTGTAGTAAAACAAAGTTTACACAATAGAAAAAGATATAAAAAAAAAAGGTTAGATATATTTTTCAACTCAAGTAAAATTATACTTTTAAAAAGTGCAAATATCATGTCTCACTCATAGAAACTTAATAGTTTAAGAGGAACCTCTTCATGGACAAAGGTTCTTCGTCATCTTTTTCAACATCTACAACGATGCAAGAATTAGCAAGAATAGGTTCTTGCTCCACTGGTTCCTCTTCTCATCAAGAGGAATCAAGGTCGTAAAACCTGCAAGATTAATGTACATTCCTTGTCAATGGCAGTTGAACCCCACATCTTGTTGGCTTGTAGTACCATCAACACCAAGTTCTTGGTTCTCATGAGACATACTCTGCAAAGAACTAATAATGGAAGTCACGAAGTCCTTTATCAAGATGGACATGCTGCAGTTGTCATAGAACAAAACCTGGCATTGACTCTCCAATCTCCTGGTTGGCATTCAGTGAAAGCGCCATGGATTTTGATGGAATGCCTTAATATACTCGGATTTTGATGGAATGCCTTAATATACCTTAATATGCCATGCATTCTCCATGGTTGACAATCTCTTGCAATTGTTGCCTTGCTAGAGCATGGTGCACCGAATTCTCTATGTAAATGCATCATTGACTTGCTTTATCTGCACTTGAGCCATTACTAGTATATAACATGTACAACATACATCCCGTCAAGCTTTAATTGCATCTACGTCACCACCACTATCTCCTACATATAAAATTATGTTAGCATGTCAGCAGTGTGAAAAATGTGACGTGGCTTGAGGAAAAAATGCATGTGGAGTGTGACGTGGCTCAGAAAAATGTGAGGTGGACGTATGGAAAAAATCCAAGTGGCTTTGGGAGTGCTGAATGGAAGGGGGGGACAGAAGCATGGTCTAACGCCCAGATTCCACCAGTCCGACAGATTGCAACCTTGCTTGCAACAAATACCAGCTTCTTGGAATCAAAGTGCGGGAATAAGCATTCCACATAAGTGGTGATAGTTTTGTAATTGAAGCTTTCTTGAGCTTAGCTGTCATCTTTTCGTGCATCTGCCAGCCATCTGCCGGGTAACATTCCCCGTCACAAAAAATCCTAGTAACTGACTCCACCTCAGGAATTTCCACCCTGCAGTGGAATCCCAACAACCGCGTCAATTGCTGAGCAAAGCTGAAAGGACCATGTCCAAACTCTGCTGTGAAATTGAGAGGTAAGGTTTGCTGCAGAATTCAAAGATAATTGAGGGGATCAGTGCTGAAAATGACTTAATTCGGGTTTATTGACTCAAACTGCTTCGAATACAGAGTGCTCAACTAGGCCTAAATAGGAACAAAGCATGGCTTTTGTGAGCGAATTCACCGAATGCAACCTCTTTTATATACCATTTGATTGATTTCGAACTTCCGGACAGGGTCAAACATCTCAGACTGGGAATATGGCAGTCAAAAAAACTTGAGTCCATCGATTTGCAAAAAATCGATGAAGGCAGACACTTGCAAGTAGTCCCGCTATAAAATTTGGCGTGTTTTTTTGACAGGTTTTGCACTGGATGTTTATCTCCAAATAGTTTGATTGAGTATTACATGTTAGCCCATTTAATTTTGCTCAAATTTGGTAATCGTTCTCTTATTACCGTGTCCTGCCCTTCGTCGCACACCATTTTGGCACTGTTTCATCTGAGCTCCAGCAAACATTTGCCTTTCTACAGCATTCTGTGGAAAATCCAGGTACATGCTTACTGAAACCATGTTTATGTGAATTATCTCTGATTTTGGAGATTTAAGAATGCATATGCTATAATTGAAGCCTTTAGAACTAGACGACTGAGAAAGCTCTGTAATCCTAAGCGTACGAAGGCTGTTCCTGCTTCATGAAGTTTACAGATCTTGAGATGCAATCTACTAATTCTTTCTGAGCACTAGCCAAGCGCCGCTTAAAACGGCTTTATCAATTGGATTGAAGTTTATTAGAGTCTGGATCATAGCTCTTTTAAAAAATCCGACTCCCTCTGGCTTGGGCAAGATACCTGCTCATATACGCTGTTTAAAAAACAGAGCTTACGCTTTCAGATTCCAAAAAGGATGGGGAAATTTTCAGGAAAATTCTCAGGAAGATGACAATACAGAAGTCTGTCTGAATATCTCGAAACAATGCAACCCCAAAGAGATGGAATCCTTTATTCCAGTGGCTTTGTTCCAGTGGGAGTTAGCTCCGAAGGTAAAAGGTAAAATAATATTGTGGTATCTGGCCTAGCAATGGAACGCAATTTCTATAGCAATACTATTTTTAACCTGTGCTAGTACAAAATGACCCCTCCAAAGAGATTGTCTTCCGTCATTCCAGTACTTTTTTCTGGCTTCTAATTTTAGCATAACATGAATAAAGTGTACATATTTATTCAACACTAGACAACGATTGTTGAGTTTAATCTACTTTTTTCCAGCTTCATACTCAAAATCCAGAACTATGCCACAATGGTTTTAATTCACATGGCAATAGTAACAATATGCTGAACATATATTTTGCAGATTTGTATTGTCTAATAATCTCGACCTTAGAGTTCATCTCTCATGTTTATTCTTGAATACAACAATAATACAATTTCACAAATAACACCATTATCAAACCTACAATATATTAAAACCTAATCTATTAAAATCATTTACCATCTAACAAATGCGCCAGCAACGCCGCCGCGTGCCTGTCTTGTATAACATATAGAGCGTACACCCCTTCAAAAGTAAAGGAAAGTGCAAAGGACAAATTTTTTAATGTTCTGGTTGTTGCTTATGTACATCATGTTGAGTTTTGTAACTTAAATATTTTTTGCGTAATCAAGGTGGCTCATGTTTTTGTGTTGCCCCTAGTGGGGCAAACCCTTGTTTGTATGGGGTTGTGGCATATCCTGAGTATATGCTGGAATATACTCAGAATATGTTGATGACTACTAAAAACCGCTTGTACCTTGTAAACTGGCGGTCATTTGCGTTCTAAATGGAGGATGGTCTAACCGCTTAACTGGATGGCAGATAGAAGCTTGAATTTGATGAATAAGGTTGGATCATCATGTCTTTGTTCTATTCCGGGACAAGGGCAAGAATGGGCATCCGGGACAAGGGCAAGAAAGGGCAAGGATGGACATTAGGGACAAGGGCAAGTCTATTTGGCTTTTTTTTTTTCTTATAGAGGAATGGTCGAGCGGATATAAACCGTAATACCCTAAATTTTGTGCGTCTTATCTTGTTTTTGTTTTGGGCATGGCATGCAATGAGGATGTTTGTTAAGAAATTAATGAAAAGATATCCTGTCTGGACTTGTGGCTATTGCCCAGAAGTCCAGGTTGGACCAAGAGGCCACAAGGCTCAACTTTGTGGGGCATTTAAATATCAATGGAGAAATGGGCAACATGGTTGGCATGAAGCAACTCTAGATGAAGTAGTGCCACGTAAATTTGTTTGGCATGTTCGGGATGGTGCTCCATTAGTTAATGAGTTAAGGAAGTACTATGGACAAGCTCCTGCAGTTGTTGAGCTTTGTATTAAAGCAGGAACAGAAGACCCAGGTCTGTGGAAGCCATTCATGAGGTTACATGTTGCAATCCCAGATATTGAAGAACTTGACCTGGTTGTTTGATTGGTAAAGTTTTTCAATAATAAATTATTCTTGATTCATCTTGATGGTTTATCCATTGGATTTTTCTTTTGCATACTAGCTCATCTTGATGCAACGGGGATGCAACATAAGGCGTCCCTAGTCATCTAGCCAAGTTTCCAGAGCATAAAGGAAAGAAGAATGCACATGTAGTTGGTACGGGAGCATGATTCAGTATTACAATGAGCCTCATTTTCTAAGCTCTAAAAGGATGCTTTTAACATGGCAATGACAAAGGGCATGGTCACTCTACACATCGACAAGTAGTCAAAATGCATCATGAGCACAAAAGGTAACAAAGATAGGAGCAATGCATTTTGAGTATAGCGGATGCAAATGCCTCATTACATTCTTTAACATTTAACAGTTTTGCGGCAAAGATGTCACCGAGAACCCTTTTTCCTTTTTTTTTTTTGGGGAATTTTTCTCCTAACCATAGATGCAAAAGTTACCTCTATCGGACCTCCAAAATGTGATCTCAAAACAAACATCCGCAAACCGCAGAACTAAATCTCAAACAAGATTTCTATACTCGAACCGGATCTTTGTTTGTGCGGATTTTAGAGGGCACCGTGTAAAGTGGATGTTCTTGAGATCAATTGCCTCATGTTTTCGCCATTGTTATAATCTGCAGTTATTTTGCGTGATCCGGCCTACAAAGATGTACGCATCACAATATTTCTTATTGCAACTAGAGTTTGCTACTATTTTGCGGTTTGTAAGAGGCTCGATCCCTTTGGTTGGCCACTTCAACTATTGGACGTCCGTTCCATGCCTTAAGCTCCATCCACCATTTTGATTTGCGTGCATCGACATGTGAGCTCAGTCCATTTCCATTTCCATATGCAAAGATCCGATTCAAGTCTAGGTTATGAATAAGCCAATTGGGCCAGGTTAAAATGCTTAATTAATTCCTTGGAAGGATTTTTTTTTCGAGAAAAATACAAGGAAACAATTATGGCAAGTATTTGGACCACAAGCAACAAGATTGTGCATCTGTGTTTGAAGGAGCAAGAGAATCTAATGTGACATCTTTGGCGGCCTACGGTCTCCGAAGCTTCGGGGCGAGCGTTGACTATCTATTTTTCATAATGGCAAATCAATGATCGGCTTGGTATCCTTACCTCATAAGACACGTTCTTCAAGGAAAAAAATCCTTACCTCATAAGAACTTTATGCAAGAAACATTAGGCAATTTGTGTTTATCTTCTTCGATATGTTGCGTGCAAGTTTGGTTAAAATAGTTGCACGTTAGCAGATTGAGGAAACCATGGCATGGTGGTTAGATGGGCCATCAATGGTGCCGACATTGCTCGTTTCGAGATATTCTCAATGCGAAGAGTTCGGACATTCTTATATGTTCGTGAATGTTTACGTACATTCAATGCTTCTCTTGACATTTAGGTGCACTTGGCGGTATGTTTCGAATTTAAACTTCATGAGCATAGTTCAAACTGCATTATGTGAACACAAGCTACAAAAGAAAAAAGTGTTTGTTAGGCGATTTGGACTTAGTCTTCCATGACATCAAGTTGGTTCTGATTAAGAAAAAAGTAATAAATTCCTTTCATATAAGCCCAATAGTGCTTAGTTTGTTACTAGACATTTGGATGTTGACATTGAACCATGCCTAAGTGACGTATTCAGTTCTTGCATCTCTCCTTCTTGACTAATTCCATCATGGTATCAAAGCCATCCTAAAGTGGTCGAGAGAGTGCATGGCTTGGGGTCGTGGACGTCAGCGGGACTCCCATGGCGGCACAAATGCAGGAGTGCACGGAGTGCCGTGAGATTCTTTTGGCGGGATTGCCATGATTGTCTCAAGCGAAGTGTTGCGCATGTAATGCCCAAAGAAATACCTTAGTCCTATCTCTCTTTTCTTGTCACATCCAATTGCCCAAATTGAGACTTTGGAAGGGCCTTGAGCTTCTTTTGAAGTTACAGATCTCAGATTACTTCATTTCTGCCTTGGTATTGAAGCATGGCGGCATTCTACTTTTCTTTCACTAAACACAAAGTAAATATACGGGTAAAAGCATGTTAGGGTGTACCACTTTTGGAACCTGTAAAAGTACATACACTAGGTACTTCAGAACTGGGTACTTTCTCATTTTTATTTTCATTAAAACTAGTACAAAAGTCCAAAATAAAAGTCAAGGACGCATTAATATTCAAAGTTAAGATAAAGATAATGCTACTGGAGACCAAAATATATATAAAAGTTCTAGAGTGTACCTTTTATTGAGATATTACACAAGTACCCAAATTATCAAATCCCGGTACCTTTTTAGGTACTTTTTTGGTCACTAAATAATACTTTTTAAGGGACACCCTAACATGCTTTTACCCATACCATAGATTGCTTACATGCATGCTTGTAAACCTGCTGGCACGCCCTATGAGCCAAGTATTAAATTAGTCCTTGACCCTTGCAATGGGTGCAGGAGCCATCAAGCCATGTGTGGCCGCTTTTGGAGCAGTCGATCACCGATCCAAATGATCCTAAGAAAAAAAAGGTCTTTCGGCTTTTTTCAATTGGTATTATTTTGGGCTTGGCTTAGCAAAGATTGTTATCTATCTTTGTGATTGTGTATATACTGAGGAGAACATATTTCGGGTTTGGGGTTTTGGCATCCCTGCTATAGCCATGTTGATCTCCTTGATAGTCTTTGTGATTGGATCCCTTTATACCGCCATGTGAATTACAATGGAAGCCCTTTTACAAGACTTGCACAAGTCATAGTCGCAGCGTTTTAGCAAAAGAAAATGCAAATCTACCACTTGTTCCCGATGTGTTAAACCATTGTGAGCTCATCAAACAAGGAACCGCAAAACTGAAGCATGCGGATCAACTCGTGTCTATATTACTTTCATGTTCTGCGGATGTATCGGATGTTGCTTAAGTAATGTTGTGTTTAACCTTTGAAGTGTACCATTGAAGTAATGTGTAAGATCTTTGAAGCGTCAGATATGTTGTATGCATTTGCAGATTTCTAGACAAGGCAAAGGCGTGGAAAAACAGCTCCCATTTGGGCAACTTGGGTTATATTTCAACTTGCTCATTCTCAAAGAATCTAGTTTCAGTTGAGGCAAACCGGGACCATGAGCAGGCATCTTGGTTCTCACTTCCAAATTCCCCGTGATCTTTTCATGTATTTGGTGTCATCATACTACTTGCTTGGGTTCCTCTTTATGATAGAGTTTTCATGCCGCAAGGCGCATAAATTTACGTGCATCGAGCACGAGTCACATTCTTGCAACGTATCGAGGATCGGCTTGTTTATATCTATCATTGCCATGGTGGTGGCTGGTTTTGTGGACGTAATAGAAGGGAAACCGCAATACATCTTTGGTTTGATAGACCATCCAAAATTCTGATTGCCCTACTCGCCTTTTGGCTGGTTCCTCAATCTATCTTTGCTTGGACTATTTGAAGCCTTCATAGCAATTGGGCACTATGAATTCTTCTATGATCGGGTTTCATTGAAAACATGAGCATGGCGGTGCCCCTGTTCTCAAGTGTTGCCGCTATTGGCGTTACATGAGCAAAGATTTTGTTACAATGGTTCATAACACCACCGCTCATGATGGACATGTGCACTGGCTTGCTGATAATCTCAACAAGGGTCATCTAGACTACTTATATTGGCTTCTTGCAATCCTTTTTGCCATTAACTTTGCCCTATTTGTTTTTTGTGCTCACTGGTATAGGTATAAACCAGTTGATTTCATATGCCTGCAGATTCTTGTGTAGATGGGAATCTTGCATTAGAAGAATGCAAGTTGTAGTCCAGTTGTGTTCTCTTGTATTGTATATATGGCAGGATGACAAAAGAGCTTCCATGCCTTTTGGCCATAGCTTAACACTAGATCATCAATGCTGGTTATATCAGTTGGAATATTTTCTCCCTCTCTTAATTGTACCCCAGGAAAAGGTTAAGCTTGCATGCTTCGTGAGATGATAAATACAATCATACACTACACACTTGTGACTTCATTCAATCAGCTTCATACCATCATGATACATGATGTTGCTTGACTATTATAACAAGGGAAAAACTGTGAAATACCCTTATGTTTTGCTAAAATTAACAAAACGCACCTAGTTTTGGGGGTATTTTAATGGAAATGATCATAACTTTTTTGTGATGATCCAAATGAGAATGAGTCTTTCAAATATATTGTAGAGGAGACTGACATCTTTCCATCAAATGTAAGATCATATAAATCGGAGTCTTAAATCACAAGTTATGCTATTTTTAATACACAAGAAAATTGTAGAAATTTTAGAGGGATTTACGAGACATAACTTGAGATTTCGGAATCCAATTCAGGAGATGTTAACTTTCATGGAAAGATCTCATCCTCTTCTACAATATATCTGAAAGACTCATTCTCATTTAGATCATCACAAAAAAGTTATGATCATTTCCATTAAAATACCCCCAAAACTAGGGGCATTTTGTTAATTTTAGCAAAACATAAGGGTATTTCACAATGTAATAAAAGATTTGGCTAGAATCTAATGTTCATTTCGCCAATGTTGTTATGGAGTGCAATAAGGTTTCTATGTACATCTAGTTAGTGGATATCCAATAATATCTTTCTATGTATAAGTAGTTGGAATATACACATTGGTGCATGTTGTATTTTAAATTGCTAGAACAACCTTGCTGCATCAAGTAAACTTTAAGGTGGTCATATCTCTTAAATGTAAAGCTCTAGGACTGGTTAAAGTTTGTACATTTTTAAGTTTTTAATTCCTAGTTAAAGGTCTCACATTTATTTTATTATATTTTTGAATGCTTGGCTATTTTCTTAGGACAATAAAGATCCAAATACTAGCCATCCAAATTTTTCTCACTCTAGATTATCTTTCCAAGCAAGAGTAAACTTTAAGGTGGTCATGTCTTTTAAATGGTAAAACAATAACAATTACTGTGAACATCTTATGCAAGCATAGCCTTCTACTTTCTTGGTAGATGTTGTGTCCAAGATTATTTACACACCACACCCCCACCACCACCACCCCCTTCCCAAAAAAAAAATAATAATAATTTGATTGAGGAAATAGAGCATTTTTCCGCAGAAATATTAGGCGTAACAGTTATCGACAAGGAACAAAAGTGTATTGGAGTATTCTCGAAAAAAGACAAGAGCAAGGGCCTTGAATGGGTACAAACAATTGTGACACAAACAGTTGCAATTAGTTAATCATCTTTCCCATGACCATCTTTGTTGAGGTCTTCTTGACTATGGATAATGGCATACATGGTCTCTTGGCATGTCGAGTGTATAGAGATTGTCAGCCATAGTTCAAGAGTTGAAATTTTTATGATCTCTTTTGTCTCTAATGTCTTTGATTATTTTATTGTCAAATGTAGGATGCCAGCACTTGTCTTTGCATCTTAATTTGAGGGAGAGAATTGAGAGAAATAGTTTAAATAAGAAGATCAGTTTGAGGATTCCTTTGATGAATGTTTTAGAATTGTGCACACAATGTACATGTTTCTCCTTTCTGGTTTTAATCCAATTGCATGCGATTTTCAGCTAAAATCTACTATAGGTTAAGTAATGAGTTCATCTGCCGAACAAGACTGTATCAGGTATTGCAGTGAAAAACATATTTCTTTTGGTCTGGTGACCTTCCTGCTGCTGCTTGCTTTTTCTAATGTGAAAGTCATGGTATCAAGTATTCTATTGTCTAGAAGTAGCAATTTCACTTGATTGTTAAAACGCGACTTTGAACTATGATTTAAGACACTTCACCCTCCGGTCATGGCGGGCAACCCTCCGTGCGCAGCACCTTGTTTTTGTTGTATCAATGGCATGTTTGAGAACCTTGTTTGTGCTTTTTGTAATGATGTATTTAGATTAATGTCATCATGCTTTGGAGAAAAACCTTGATATGACCTTTTCAAACTTGTGGTTATATATCATTTATATACTCTATTTTTTTATATCTAGTTTCCTAAAAAAGCAAAATTTGTTAGAATTAATTTTAGTAAATAGATCCTTAAAATGGGGATTTTATTTTATAATATGTCAATTTTCTTCTTTTGACCCGCCTATAATGGCACCCCACTCATAGAAAATAAGGCTTCTTTTTTAAGTTTGAGGCCAAAACTAGCATAATTTTAAGGAATCTTAGGGAATATTCTTTTATTAATGCAACTGCAGGTCATTACTGCATTTGCTAGGTCATCTTGTTCTCTACAATTCTCATTCTCAGCTGAGCATTCTCTATTTCAAGCCTCTCCAGAGCATGACATAACTCCTCATTGAATAAGCCCATGCTTGTAGCCATCCCCGAAAACATCTGACCAAGAACGGTCATATTATGGCGTTAAATATCAAGACCTTCACGAAACTCAAAGATTGGTATAGGCCCTGACACGAAATGTCCTTCTGGCACAGGAGGAACTTCAGTTGAATACGCGCCAGGCGTGTGTTCAAACTGCTCAACCTCAGCGCCATTAGAGTTTACGCTAGGCATCGGAGGTGGGGGTACCTCCTCTCCTCCACCCCCTCGATCATGAGTCCTGGCATTACTGAGCGGAAGAGATAATTAATGATCTACGCAAAAAAAAAAAAAGATAGACAACAAAACCAGATTTGAACTGAAAGGAAATAAAAAAAAAGGATTTGAATTGTTTATTCGTGTTTGGCGTATATAAGAGATTAATAATAGCAACTGTACATTAGTGAATTCACGCCAGGCGTGAATTGCGCTAATTTATAATTTAAACTCTTTGAATGCAATAGTAGAATTAGTAGAAGGCACTTTATGCCCATTTGCTAATTCGCACTTGGCGTGTAGGAGATTAATATTAAGAAAACTAGCCATTGTATCCAATTCACACCAGGCGTGAATTGGACTAACTTAAAGTTTAAACTCTTTGAATGCATTAATAGAATTAGCAGAAGGCTTTTGTGTAAGAGATTAATAGTAAGAAAACTAACCATTGTATGCAATTCACGCCAGGTGTGAATTGGTCTAATTTACAATTTAAACCTTTTGCACGCAAACTTAATTCGCGCCTGGCATGAATTAGCAAACTTTTTCAGAAATCAAAAACTAGGGTTTCAAAAATAAGGTTGAGCTCTCTCAAAACTAAGATTGAAAGAGCAAGAATTCAAAACAGTTTCTGAACTTAGACCTGTTTGGGATGTGTTTAACAAATCAGAAGTTAAAAAGATGTCAGGCTTACCTTGATCAGCAACTCCAAACTGCTTACCTCTCTGCCACAACAACTCCTAGCGCCTGAGCAAGCGCCTAAGAACAGAACTCCTTAGGCGCCTAAGCAGAGAAAGAAAAAAAGATGGCTTTTTCAGCATTAATATAGAAGGGACAGTTAAAGCAAACTGAAGAAATTAAAGTACAGCATTAAAGTGAGAGTAGAAATAAATTATAGAAATTAAGTATTTATATTATCAAAAAAAATATTACATAAGGAGGGCCTTTTATTAGAATTGCCCAGCTCTTTCATTCAAGATAAAAAAAGTTCAAAGCAGTTTAAGGAGATGCCTAGCTCCATTCAAAATCTTAAGGTGGGGCCTTTTTTGGAGATGCCCAGCTCGCTTTCATGAACTAAAAAATAAATAACAAAAAAAAACACTCATCCTTAGCCCTCCTCGTCCTCCTCTTCTTCCTCTTTGCTTTCGTCTGCCATCTCCTCAAGGATGGCTTCTACAACATCTTCATCATCAGAGGAGGAGAGGGCATTTAGGATTATCTGCTTCTTCTCTTCTTCCAATTCCTCCCGCCACTCCTCATCCGCTTCCTCTATTTCTTCTACTTCTTTGATCTCCTTCTCGAGCTCTTCATCAAAATCTGCTAGTGTATGCGGAGACTCAGAGCTGCTGGTGCTGCTGCTGAGATTGGGATTTCCTGGACGAAGCTTGCCCTCAAGAAAGAGCTCCTCGCATTCCTCTAGACCTGTGGGAGGGGGAAGGGATTTGGAGATCAATTTGTTGATCTCCTTCTTTGCCTCTCTCAGGCGAGTCCGACATGATGGAGCGGGGGCGGCATGGCTCACCATGGTCGAAAGGAAGGAAGGAAGTGAAGGAGAATGAAGGGTTCCTCAGATATAGTAGTTGCATGCAAGATTTTGTATAGCCTAGTAGCGTGGTTGTAATTATGCTTCTATTACATCATATACGAATTATACCCTATATGAATTAGCTATCATTAATTCTATAGAATTAATTATACCCTATGTTACCATTAATTCTCTAGAATTACCCACACGCCAGCTATACTTACAACCTATTTTTGCCTATACTTAATACTCTAGAATTCCAACCTATACTTAATTCTTTAGAATTCCTTACATACACCCTATGTTATCATTAAGTCTCGATAATTACCCACACGTTAGCTATACTTACAACCTATTTTGCTTACACTTACAATATATACTAGTAACGGGTGCCCGGCGTTGCCGGGCATTAGTACGGTTCTATTCTAGTTGACCATGTAGTTGTAAACATGCTTACAATACCTAGCTATATTAGAGAAAGAGCCAAAAGAGAAATAGGAGAAGGGAGATACGGTAGATTTTAAAATATTTTTAAGGCTTTGCAAGAACCAAAGTAAAGAATAAGGAGCCACCCAATATGCATAAGGGTATAAGCATGTACCATTTTTTTTATAGCCACGTGTAGGATAGCAAAATGTAGAGTACTAACAATTGATTATGTTGAAGATATGTTTCTAATCTTAGTTTATTGGATATTGAGGTGTAAGTAATGTAATTTCAATGAAGTCGAAGTGTGAGTAAGAAAATGAAGTTAAGTCATGCGTGTGAGATCCTAAATGAAGCTGAGTATGTTATAGTCAAACGTCTGTGAAGTGAGTGCATGAACTTTGGTGTGAATTGTGTTATGATTCATCAATTTAGTACTGTAAATGGTGAAGTATGAGATCCTAAACGAAGCTGAGCATGTTGTATTGAAACGTCTGTGAAGTGAATGCATGGACTTTAGTGTGAATTGTGTCATAATTCATTAGTTTAATATTGTAATGGAAGTGCCCAATTTATCCTTATAGATGCCTAACATGGTCAATGCTTGAAATGCAGGAGCTATAGAGACTATAGATCATTGTTTATGATGTTAATGTTTGTAGTGGATAAAATAAAAGTTATCTATTGGAACAACTTAAGTGTTAGACCGTATAAACCGTACTGCAAAAACTAATGATTATGCAGCCACACAAACTAAAACATAGACAAACTTAGAATTAGCACATGCAGCAACAGATTGTGAAAGTGTGAGCTCGTTTTTTAAAATGTCCTGCATTTAATGTGGTTGTAACATGCAATTATGACTGCTGCATCCAAAAATTAAGCTCCACTTCTGCCACCAGCACATATAACACATCACAATAGTACTACTGAAAATTGAGTTTCAACCAATTTATATGAAAGAGGTTAAAGTCCTTTCCTTACCTGATCATTTTATTAAAATATCTAAGCCGGTCGGTTCGGTCTCACCTAAAGTTTGATGTAGCATCAAAGCCCACTTTAGTATCACCTGAGATTACTCTCGCTGTTTAGTATAAAAGCTCATTCCTGCAACAAAATATGCAATCTCAATAACCATCTTGAAACCGAGGAAACTAAAATAGCGTACTTGAAAACTCAGAAGTAGCACATGTAGCAGCAGATTGTGGGAGGAGGGGAATATAGACTTGTGCTTTGAATCGAGTATGGGATTTCACAGTCCCAACCGCCATTCCACGTTGTACATTTTCCCCTTGTTTGTATTCGACCCTAAAGAGAATAATTCTTACATTACTGCATCCAGAAAGATTCACTTCCTTCTGCAAATATTCTGAAATCAGAACAAAGACAAATCCCACTGCATAAATACACCATAAATCTAAACGAAATTCAGAGCTTATAAATTAAAGCACAAAACAAAGAAACTTACCATGTGCATTAAAGAAAACTTAGCTCTGCAATATAAGTTGGAGTCAAAGGAATCCAGTGTTTGGAGTGTTGAATTTGCTGGCCACGTCTTGGGTCCATCCAACCAGTATATCCAATGACATGCAACCACATTCTTCTTCAATTTAATGGCTTCTAGATGCAGCATCAGCAAAGATAAAAATTATCCAAAGCAATACTACCATACAAAAGACATTGGGAAATAAACAATACCTGGCTGGGCAACATCCATTGTTGCCACAGGGCTTGGAAAATTAAAATGTCACTTTTCATGTTCAAGCTCTTGTGCAATGCAAACAGCTTGACCAATGACATTTGAGGAACGCAATTGCTATACCCAATGCCCTAGAAAAACTCAGAATGTCAGAGCACAATAAAGAACTTAAAAGAATAACTGTAGAATGCATATTTATTGTCAAAATTGAATGTGAGAAGACCTTTGAGTCTTCTGCAGTTGCTAAGGAGAGCTTCCAGAAACATCTAATGAATGCTTACATCTATTATCTACTCCCTAGGTATTAAACTGTAATTATAAGTGCACAATAAAATTATAGCTAGCCACATAAAGCAATAAGAAAGAATATGCATTGACCTTTATACTGTTTGTTCAGAACAGAAATGAGATGCCTCCTGTATCCTATACATCTTTCTTGGACTGTTCAAAAACAAAAATCTAGAGACTTATGGAAGCCTTTGCACATGCTCCCCTTAGGTAGAATCCTACTAAAGTTATGCTAGCTAATAACCCTCCTGGTTTATACAATGCGATAGGCTAAGATGAATGCTTGCAAAAAGTACCATCTAATATCCTCTGCCATCATTTTGAAGTGGCATCAGAGTTATAACAACACCAAATCTGCAATGTCAATTGTACAATCACAACCCATTAGGGTTGAGATAATCTGGAGTAATGTTTTGGATGCACAGCCCCGTTACATTAGTATTTTGAACTGGACCAAGTTACACATGTAACCAAGTTACAGATATAAATGATCACCTTTATGTCTGTGGTCCGATCTTTAACACAGAAAGCTGACACCACCCAGATCTGCCAAGTCAAAATAAATATAGTGGATGTCAGTCCATGTGATAGACAAACAAAATGGGTGGGTTTCTGACCCACTTCTGAAGAGGCTTCCAGAAAAGTACAAAAAGTATTTCTATAGTTGGATGAATGCTCTACTTTGCTTGTATCCATGAAACAACAAAGCCTGCATAAATAATCACATCCATTAGCACGAATAATATGGAATCAATAGTGTGATTTCGTAAAGAGAAGGCTATTTTGCAGATACGTGGACGAAGATGCTTGCTTACTTCTATACAATGCAACTAACCTTGAAATCCACAAATTATATATCCATTAGTGCAAATTCTATCACCGTAAATGATCAGATAACTGCTAGTGTTCATTCAATAATTACCTCGGCATAACAACTTACTGCAACATATATGTTTAACACGATGAGCTTCAAATGCACAAAGACTTCCAAATGTGAATATAAATCTCTCATACAAAGACAATCTATCTTTGTATTGAACAATGACTTAAAAAATGGTCAGATATAAAATAAAAATGTGATGTTATGCCCTTTGCAAACAAATGCACATCATGTCTTTTATGCACACCATCTGTGTTCTATACTTCCTTAACCCTGAGAGAACAGAAAACTTACTACGTGGATTTGCACCAAGATCCATTCTCAAAATTCATACAGTAGTGCCCGACAATGCGATCCAAGTGCATTCGACTTCTGTATTTAAGATCAAAACAAAAATTAAGAAGTGTGATTTTGCAAATAAAAGATCTAGTTTGCAGATAAAAGGCTATGATTGTATGTGCTAGTATCAAGACTCATCGCAAAAATTATGCTATCCAAACTGAAATTTTGAGAGGAAATTGTAAACGATTCAAAATAGAGTAGATCTATCTTCATCAAACAAACCAAGCATTTTGCCATCACAACTTATCATCTTGTTCATCTTGTTAAAACTTGAAGATATCTCTATGTGTTTCAGAAAGAGCCCATGTATGCATCTGTAGTAGAGTCCCAACAATCATAATGGATAATAGAGGAATGCATAGAGTTGATGCATGCAGCAAATTAGATCTAGACATTAATAATCAGATCTAGAAACAACCCTAGAGCACCACAAATTGAACACCTTCAATACATCTCTCACTCAACGCTGCTTTATCACAATTTTGTGGAATTGATCTATCTAGTCATTCCCACATCTATCAGATCATTTCCAATTATCTATAATAGATCAATATATATCAATGAATTTCAGTGCAATCAAAATGAGTTACCTAATCAGTGGTTAGTTGCTTAGCAGATGTTCTTCTACATCAAAAAACGTCTTGCTAGCTGTAGTAGAATAGAATAGAATAGAATAGAATAGTTTTTTTAACGTCCACGAAGACCAATAGGTCATGGGACCCATACAATGGGCTAGTACAATCATTACTACTAGGATTAAAAAACCCCTGCCTCGAAAGGTTTTCAAGGGAAAAACCTTTGCAGTAATGATGATACTAGACAAGCTTAGATAATGACTACTGAGGGCTCAGTAATTGCAGACGTTTATCTAGAACCTCAAGTATGTATAATGCCAAGTCATGCACAGATGGTCTTACGAGAAGTTGTGGAAGCGTGTGGAATGGAATGTTAAGGTCGAAAAATGATTCGGACTATTTCAAAAAGCGGGGCAACTCGAAGAGTATGGCTTTCATCTTCAATAACCTGTGAATCGGCAAGCGGGCACATAGTCTCGCTTCGCTGGCAATTGCGGCCGCTCCCATCTACCTGTCTCAATCCAAGCCTTTGTGGGACCCCGCTTGAATTGATGCAATAGCTACAAGCTTGTTCCTGGACAATGAAGCAAGCAAATAAGCTTGGGGCCCTGGTGCCAAAGTGGGATTTATGTGTGCATGATAATGACCAGTTTTCACTTGGGCCAAAGTAACTGCGTCCCATATCTTTTGAGAAAAACGACCATTAAGATATTGTTGCAAAAGCTCAGGATCAGAACTGGCAAGCATCAGGCAGTGCTCTGGTTGCACAGCCCAACGGGCAAACCATGTAGTGCAATGCTCTTTCCAACATCGTTTCAAACGCTGAGGAGATTCAGCCATGGCAAGTGCAAGAACAGGATACCTAACATCGTCCATGTGGTGCACCTTGCAGATATAGTGGAGATGGCGCTTCATGGCAGAATGTTGAAGAGGCCAAAAACCTGTCTCTTGTAAAAGAATAGCATAGGGCACCGTTGTTTTAACTCCAAGGCTGTAAGTGAGAAAGGACTTTTGCACCCGCTCCAAGCTCTCCCAAGCACTAGCACTAATGGCAGGCCCCCACACTTCAGAACCATACAGAAAAGCGGGCTCTACCAAAGCCCAAAACAAGTGGGCTTTTCCGTGGCCAATCATGAATTTCTGTAGCGAAAACAATTGTTTTGCATTGCATAGAGTGCTCTCCATCCAAAGACCACCGGCTTGGTAATACACTTTGTTCCCGAGTGTGTTCTTACGAATTCTACACCAAGATACTTGTAGCTATCTACAACTTCAACTTCGCGGCTATCATAGTGCATAGGGGGAACATTGTGACGAGAAGATTGAACTACCAAAAGCTTGGTCTTTTGCAGATTAACACGCAGACCTGTGTTCTCACAGAAACTGTGCAGAGCATGTAAATGTTGTTGCATACTAGCAGCGGTATGTGCCAGAACGGCTATTCCTGCACACAACCAAAGGGGTTTTAGAGCATTTCAAGCATTGGCAGACTCAAAAATTCTGACATTCATTACACATCTAAATGCATCCATAAGTTTACCAATAATAGGCCTTTAAATCCTGCATCTGCATGTGTAAACAATATGCAAGTGGTTATGTTTTCAGCTTCGTCCCCTCAGATGCAACCCGGCTAATCTTGCACAGGATTCTGCACATAGTAATAGGGATTTTCAGAGCATTTCAAGCCATGGCAGGCTAAGAAATCCTCACAATCATTACACAAATTTCTATGGGTCTCTAGATCATTGCATCTGCCTATGTAAATAGTATCTATTATGGAGGTCGCTAAGCTTTCGAATATTTGCTATGCAGGTTGCTAAGCTCCCGATTTCATCCTCTCAGAAACAACCTAGCACCTAAAACATCGAATTTGGCCAAAAACAAAGCAACCTACTTGCGTACAAAGGGTCTGACCTTACATCTACACGCCACCAATGGATTCCATGAGTTGTCGGTGCAGTGCATGCCGCTGCCAAATACCTCGCCGGAACACCTTGAAAATCCCAGTCCATATCTGCATCATTCTGAGCAACATGCCGAGGATAACCCATTCCAGATAAGGAATTCACGGAAATTGGGGGATCTCGGATATCGGCCCCAAAAATGTTAATTTCGAAATCATAGTGCAATCCAAATACTCAATTTTTGGAGAACGGGAAATTTTTTCGGTGAGAAAAAGCTCCCATAACCTTAGAAAAATGAACCTAGAAAAAAATCTGAAAAATTTTCCACTTGACGGAAAAACCAAACTTAAACAATAAGATTTGCCCATTTAATGTTTTTTTTTTTTTGTATTTTTTGAAGTTGCCCTTTAATCTATTCTCATATTTACTTTGTCCTTTTTTCGAGCTAATACTAAGAACATTTAAATTTGTATAGGTGAAGTGTGTGGATCCTAAAAAGGGTAAAAACGTAATGGCTTTCACCCCCAACATGTATCAACATTGTTACCACGTTCTTATCACATTGTTACTCCATTGTTAACATTGTTCTTGTAGGTCAATGGTGTGGACCTCCCAAAGGGTGTTGAGGCTGAGACTACTAAGCAAATTATCCTATACAGTAGGTTGGATTAGAAGAATAAGAAGGTGAAAGTGAAGCACCAATGCAATAAGGAGTAGGTGAAGGAACTATCATACTAGCTGATCCCATCCAAGCTGTCAATGATAAAAGGTTAGGAGAGGATAAAGTGGGTGTGGCCATAACAAGTTTAGAAGAAAAATGGAAGGAAAAAGGGTCAAATCATCAGGATTGCACTGCTTGTGTTAAACAATTGGAGTCCATACATCATGCCATGGCCTATAGCCTGCATTGAGTTTAAAGGAGATTTCCTTTTACTAGAGTCATAGGAAGGAAGGAAGGAAGGAAGGAAGTTTATTTTAACGTCCACGGAGGCCAGAGGCCTATGAGACGGTACATGCATAGGTTGTGGATGACACTGATTTTCTTAATGCACCTCCAATAACTGCCAGGACCACATTTTTTGAAAAGAAAGCATACTCTGGTGAAACATTATTCTAGCAAGAGGTCCAAGTCAATTAGTGATTATTCACGTGAAGCTATTATGAATTGGTGGAAGCAAGAGCCATCTTCCAAGGGTATACTTGTGATGAGAGGAGGACTTACATGTACTCCATTCATGACCTTGCACTTCAAGATGAAAAATATCCAAAGAAAAAAAGATACCCACTGCTAGGAGCATGGATATGTAAAGTTGCTACATATTCGTGGCATTCCAATTTCTTTTGGCAAAATTGGCAAGCAGGTCATGCAAAGGGGAGCAAAATTGCATTACATGGAAATAATGGCATGTTGAGGCCAACTTCTAGGACCCTGGCTACTAGGGAGGTTTTTGATAAATATGTTGAATTCAATGCTGAGAATATGCCACATAAAAGTAGGAAAATATCAACAGGGAAAAGCAGTTGTCGAGAAGAGATTGCCATCCCATTGTACACAGAAGAGTATATTGGAGGAAGTGAATGCTTTGCTTCGAGAACTAATAGTATCTACAATATCTCAACCCAGCTTCAGTAGACTATGGAGCAAGCACTTCAACCATGTCACTATAGACACTTCGAACAACTTTGCAAAGTGCAACTTGTGTGCTAAGTTGAAAGAGATTTTGGATAAGACCAAGCAACCAAGCCAAAGGGCTAAGATATGGGAGCAAATGAAAGATCACAGGACAGACCAACTATCATGTAGGTCCACTTATTGGATGTGGAGAACGTTATCATGTTTAGAATCCAATAACTATGTTTGTATTATACATGAGAAGATGGATCAATCGAAGACTTGTTTGCCACAGTATAGTTACATACCCAAGAAAATCAATAGAGCTTATCCTATGCAAGTCTCTCTGACAGGTGCAATAGCGCATAGCTGCCAATTTATTATGGCCATTTTAGTCTAGATTTTCATATTGGAAGTGTGATGAGGTGCTTGAGGAACTATGAGAGTGGTTATTCTGGTGATATCCACAATCCTGGAGGTGGTAGCCAACCACTCTTCAGTGCATTGTTGGATAGAAAGCCTAATAATTTAGAGGAGTTTACTAAGGTTTAGGAAGTCAGGTGCTTCTGAACATGTTGGAGCCTCAAGTTCACGTCCCCAACCTTGAGATATACCTCCAAAGTTCCTCCTCCAACTTGACAATTGTGCTAGACAAAATAAAAACAGGTATATGTTCTCATTCCTATCTTATTTGCCAGCTATGGGTGTCTTTGAAAGAGTGAATTTAGGGTTCTTAATGTTTGGACATACTCATGAGGATGTGGATGTATTGTTTGGGAAGTATAGTGCGCAGTTGAAATCTCAAACTGTGGCCAATCTTCCTAGACTAATGGAAGTTCTTAGTGAATGCATTTCACCTTCTTCTATAGGGTTGATCATACAAGAGGTGCCTGATTGGAAGAATTTTATCGAAGGTTATGCTCTTGATATGGAAGGTCAATCTAGACCTCTTCAGTACACTTTCTGGGTCATGGGAAATAAGCCATTAATGCAATGGAAGATGAGACCTTCAGATGATAAATGGAAACCAGATGAGGGAGTACCTATAGGGCACGAAGATGAGAATGGTAAAGCTCAGATTCCCAGGGGCCAACCAAAGCTCTTAAGCCTTTTGCAGAGGTGGATTCATTGCAAAGCACATTGGACGACATTTCTAAATACATCAAGTATTGGAGACATAACCCTGATGATACCAACCTTGCATTGATAGATTATTGGACACAGGGTACATGGATTATTGGGACAAGTAGACATATCCTCTGATGAACTGAAAGATGGATGGCTACCTAAGTCTAGGTGAAGAGACTTGATAGCACCTGAGGAAATTGATGTTGTGGTTAGTAGTATTTGCAAGTCGATGGCTCCTCCAGCTACTGAAAAACATTATGTTGGTCCTAGGAAAGGAAGGCCTAAATATCTCGGGCTGGAGGATTATGAAATGAAACAACTCAAATTCAGTTCAATCCAACTGTCAAGTAAAAGCATGGTCCAATTGTAGGTCACACTTGATGTTGCGTGAGTTGTACTTGTTGTTGCAATGATCAATGAAATATGTTCTTTATAGGGAAAAAAAAAAAAAAAAAAAAAAAAAAAAAAAAGCAATACTAGCGTTGACAAAAGGCATACTAGCCACCTCTACATACCTCAGTCAATCCCTTGGTACTCTTATCATCCCAATCCAGGACGAGCTATCCCAAATTGGCATATCTGTTCCCATAGTATCAGAATCTATATCTACTTATGCCTAATAGTACCATGACTTACTAGGCTTACTCATTCTTATACGCATAGTTGATCATACAGATAGGTCTGATAATTCATATTCATGTTGAATAATAAGCATATCACATGTGCAAACAATCTTCGATGATTTTGCATCTAATAATGCATATTTGGAAAGTAAAAAATGTCATGATAAATAACTCTAGACAAGAAGCCTGCCCTGTTTTATAGAATCTTATAGAATCAGAAACAAGGTTTCTAACACCTTGATCATTCGTAAACTTATGCATAAACTTATCTGTAGAAAAAACAATAAGATTCAAGTATCTTGTTTACAACAAGAGAAATACTGTCCAGTATGAGACCACTTCCCTTAGTTATAAAAAACAAAGAATGGTTCAAGTATTCGTATGAACTCCACAAATTCTGTTACGAAAAAACTCACTCGAACAAAATCAAGTTACCTAAAATTCGTTTTGCTTATAGGTATCCACATCGTCAGTCCGTAATGCTGGGACCAATTGGCTACTTCCACTAACATGCATACTGCTTGTTCTTGTGGCAAATGAGCATTCTGATACGCTACTTCACTTATCTTTCTTCAGCAATATATCATAATACCGTAAAAGCTTTTAAGAGCTTGAAAGCTCTACTTGATGCAAGAATGAATCAAACTACTAAACATCATAAGGCAAAAGGCCAAAATGGTTCTTAAAGGTCCAAAAATTTGGAATGATTCCATGAATCAGTTTTAAAAAAGAAAGAAAGATGCATTCGGGAGTATAAAAATTTGAGACAGATTGATCTAAGAATCAGATAACATCTCGTTGGCTTGGTGTTATCAGGCGGCATAGCATTCTTCGGCACAAATCCTAATGGTGTATTCGTGAAAAATAATCTTGCTCCAAAATATCCTTTAGCCCTAAATTGAGAAAAAGGAATTACATGCATGTGCAATTAATTTTTGAAACTCTATCTTTCAGTATATCTTGAACAATAATTATGTGTATACTGCTTAAGTGTATAATTCTGCTACTCATTCTACCAAAAAATATTTTTGGAATTCTATATCCTGCTAAATCCTCAATTAAATGCATGCTATATTAGCCATCTACACATAGGAGAGTGCTTTTGTGGTCTATGGTGCTGCTAACACTTCAATTTGATGTATGCACAACTAGTCATTTAAACACGAGATAACTGTCATGTTAAACTCAACCAATTATAATGCATAAAAAAAAATCTTACCTCCAACCGCAGGATAATGGTAAATCCCTGCACGTTATACTGTAATAATAGAATGGGCAGACCCCTACTATTACAGTAGTGGTCTTGCATCATCCTATACTTTATACTATAGGCCTGCTTTTGTCATTATTTCTTAATTCAAAATAGGAGTGCAGAATAGTAAATGTACCTTATAGCATTCCTCCATGAATTGTACAAGCGTGTTGGTGTCACATTTAGACCTTGAAATTGATTTGTCTGATAGTGTAGTAGCCAAATATTGGCTATTGGATATCATATGGCCAAGTGGCCCATGAGACATTATGTCTCTTCATAGAGTTAGTCATTTGGCTAAACTCTAAGTCTTGTAAGCAATACAATTCCTTGCTCCATGCAAGTGGAACATCCTCAGTATTGCATCAGTCTGAGCCTTTTATAAATCCTATTAGATTATGGTATAACTACCCAGTCAGTTCTTTGCCATAATCAAAGATATATTATTAGCAAAAATACTAAAATCAACATTAGCTCATTTTACAAACCAGGGACAGATATTTCACCAGTAGAACCAGTAAGATGAAGTATCTATAAAAAATCCAGATAGCACTAGCCTTGACAAAAACCATACTAGCCACCTCTACATACCTCAGTCAATCCCTTGGTACTATTATCATCCCAATCCAGGACGAGCTATCTCAAATTGGCATATCTGTTCCCATAGTATCAGAATCTATATCTACTTATGCCTAATAGAACCACCACTTACTAGGCTTACTCATTCTTATCCGCGTAGTTAATCATGCAGATAGGTCTGATAATTCATATTCGTGTTGGATAATAAGCATATCACATATGCAAACAATCTTCGAAGATTTTGCATCTAATAATGCATATTTGGAAAGTAAAAAATGCCACGATAAATAACCCTAGACAAGAAGCCAGCCCCGTTTTATAGAATCTTATAGAATCAGAAACAAGATTTCTAACACTTTGATCATTCGTAAACTATGCATAAATTTGTCTGCAGAAAAAACAATAAGATTCAAGTATCTTGTTTACAACAAGAGAAATAATATCCAGTATGAGACCACTTCCCTTAGTTATGAAAATCAAAGAATGGTTCAAGTATTCGTATGAACTCCACAAATTCTTGTACTCAAGACATGTAACCAACAACATTATTCCTCTGCCACGAACTTGGCAGCATAGTTTCATCATCCATGTGAAAACAACTTGACATAAGACAAGATAACCACATTGAGAGGAGAATATCCGTACCTGCGGCCAAACAAGCACGCGTTAGCACGAAGTGATAACGATGCCAGGGCCAAAAGGTACATTGGATATTCTCGGCTCTTCGCCCTTCACCCAATGCAGCCTCTTGCCTTTTGGTAGTGTTAAAGAAAATGAATAAATGGAATGGAAAAATAAAAAGACATGTTCTGTAAAAGAGTGTTTAACATTTAGTCAGAGGATGCCTTATCAAACCAGCTTAGCTTATTAATTCCTCCTTCACCTTCAACCATCTTTCTTTTGTAGGCTATAATATCTTTCTCAATGTGCAGGACATCTCAATGCAGAATGATATATTGCAAGAAAGATTAGAGCTTTATAATATGGCAGTTATATCGCAGCTTAACACCTATTCGGTTACGAAAAAACTCACTCGAACAAAATCAAGTTACCTGAAATTCGTTTTGCTTATAGGTGTCCACATCCTCAGTCCGTAATGCTGGGACCAATTGGCTACTTTCACTAACATGCATACTCCTTGTTCTTGTGGCAAATGCCAGCATTCTGATACGCTACTTCACTTATCTTTCTTCATCAATATATCATAATACTGTAAAAGCTTTTAAGAGCTTGAAAGCTCTACTTGATGCAAGAATGAATCAAACTGCTAAAATCATAAAGCAAAGGGCCAGAATGGTTCTTAGAGATCCAAAAATCCGGAATGATTTCATGAATCAGTTTTAGAAAAAAAGAAAGATGCATTTGGGAGTACAAAAATTTGAGACAGATTGATCTAAGAATCAGCTAGCATCTCGCTGGCTTGGTGTTATCGGGCGGCATAGCATTCTTCTGCATAAACCCTAAGGGTGTATTCGTGAAAAATAACCTTGCCCCAAAATATCCTTTAGCCCTAAATTGAGAAAAAGGAAATACATGCATGTGCAATTAATTTTTGCAACTCTATCTTTAAGTATATCTTGAAGAATAATGACCATTAGGCTTAAATTACGGCATTATTCCCTTCAAATTATAGCATGTAACTGTGCTCCGGGTTTTGCGGAGCGGCGCCGCTTGCTCTGTTCTAGCATGCCGGGTTCTTTCTTGCACAATGCAAGCTATGGAGTGCACTTCCGGCGGCCAGGTGAGCTGAGAAGGTTATTCTTTTGCTAGAATTAAGATGAGATGTCGGATTTGCTAGAACTGAGATGAGATTGGATTTGCGAGAACTGAGGCACAGATCTCCATTCTCAGCCTCAAAATCAAAACCTAAGTATTCTTTTGCAGCTTATTCTTTGCTAGGACGTCGGATTTGCCGGAACTGAGCATAGATCTCCATTCTCAGTCTCAAAATCAAAACCTAAGTATTCTTTTGCAGGTTATTATTTTGCTAGGATGTCAAATTTGCCAGAACTGAGGCACAGATCTCCATTCTCAGCCTCATAATCAAAACCTAAGAGTTTCGTCTCAACTGCTCAACCTGCTTTTGTGAAAGGCCGCTCACTCTGCTATTGCTGAAGGCCGCTCAACCTGCTTTTGGTGAAGGCTGGGTAAAATCTGTTATGGTTCACAACATTGAACCATACCTTTTATATCTTCTATACAGAATACCAAACTTCTTCAAACAAATCATAATCTCATAACCTGTAAACCATCCAGGTTTGCTGCACAATCCACGGAATAAACCGTTAGCAATGACAAAATGATCTACGTATGAAATAAGGCGATAAACAAGCACAGGTCCAATAAACATAGCATACGAGTTACACCAATAACTCAGATTGGTTAGCATACGAGTTACACCAATAACTCAGATTGGTCAAGCTCTTAGTTCACCAAAACTAGAGCTAGATCTTGACATATTAACCAGTCTTTGGTAGTTCACCGCCCAACCGGGTCACTCGGTGCTAAGAAGTGGCAGAATTATGGCAAGGCTTGTTGGCAATGGCCAAGCAATAAGCAACAATAAGCAAGGGCGGTTTATCAAAATATGATTGTGGTCACATGGTAAGGAGATATTCTAATTAGAGTTAAAGCTAAAGTAGTTTGTACAAAAAGTGGTCGTCTAATAATAACTATTCATCCCCATAGTTTCTTTATAGTTATTCTTTTATAGTTACGTCTACCTTTTCCTTTCAAGCCAATTTTGGCTTTAGTTCTTTTTATATTTATGTTTGACCTTTTAAACGTAAGGATACCATCTTGGCTTAACTATATTTAAACTCTAGAACTTTAACCATTAAATAATATCTTGGCTCCAAGATATTATTTAACCATAACCATTATAAGGTTTCCTTGCCATTTATTTGCCTTGCTTTGCCCATAATTTGCCATTCTTACACACCCATGCTAGTCCACCAAGACTAACGTCCAAGACCACTCCCTCGAGCTACCATATTCATAACAATTCTTCCCTTTTTTAAACCAACTGACCTCAGTTGTAAACCTCGAATTAAGCACCAATTCAATTTGTACATGAGCACCAACTCAATTTGTACATGAGCACCAGCTCAATCCATTCTAAGGACCAAAGGCTAAGATTATGATCTCATAAATAGCACCAACTGTTTATGACAATCACAACTGTCGTGGCTAAAGATTAAGATAAAAATTCAGGGAAGATTTGATTATTCTTTTGAAATATATTAGCAGAAGCTTAAGATCTACTAGATAAAATTTAAGTTTTAAGATAAAGGCAAGATTAAGAAAAGTCAAGGATTCCGTTGACGCACCGACTCCAACCAGTAGCACCAACTACTGCTCAAAACTCTAGACACCAATCTAGAATTTCAATGTCATCCTTTATCATCAACACTTATGGCACCAACCATTGTTCAACTATTAATGGCATGATCATTCATTAGAAGGAAGCAACACAATCATAAAATAGATTTACAATTCCTTACAGACAGATATTCATTATCAAGAGATCTTACTACTTTACATTGTTTAGAATTCGTTTAGTTTGGAATAGTTCAAGCTTTGTCAAGGATAAATAGTTCAGATAAAGATTGATTCGTCCACCAGAGATACGCCCTCCGTAGATGCAAGAAAAGTTTCAATGGAGATCCATCTTGACCAAGGAGATGGATTGTCAGTTCTGGTTAGGCTTGATTGGAAGGAGATCCATTTTGGCAAATGAAATTGATTGATAAGGAAGACTAGGCTCAGTTCCCTCTGTTTATTCCACGTCACCAATCACCTGCACCTATATGTTTCCTGCAACAAACAATTTTGTCGTAGTGATATCCAAAGATTGGTTAATTTGGGTAGAAATGGATTGGAAAGAATGATTCAAGAAGTTAAAATTTTAAATTCATAGAAAGAAGATAATTTAGATTCTCAGAAGGAGGAATTCTATTCCAGTTTGCAATCACTAGCACCAACTAGATGACTTGCAAACATCAAGAATAGCCAGAATAAGGTCCTCCATTCCTGTTTGCGATCTCCAGCACCAACCGAAAGTCTTTGCAAACTTTAGGAATAGCTTGGCTCTGATACCAATTGTTATGGTTCACAACATTGAACCATATCTTTTATATCTTCTATACAGAATACCAGACTTCTTCAAACAAATCATAATCTCATAACCTGTAAACCATCCAGGTTTACTGCACAATCCATGGAATAAACCGTTAGCAATGACAAAATGATCTACGTATGAAATAAGACGACAAACAAGCATAGGTCCAATAACATATACGAGTTACACCAATAACTCAGATTGGTCAAGCTCTTAGTTCACCAAAACTAAAGCTAGACCTTGACGTATTAACCAGTTTTTGGTAGTTCATCGCCCAACCGGGTCACTCGGTGCTAAGAAGTGGCAGAATTATGGCAAGGCTTGTTGGCAATGGCCAAGCAATAAGCAACAATAAGCAAGGGCGGTTTATCAAAATATGATTGTGGTCACATGGTAAGGAGATATTCTAATTAGAGTTAAAGCTAAAGTAGTTTGTACAAAAAGTAGTCGTCTAATAATAACTATTCATCCCCACAATTTCTTTTATAGTTACTCTTTTATAGTTACGTCTACCTTTTCCTTTCAAACCAATTTTGGCTTTAGTTCTTTTTATATTTATGTTTGACCTTTAATCTACACTTATATAATTTATTCACACCAAGATTCGATTCCTCGATGCCTTTAGATTCCCGAGTGGGGGAAAAATTAGGAAGGAAAAATAATTGTGAAAAAAAATTAAGGGACGCCGCGTTGTTGATCTTATCTCGCCGGCTTTCTCAGTAGATCGCACTCAGCCAAATGCTCTTCCTCGTCTTCGCTTTCTCCATAAATCGCTCCATTCCGAGCTATTCTATCCGTTTTCGGTGCTCATCAATGTTTCTTTAAGCCGCACGATTTGGAAGCACATAACTGGTGCGATTCTTCTACTGAGGCTATGGCGGCCGCGCCGCAAGGGCAAATCGGATCTTCGATGGGCAAATCCGAGCTATTTTCTGTTTTCGGTGCTCATGAGCTTTTGGTGGTCATTTTGACCGATTTTTTATTTTTTTACTTTGTGGATGCAAAGGTATTCTTCGAGGCAACGGAAAAATTCTTGGTGGTAAATGTTTGTGAAGATGCAGATGTCGATGCAAGGAAAAAAATAGAAACATGCATTAGGTCGATTAGGTAAACTCGTATCACCGGATGCTTATGTTAAACGAAACAAAAGGTACATTGGCTGGCTCAATTCCAGTTTTTTCAGGCGAAAAGCCAAGTTTTGTGTGTTTGTTGTTACGCTCAAATTTGTCGCTTTCCTATGGTGCTTTTCGATCGGTTTTAGGTTGTGGATCCAGTTCTTTGTAATTATTCTACCCGGATTATTGGTTGCTCGGCCATTCTTTTGGGCACGAAAGGGTTGTCCTTAATGTTAGTGCTTCCGGCTGAAAATTCCTTTCACTCATGTTTGATTTGGGTTTGAATTGAGAGAGCATTCAATATACCTCATTCTTTAGTTTGCATCTATAGAGTCGATTTGCAAAGAGAATTTCATTATCACCGTATTGCTCTACATGCACAAGGCCTAGTTTACTAGATGCAAAATCGCCATTGGATAGCGGATTTGACTGTGGGAGAGCAGTGTTGTTATGCGGCACATCCAATGCCAAGGAAAGGTGGAGGTGCATGCATATAAGAAATGGCCACAACCAACTCACATGCTTCGGAGTGCGGAATCACTTCAAGACTCGTGAGGGTCGGATTTACAAGCTATCGCGGGAGAAAAGTCATCCAACAGGCCTTTTACATTACTGACCATGGCAAGATTGTTACCCGTGCAAGTGCCCGATTATCACTTAATGCTACATTTGGATTTACATTTGTGAGAGAAATAAATTTGTCAACCTAGATTCTTTTTCTTTAGGTCACTTTGGCACATCTCAAAGACAAGCCCCGCCCAAGCAAACTCGGGAACTCGGAGCGGGTGGAACGAGGGGGATGCGATTTCCAACAAAGAAGGTTGCCGGGGGCTGGCAATGGAAGCAGAGCACTTGGATTTGTTGGGGAAATGGCTTTGCTAGCAAATTTAGTGGAGGCAAGTCCATTGCTTCGGGAGTGTGAATGTAGGAGTCACTAATGGCCCCGCCTCGTAGCAACGGGCTTCTTGCCGCACCTCAATGTAATTTCTACATAGGCCGATTGGCCTCATGGGACGATAAAAGAACCTTCCTTAGTCCTTCCTTCCTTCTCAAACTTTGATGGTGAGGGTGTATATGCCATCTTTAATGTTGGTGATGCCCTTTTCATCGGTGACTACAATTCAGAGCAAAGACATCTTATCAACCGACGATTTCTCAAAATGTATGTTTTGATATTGCGGGACCCTCAGAAAAGCCTACACTTCAATAATTCCAACCCCATGTCATGCGTTTGATCCCCGAGGCTAAGGATCGGACATGATCTCCTTATTGGATTAATATCGAGATGGTAATTATTGTACAAAACTTCTTCCCTCATGCCATCTCATCATTTTCTCAGAATGGATATCTTTTGTTACAATGTACTTTCGGTTTCACTGCGACAAAGCTACTGAGGATCCCGGAAAGAAACTTGTTGGCTTAATGCACTATAATAAAGAGGGTTCTCTTAACAAGAGCTATGTTGCATCTTCTCGATTGTTTTAGGGTGTTATGTACGGTTATTAAGCATGATGTAGCTTAATCGTATCTAGTGACTTCCCTGATTGTCAATAGTAGTGACTTCCCTGATTATTAATAGAAGTGACGAGATATGCATTATTGTATGGCTTTACCAATTGCCTTCATGTAGGGCACATAAAATGGAAGTCAGTAGCTTATGTGCAAAGATATGCTGTTTGATTATGCTTTATGTGATGTTTCACAGCCGATTTTGCCATGATTGCATGGGTACCCCATAGTGAAGGCCTCTTTGCAGTTGCTCATGCAGATGGTAATCTCTATTTCTATGATAAGGTGCACACTGAAGTAATTTCTTTCAATGTAAGGTCATGCATTAGTGGCTCTAAGTATAGCATGTTTAAGGTATTGGAAATTTGAGGATTGTGAGCGTCAATAGTTATAGGGCATGCAGTAGTTACATGGCATGCAGTTCTGTACTAGAAGTATTAAGTGGGAATTTGTATTCATAATTGTAAAAGAACCCCAACATCTACGTCCTTTAGACTTAGAATATATACTCACTAGAATGAAAACGCTTACCATTTGGGTGACCTAAACGGCTGCAACATCAATGAAAGGCATTGCCTGTCAGAGAGAATTTTAGTGGTTACACAAACATATAAGATAAATGAAATATGTCAAGAAAATTATGTTTTTGAATTATAATTTGTTTATTCCAGATCATCATTTGCTGTTTTGCTAATGTGATATGACCTAAAAAATGCTCCTTCTTCTTCTCTTCTGATGAGGACGTTCGTGTACATTTTTAGTTGGATCAACAAAGAGTTGTTCATGTCACAACCTTGTTCGGTCATAGCAGAAGCTCCACGCATTCAAACCGAAGTAGCAGATAACAGAAGAGGGAGAGATTAGCTCCCTTTTACCATTTAAACTAGCTTTATTCAGCAAGATTTAGGTCCCAATCCTTTATTTTCATCTCCCAAATTCTTTCGAAGCATTCTTCTACTAATTATGCAGTGCAAATTTATTCTTCCTTTGGGCGTGGTACTCAATCAGGTGTTTGCCTCAAGGTGTGCCGCTACTTATAGGCTCATATAAGAAAAGCAATAGGTGGCCTCTTAATAGTCTCTCAAAAAAGATTCAAAAGAATGATTCAAAAGAAGGTTTAGGGGATTCTGGTAGGGATCTTTTAATGTTTATACAGTGTTATACCTTTGACAAACAAATTTAGGACCTCTCACATATGATAATGTGATTGTTGCAATGAATTTATGTTGCAATATTATAAACATTGACATTTTCTTTCAAATTTTGTACAAATCAAGTTCAAGAGGAGGAAATAGTTTACTTTCTAAACTAGGTATTTGAAATTCCTAGCAAACATTCCTTTTTTCTCAACCCATCCTACAGACAACGGGATTGAAAAGAGAAATGTTCGCGGCGGCCATTCTTGTAAACGTAAGGATACTATCTTGGCTTAACTATATTTAAACTCTAGAACTTTAACCATTAAATAATATCTTGGCTCCAAAATATTATTTAACCATAACCATTATAAGGTTTCCTTGCCATTTATTTGCCTTGCTTTGCCCATAATTTGCCATTCTTACACATCCATGCTAGTCCACCAAGACTAACGTCCAAGACCACTCCCCCGAGCTACCATGTTCATAACAAAATCTTTGAAGTTTGGTAGAAAGCCATCGAATCCCCTGCCTCATGAACACAATATTCAACTAGTCTTCTTCTCCTAACCCACTCCTTAAGCGTGTATTCTGTTCAACAGACCATTTCTTGAGCTAAAAATCTCTTCAACAAACCATTTCTTGAGCAAAAAACTTAAAAGGGAGATTAAACAGACTAAAACAGGGGATTCAAAGCCTGAACAAGGGCGATGGACAATTAAGAAAATCTCAGGCATAGCAGGGGTGTGGAAACTTTAGCCTAATGGTCAGTACGCTTGCTAATTTGAAGGACTCGAGGCTTAAGCAGTTTGTAAAGGGGCGCCGTAAATGGCCCTCGCGCTGCGCCGCCAGCTGCTTCGCCACCTGGTTTGGCGGAAGGCCCTTTACAACGCATAAAGCCTCTCCTCCTTCAAATTACCTAGTACATAATTATGTGTATACTGCTTACTCAAGTGTATAATTCTGCTACTCATGTCATTCTACCAAAAATTATTTTTGGAATTCTATATCCTGCAAAATCCTTAATTAAATGCATGTTATATTAGCCATCTAGACATAGGAGAGTTCTCTTGTGGTCCACGGTGTTGCTAACACATCAATTTGATGTATGCACAACTAGTCATTTAAACATGAGATAACTATCATGTTAAACTCATAGACCAATTATAATGCATATAGAAAAAAAAAGAAAAAAAGAAAAAAGAGAGAGAGAGAGAGAGAGAGAGAGAGAGAGAGAGAGAGAGAGAGAGAGAGAGAGAGAGAGAGAGAGAGAGAGAGAGAGAGAGAGAGCCCAGAAAAACAAGGTGCAACAAACCAGATTTCGTCCCCTGTTGCGTAGCACCACATGCCATAACTTTCCAATGCTTTCATGTGGCACCGGTGTCATTTTTCTTAACATTCGGGGGAGTCAACTGGGGTCTATACCTACCAACGTCGTCCCCTGTTTCCTCCCTAGAATGCCAACAAAAGTTACATTCGTGTGTACAACTAAATCAACACTCATTAAGAAAGCTAGGGTTCTAGAGGCATGTTTCGTGCCAATTATTTTAATCCGCATCCTCTTTTATATTCATTCAAAAAGCTCAATCATTAGCAGGTAGTTTTAGCCCTTTCTATCTTTGAAACCTACTTTCCATTAGTTTTAGCCCTTTCTCTTGTCTCATTCATCTATCTTTTATGTTTACAATTTGTTTGTGTCTTTTCCCTCTTGTACTATCTCTATCCATTTGATCCTACGTGTTTTTTCTATTTCTCTTTTTATTTTATTTTTTTGCATTGTACCATTTTTTATATATTCATGCTTGTGCCGATTTATATTTAGTTTACTTATGCATCCTTTTTACTAGTGTTCCAGTACCATTAAGAGTCTACAAACGAAGAACAATTATATGCCTGCTAACATAAGTGCATGCCTTTATTTGCCACTGAAGCACTACATATTTGCTCAAATTTAATATATAAGGTAATATAATGTGATTAAATAAGTGATAAATGTGTTTCGGATTGATTATACAGCTTGTTGGATTTATAGATTCTATAGTGGTGAAGTGGGAGAAGCCAACCTTAGGCCGGTTGACACAACTACTATAAGTTACAAGTACATAGGCATGACATGCAGGCAGGGGCATCTATCAGTAGTTTCTTTTGCATTTTTGTAGTTTCTTTTGCATTTTTGTATTTGCATCACGTGGGAATACTCTTCTGCAACCATGTCCAAGAATTTGAATATGTTCGTGAACGCTAGAATCCAATGCAACTTGTTTAGTGAACTGGTGGCGCAACCAGTTTTTAAGTATTTTGAATCTGTTCATGAATGCTAAAATCTAATCCAACTTGTTTCATCTCATTGGTGACGTATCTGCATACACGAGCATCCTCAAAAATATAGCCATGCCTGCATACATAATTCTTTTCTGGAGCACAATGTCGATCCTCAGAACATATGCACAATCCTTCCAATGCACAAAAATCCTTTGAGCTAGACAACTCATTCCCACTTATTCCCAGAATTGCATCAGACCACTCACTAGAAAACAACCCATCAGGATCAAGTTCAAATTTTGTCTGCAGAAATTGTTTCATCTTTGAATACTTTGTAACAGCGTTTTGAAATGCTATTGGTCGATTCTTACCCCAGTGTGGAAGGCCCTTATACTTGTTCATGGCCATTTGCTCTATCTCCTCAATTATATCTTCATTTAAACGTGGTGTTGTAGGATCCTTGGACCTATAGTAGTTAATATCAATGTCGATTGAATCTCTGGATGGACCCAAAAAGGCTGTTGATTTTTTAACATAACGCATGAAGAAGCCATTGTAGAAGTCCACTCCACACAAGCTATAGGGTCGGACATCTTGAAGCTTTTTAACATCAATTATGAAGTCCTTGATGTGTTGGAGAGGGATGGAGAATGTTGTTTCATAAAAGAATAAACCATGAACTCGAGGATCCCAAGGACATGTGGAGTTGGGAAGGTCACCTGGGAGGTCATTCTGACAGGTGCCCCCGGCTTGGATATTGTTTTGAAATCCAATCACTGGGTAACCTTTGAAGGTGAAGCCATCGTTTGTCCATCCTCCACTAGGAGCTTCACTGGTGTTCTACAAAACAAAACACTTCAATTCACTTCAAATATGTAGTCAAGTAATTTTGTTTAAGCTAGTTACACATGGTTTTACTGTAAAATCATATGTATCTAGCTTGAAACAAACAATTCATCTAGTTCAATTCATTCACCTGTGTATTTGCAGTAGCACACAATGCTCCAGGATTTCTTGTTTCTTCTGCAACCTCCTCTAAAGCAAGAACAAGTACCATAGGCATCTGAATTTAAGGACAAATTAAAGAAATGAAGTTATGATATATTACCTGATGTTCTTATGGCATTAAGACTAGAAACTGAGGTTTTCCTAAATCCAGAGGAGTTTCTCACTGATCCATCACCAGAACTATTTATTGAAACCCTGTAGTCTTCCCTAAACACAACAGATCCTTGAGATGGATACCAAGTGATATCACCAAATTCATATTGTTGACCAAATGAAACAACCTTATTTTCAAGGTCAAGATCAGATGTAAGAACATTAGTAACAGAGCGCTTGAAAATGGGCTGCAACTTGAAGGTCACTTTGGAGATAACTCCAAGGACACCCAGAGAAATCCTAGCAGCGTCAAAGCTCTTGTTTCGATGGTCGAGAGAGATTATTTTAGCAAATCCTTGAGAGGCAGGAGCAGGGACTACAAGGCGGATGTTTTGGAGATACTCATGAACAGCACTTCCATGCCCTAAAAGAGAGCTTCCATGAGCTCCGGTAGATAAAATGCCTCCGATGGATAAGCCACTCCAGTAGGGGGAAGCAGGCAGAGCCAAGCCAGATTTGGCTATGGAATCCAGAAAGACATTAAGCTGAACTCCACTGTCTACTGTTGCTGCCATGGAACCCACATCGATTTGTATGGATTTGTCTAGATCTCTGGTGCTGATAACAAGGCCCTGCTTTCCGCCTGGGCAGGCAATCTTTGGAATGCTGTGAGATAGCTTGCTTACCACTTTCATTTTCATTCTGTTCTTCACCCCGTACGCCACAGAGCTCACTATCTCTGCTTCGGTTTTAGGGTATGCCACTTCGGCTGCTCTACACAGACTCCGATCTGGCCACACTCCATAGGCATTGCCTAGAGTGCAGCTGTGATCTATACCTGAACATTTGACGGATGGAGGTGGAGAGCAGTGTGCCATATTTTGTGCAGCAATGAAAAAGACGAGAAAAGCAAGAGCTTGCTGCATCACAATTGCCATATTCAACCGATAAGCACAGACAATTACTGATAGGGTACAGTACCTTCTTATCTCGAATCTGAGCTCCGAACCAAGCTCTAAATCTGCCGATAAAAATCAGACGGGGGAGTGATTTATCTATCAAACCATATATAAAGATACATCCAATTTTGGATTTTTCTTTTTTTCGTAGCTAATTTTTCTGTGTTCTGCCTCAGCTGAAGCCGACACGTGTTTTGCCATAACCAGTGCGCTGTGAGAAGAAACTTTGCTTTCAAGCAAAGTCTGCGGCCAGTGATGCATCCGTCGATGCAAGTTTCTGTGTCCGGTTGATCTTTACACTCTGCAAACAGTATGCAAATCTGCGCCCCAATTCGCCCCGCATCTGTGCCGGCAGCACCAGCGGCGATCTGGCAAGCCCCATAATCCCTGCTGCAACCCTTAATGTGCCAAAATTCAACCTCCGCTTCCAAAAACAAAGTTTTTCGGCTCAAATTCCTCTGTTCTGGAGCTTCTCAGCATTAGAACTTCCGACGAAACTGATCCACCTGTGATGGACCCATCCTGATAGCCATAGCCATAGATACACTCAGAAAAATTTGGCTTGGATGAATTTGGCGAAATGGGGCTTCAATTGGGCGTGGATGAATGGGGCTTCAATTCTGTCCGCCAACATCAGCGATTTTGGAATCAAAACTTACAGTTACATCCTTTTTGGGTCTGCCTCCTGCTGGTTTTTAACACAGAAATCGGATACTGCACAAATACTTGCTTTCCCTGCGCAGAACCGGAACAAAAAGGTGAGATCCGGAAGAAGGCAGGGATCATGTAGATTGTTGGCTAACTAGGGCCGGATTTTCGCCCAACAATGCTGGCGCAGAGAGGAAAATCCTGCTTCAATGGTTGCCTCAGCCTGTTTACTTGGCCCAGAAGGCATCGCTGCAGGATTTGAAGAATCCCAAGCTCTGCTGGTCGAATTTTAGTTTTTATTTCTACTATTTAGTCGCATTTCCGGTGGCTCTTGAACCCACAACTTTTATCCAAACCGGACCCATTGTAGGATCCTTTGTCGTGGGGCAGAGCTCTGGGATTACCCAGCCTAATTTCTTCGCTTTTGGAGATCTAATTATCTTGGCACAGGGATGAATTCGCCCGATGATTGGGCCCTGCTGTGGTGCACATAGGCATTGTTTGAGAATGCCATTTTTCGAAGCACAAGAAAGATCATTCGACTGTGTTCTGTTCTACAGCAGAATACCCCGTGACAAATTTTGAGAAAGTGCTATCACAAGAGCTGTTTTAGCTACAAGCTTTTTCCAACGGCTACAGCTCCACCACGACGCACCTATTAGAGAAAGAAACTAGGTTTTGACCATGAATGAATTTGTAAAAGAAACATCTTGAAGCCATATCTGAGCAGAATAGGCCCCACGGCAGCGGCAACACATACAGTCTGCCAGAATATTTTCATGCTTGGTTCGGGAAATTTTTTAATGACTAAAGGAAATTTTCCTATGCTTTTTTGGGGAACCTGCTAACAAGTAAATGTTGCCTACAATTTCCTTTATATTTAAAATCAACCAGCAAGTTTCCTACAAACAAAAATCTTGCCTACAATTTCCTGTAAGCTACATGTCAAAAAGCAAATTTTCAGAATCAGCACGCATATATTATATAATAAGACAGAGCCACAAGTTGGTATCTCGAAAAACAAAACAGTACTAGCTTGTATGATATTACAAGCTTCTATAACAAGTAGTATGCATGATAGGCAACGTAGCAAGTTCAAATGCTGATTATTCTCATTTTCAGTCACTTCGACCTCAAGATCATGTATGGTGTTAACCATGTCTCTTAGTGACACACCAGTGTCTGCTGTAACCGTCATAGCGGCCATGTCCACACTTATGTTAGATGCATAATCTTGGCTATGGGTTCCCCTGCTCACTGCCTTCATCTTAAAACAGTGATAGACTGCATAGCCAACTGTTTCCGCAAGCTCTTGCTCTATTCTTGCATACATCACTTGTGCTGCCCTGCATGTTCCCCTGTTTAGCCACATTCCATATGTATTCGAATTGCTCCAGATTCGCATTCTATTGAAGAAGGTGGATGAGTTTGCCCTGTAGAGATTAAAATTGTAAGACATAGACTTAACAGAATATATCTTTTAAACATCCTATAAAAAACAAAGAGATCATTTTCTTTTGCTAATGAAAAAAGTATCTACATTTTGCAAAAAATGCATACGATGGCAGCATTGGCCTCCCTAGATGTTTTACTAACCTTATAAGTAGCACTTGGTGTAGTGCTTCTACTTTCAAGCTCCAAGGCGTCATCTGTCTTGAGGAAAAAAACTCCCTACTGTTATGTTAAATAGAGATACAATAAAATATATACCAACCAAGTTCAAAATCTTCAGTTCAGGCCACAAAAAACCTAGGGTAGGCTACAGAAATTCAGGGTAGTATCGTATTATCAAGGAGAGTATCATACTAGCAAAAACCATGTTGTTCTTTCATAATAACAACTAAGAAAGCAAAGGAAAGTAAGAAATAAAAATCTTAAGCAATAACAAAGACAAAAAAAAAACCCAAGCCTAAGAAGCCTTACCTTAGTATGGGCGCACGGTTGGAGATATGCTTTTCTGCTGGAGTTGCATAAGCTAGAATCGAAAGGAAAAATATGAAGTGGAAGGTATTCAAATGAAATAAATCACAACAACGTTTATTAAGAGCACTGCCCTCCACCAGCAATGAAACATGTGATAGGGGATGCTCTCAAACGCTCATGTTCTTGCTTATCAACGGATTTTCTTTCCCCAAATGCGTTCCCTCGCTTTGTTGTTACGCTCCTATTCTTCGCAAGTCCGGAGCCGCGGAAGATGCAATGGAATCCGCAATGCAAATGCCTTGAAAAGATTGGCGAAGTCCCGCCTAAGCCACCAAACTGGTGCTCTACGGTTCTTCTCCTGAACTTGCCGCCTAAAACTGTAAACCTAAACAAGAAACAAGAAAGGGAAAGTTCGAAAACGGGTATTCGTAGAATATCCGGCAAAAAAAATATCACGTGGTAAAATTTCCCACACTTTTTTGCCAGCCCATACTTTTTCCTAAAATGTGGTAGTTTTGGACGGGGGCAGAACCGGGAAACTTTTTCGTGACATGTCTTTTTCGGATTTTGCACGGTAGGTTACAATGGTTCCGGGGAATTTCCCGAACCAAGTTTTCATGGCAATAAAATGCCCTCTTTTTCAGCATATTTTGGCCTTGAACAAAATGTCTGCCCCATTTCCTGCCTCTCTAAAAACTCTGTTGAAGAAAAGAACTCCACAGCTTCACTATCTGGACAAACAAATGAGGATCACGGCGTGGAGGGGTGAAACCTCAGCAATGGTTCAAGAAATTTCTTGGCAATGCTGCTATAGAGACAATCTGACCCAATTTCAAGTCAAGCTTCACTTTTATTGTTCACTCCTTCCTGTGTATGTCTGCCTTCCTCATTTCTTAAGAACAATATTTGTTCTTCTTTATAACCACTGTAATGTAGGTTAAGAATATGATAAAAGCAAAATATATCAACATCCTTGCTCTACCCTCTTTAATGGGTGGTGAGCCTACATTCCTAACAATCAATATCTTTGGACTTGAAGGCACACCATGCCCCTCTCCAAATCGATTTTTTCCAATATCTTTATCTCATCACATTGCAATTTCAGTAAGCATACATATTTTCAAAGAGCCTACATGTGGTATTATTGACCACAACAAAGGTTTATGAAGTGCCCATAAGCAATCAGTTCCAAGAGGATGCAAAATGGTGGTTATGATATCACGGCTTGGCCGGTGCAAATTCGTCTTTACGGAGGCATGTAAAGAAAATTATGGTTGTAGATGCTCAAAAAATTGCGAATGGGCTCCATTGGCCTAGGCAAATCCTTCCATTTTTTGCTGAGAATAGATAATTTTAATGTGGCACAATTTTTGAAGATTCAGGATATTCTAGAAGAAACATTGTTTTTGAGTCCTATATAAAGTCATCTTTAACAAAATGATTGTGCAAAATGATTGTCAAACAACTTACGAATAAAATCCATGCTAGACATTTATTTAGGTTGTCGTATCCAAAGGCGCTCTATGGTTTGAGCAAAAATTTACAGATCATGGAGAATAGTAGCACGATGATTAGAAAAGAAAGAATTGGAGTTGTTCGAAGACTCTACCGTGCCGATTCGAGGATGCTAGAAAAATGCTATATCTCAATGACAAGCCCAGACAAATTGACTTCATCATTAGGCCTACCACTAGGTGGTCATTAAATCTTGGAGGTGGTTTCTCATCATCAGACTTACCATTAGGTGTGGTTGAATCTTGGAGAAGGTATCTGTTAAGGAGCCACCAGAGCTTTTGTCACCTAATTCTCAATTTTCATCCACCAACCAACCAACCAACTTTCTTAAGTCCACAACCAACTTGTAGATAGTGTCTCCAACAAGCCACCAACCAATAAACATTCAAGAAGAGACGAAAAACATGAGGACAAAAGGGATGAAGTGTCAAAGCACCATGGCATGTCGAATTTGCATCAACATTGGCCGCTTAGAAATGCCAAAAATGGCCAATGACAACTATTTTGCTCATCTTTTCTGTATCTGAATACGAAATCCCGGAGAGAAACATAGAAACCCTGTTATAACGTCGTCTAAACCCCAAATGCGACCTCAAAATCAAAGATTAAGCAACATAGTTGAGCAGGGTCCCTTGAGATTAACTTTTATTGGTTCAAGAATTCTCCCTGGTTATCTGCCCCTTTCACAATACTACCATAAGCTTGTAACATGCTTACTATTTTTAGAAGTTTCAAATGCTTTAGAGTTCGACTTCAAAGGTGAATGCCTTATACATGCTTAAATGGACACCACAAATGTGATGGATACATCATAACAACACATTACCGTATTCAGTCTTCAATGAAGCTATTCAACGTGTTGTTCGAGCAACAACAACGCAAGACTTGAATCTACCTTCCAACTTTTACGCTTTAATACTTCTTTCTTGAAAATTGTTCGAGGCAGGGGTTTTTTAATCCTAGTAGTAATGATTGTACTAGCCCATTGTATGGGTCCCATGACCTATTGGTCTCCGTGGACGTTAAAAAATCTATTCTATTCTATTCTATTCTTTAAAAAAATACCTCGGTGTTGCGACTTCACGGTGGTGCCCTGTCTCTTCCAAAGTCTACTGCCATTATTAAGATCTTTTTGTATGATCAAATTTGCCCTCTCTTAATATCTTCACCTCTCCTGTTGGAGCTATACAAAAGGGATTCAATTAGTTGTACAGTATGATTTCAAAAGAACAACTTGATTAAAATGACAGTTTCCCAATTCTCTGCTTCGTGGAAACATCCAACATGACCTAGAAGTTCAACTATGCTATTACAATGATAAAGTGATGGGTTAATGCCACAATGATATCTCATATTATACAAGTACCAGCGGCCTTCCTCTACTAGCCCTGGACGATTGCATGCAAGCAAAACACAATTAAGTGAAATCTCATCTAGATTTATTACTTTATATTGCACTTTGTTCTAATCTCTGATAGCAGCAGCCCCTGGTGCAATTGAAGGATAATCTCACTTTGTCCAAGTTTAGAATTTGCAAAAATGGTAGCTACCCATCTATAATCAGTTGGATAAGCAAGCTCGTTAAATGTTTGATTCGCTTCAAACCAAGACCCATGATATGCAAAAATATAAATGAGCTGGTCACCTATAACAGCAATTGAATGAAGCCCAATTCAAACCCTCAGGTACCTCTGATTTTGCAAAGCTCTACGGCTTCTGCATTAGATAGAAAAATAGAGGTAATTTTTAATGCATCCTCAAATTCAAAATGGAGATAAAGGAAGAATTTTCAGAATGAAAATAAGGAATAAAACACTATTACCTCTGATCTTGCAAAACAATGAAGTGCATGTTTTGCAAAGAAAGGTCGATTATGAATAAACAAAAGGGGTAGTCTTATTTCTAAGGGGAGGTAAAGAGCCCAGAATATAACCTCAGAAGAAACAGCAGTCACTAGCATAATGACTTTTCACTGAAATTCTTTAGTACAACAAAGAAACAAAGCCGGTAAGTGAGAGTGTGTAAGAAACAAGAAAAAATGTTCATAAACCTAAGTAACTCTTGGTTACCAGCTCAGATTTTGTCTTTGATTCTTCTGATTTGGCTTCTTATGCATGAATCAAATGGTGCGACTCAATGGGTCAGTCTTCATCCTCCTTCAAAATTGATTGATAAAACCGCATCCCCAAGAGCAAGACAACAAGAAAGATAAAACTGCATCCTTAAGTTATGTCAAGAGAGAAGCCACAGGCACAACGAAAGACGAAGAGAAAGGAAAGAAGGGAAATTTACAGAGAATTTCTAATTTCGCCAGCCATTGGATTCATAATTATAAAATCCAAGGGCACTAATAAGGCCACGTCAGTTTTAACATGATGTGGCAAGCATGTGGGCAAGCTAGAGTTGCATCAAATGTTGTAGGGAGGGTTAGGCAAGCTTAGCAACAAAAGGTATAGCCAAATTCGTCCAAATTGCATGATACATCATTTGGTTGCATACGAGTTCTGTGACAGTGATATAAGCCCACAAGCCTTTCAGCATTCTTTTGGCTTTAGAATGTGCGATAGCGGTGTGGTGATGGTAGCGGCATCACTTGGAGTTGCTTGCTTCAAGGTGTTTGTTGAGTGTCATTTCTCCTCAACCTTAATTTATAAAAAGAGCATAGGAAGTACACCAAAAAGAAGAAATAAAAGGAGATCATTTTGAAGATGGCCCTTTAGAACTTGAAACAAGATATAAAAGATGGTCCATGTGCAACGAAGATAAGAACAAATCTATTGGCAAGTCATTTCTCTTTTTGATAACATATATATACAAGAAATTTAATACGTCCTACGGTGCATGTTCGAGTTTTAGCATCATTAGCATGTTCCTACGTGCAAATTCTTGTAAAAGAATCTCTTGAGAATACTCTAAATTCATAGATTCTCTAAGACTCTACCAAGGTTCTCTTAGAGGGTTCGTGAGCATTTCTCTAAATTTTATAAGATTCCCTCTAGATTCCATTAAATTTCCCTAGATTCTCCAAGATTCTATGAAGATCCCCTTAGATTCTCTTAGATTCATTTAGATTTTATCAGATTGCCCTTAGATTCAAAGAGATTCTATAAAGAATCCCTTAGATACTCTAAGATTTCATCAACATTTTCTTAGATTCCCTTAGATTTTATGAAGATTCCTTTAGATCCCCCAGATTTTAAGAGATTCCCTTAGGCTTGTAAATATTTTCCTAGATTCTCTGACATTTTATAAGATTTTCTTACATTCTATTAGATTCTTCTGGATTCCTTTACATTCTAGAACTTTTAGAACATTCTAAGACTTTCTGGAACATTCTAAGACTTTCAATATATTCTAGAACTTTCTGGAAGTATTTCCCTAGATTTCCTTACATTCCCGTAGATTCCCCTACATTCTAGAACATTCTAAAACTTATTAGAACAATTTGGAACTTTCTGGAAGCATTTTCTTAGATCCCCCCTAGATTCTCTTATGTTCTAGAACTTTCTAGAAGATTCTAGAACTTTCTAGAGCCTTCTAGAACATCCTAGAACCTTCTTGAACTAGCTAGAATGTTATAGTCTATTTTATCTTAATGGGAACATTACCCTTAAGTATATGTGAAACATAAATTATTCATGGAATTAATGCTTGGTCTAGTCGTTAGAATGGGGGGTTGGAGGGTCAGTGGCCAGGGTTTGAATCTCCCACACAATATAAAAATTTTAAAAGCCTTTTCCTAAGGGATGAGCATTCAACTTGGGCCGTAGGATCTTGGACCCGATCAAGGGTCGAGATCTTACGCAACATGAGCCATAGGATCTATTATATATAATTCCCAAAGTCATGTGCACCGTAGAATATGTGCCAAGCCACGTGAGCCGTAAGATCCTGGATCGACGATCAGGATCGAATCAACCTGGACCGTAGGATCGATTACATATAATTCCCAAAGCCATGTGCACCGTAGGATGTGTCCCAAAGCAACGTGAGCCGTAGGATCTCGGATCGACGATCAAGATCAAATCAACCTGGACCGTAGGATCGCTTACATATAAGCTACAAACTCACTCGCAAGCCATCTGGGCCGTACGATATGCCCTAAAGCCACGTGAGCCGTAGGATCTCAAACCGGCGGTCAGGATCAGATCAACCTGGACCGTAGGATCGTGTCTATACGGATTATATATAAACTCCCAAGCCATCTGGGCCGTAGGATACGTCCCAAAGCCACATGAGCCGTCGGATCTCGAACGGACGGTCGGATAAGCCCGACAAACATAAGAACATATATAGAGAGAGATAGATTAGAGATTAGATATACAAGTGGTTGTACTATGAGGGAGTGTACAAATTTTGAGCCATCCAATGAAGATTTCATAAAGATTCTCTTAGATTCTTCAAGGCTCATAAAAAATTTCTCTAGATTTCGAAGATTTTATGAAGATTCTCTTAGATTCCCCTGGATTCTCTTGAGATTCTCATAAATTCTTTAAGATTCCTTTGAGATTCCTCTAAATTCTCAAAGATTAACCCAAATTTCCTCTAGATTCTCCAAGATTCTACGTAGATTCTCTTAAATTCCCACAGATTCTACGAAGATTTCCCTGCAAAACACATCCAATGTGAAGGAATCCCTAAGATTCCACAAAGGTTCTTCTAGATTCTTAAGATTCTACAAAGATTCCTCTAGATAAGATTGTATATAGGTTTTATGTAGATTCCCCTAGATTCCTTTAGATATTATGTATATTCCCCTAGATTCCATTAGATATATGTACATTCCCCTAGATTCTCCAATATTCCATTAAACATCATGTAGATTCTCAAAGACTTTATGAAGATGCACTTAGATTCTGCTAGATTTCCTAAGATTCTCTTAAGATTCACATAGATTCCCTAATTCTGTTGAGATTCCTCTAGATTCCCCAAGTTTCTATGAAGATTCTCCTAGATCCCCTTAGATTCTATGAGGATTCTCCCAGATTCTTCAAGATTTTATGAAGATTCTCCTAGATTCTCAAAGGTTTTATAAAGATTCGCTTAAATTCTTAAAGATTCTATTGTGATTCCCATTGATTCCTCAAGATTCTATTGAGATTCCTCTACATTCTTTAAGATCCTATGAAGATTCCCCTAGATTCTCTTACATTCCCATAGATTCCATAAAATTCCAAGATTCCAAGAAGATTCTTAGTATTCGATCATATTCACTTCAACTGTAGCGGAACGATATCAAACCACTACTCATTGGAAAGCTCTCGATGAGAGGAATCCAATGGTATGGGCCCCACCTCTATCCGATCCTTTACTGCAAGTTACAGGCCTTTGAATGCAATTACAAAAAAGAAGCTTCCTTGAAAGTCCTTCCATAAGTGTTGATGCCACCTCATTACTTTTTTTATTAAATGAGGGTGCCACCTCAACACCTTTAATAAAATAAATTACAACTTAATAAAAAACTTAATGGCCATGATTTCTCCTCCCTTTTCGATCCAAGGGCTGAGATTGGCCACACCAAAAAGCATCTTTAGGGACCTTCCTTGCACCTTCCCTACAAAAATCAAGGGCTATGATTTTGCCTTCCCCCTTGATCCGACGGTCTAGAGGCATGGTGCATGCCCCATGCATGACCCCATGTAGATCCTAAGGCCGTAGTTGTGCCACCTCATTGGCCCCCAAACAGATGGCCTAGATTGATTTCAATATGTAAACAATCCATGGGTACATCGTTTCCCACGGACACATAGAATAATTATCTACTCTTATATAATTTATTCACACCAAGATTCGATTCTTTGATGCTCTAGATTCCCGAGTGAGGGAAAAAATAGGGTGTCGATAAAAAAAAATAATAATAAAGAAAACTCATCGAGATGGAGACAACTGGCGATGTCAATCCATTCCTGTCTAAGCTGATCCACACATTTGGCGATGGTGAATTTGTCTTTCGCAGCAATGCTTATCTACTTCAATGCGCGTCCCGACATGGTCAGATCTGATTTAAGCCCCAGGTGGCAATAGGATCTGTTTTACTGGATGCTATATAACCCAAATCTCTCTTTATTTCGTTCGTTCAGGGATTTTGGAGGGTTATAAGGTACGTTTATGTTCTATTGCTTTTTGTTCAGTATTCGATTCTTTCATTCTTCAATGAGCTCGGCCAACAACCCCAAATCCGGTAGCCTCAAATCCGGCTTAACCCTTCAAAATGTCTCGGCTATTGTGGAAGCCATCTTCCACATATAGAGATTTTCGAATCTGCCACCATATCGCCATCTTTTGCAGAGCCTAAAAAACCTTTTAAGTCTGGCCGATCGTTGGTAGAACAGATATCCGACGCAAAAATGCTTGGAAGATGTTGCAGTTTCCTTGCGGAATGCATGGAGGTTGTTGCAGTACTATTTGTAACTTTGTAGCAAATGGTTTGGATGGGTATGAAACATCCAAGATATAGGAAAAGGTGTGCATCTGAATAAGGTAGCATTTGCAGATTCTGGGTCAGAGTTCCAAAGTGAAAATGCAGGGGATTGTGCAGCCGCCAAGCAAATGGAAGATCCATAATATTCAGGTTCTTTTGATCTATTGTCAGATTTAGTCTTTCACAAAACATATGGATCTAATTTATTCGCTAAATGAGTACTTACTGCTTATTTTCTGGGTTTGCTAGATAGAATCTTAAAAGGCAGAAGAGCTTGCGCAGGGACACACCTTTGTCAGAGCCAAGTCCATATAATGGGAGAAAATGCCATTACTGATTATCTTCTGATGCTTTCTCCATGCAAGAAATGTTATTGGTTGTGTATTCTATGATTTGATCATCAGGGGAAGCACTACTACATCAACGGGGCAGGTTCTTTTTTATTTCTGCTCCATTGATATACTGGTAGGTATCTCAGCTCTTGTGCCATGCAACATTTTTCTCTTCTGTGTGAGAGCTTGGTCAGAGTGGACTATCTTCAGATTTCTGTATTAGCATTCAACTGCACTCCTTGTGATTATGCCAGATTTCAATACCATGATGTTCGAAAATGAGCAGCATTTGCCATGGATTCACTTCACGAAGGTTTGTTCCCCTTCAAAATCTTTTTGATTTTTCAATATTGGTTCTCTAGCTTGCATTTTGATCTTATAATTGTTGAAGGATCTTAAATACATGTTAATAATACAAATATGCAGCTTGAGATCAAATTCTTTTGTTTATTTGATGTGCAGTTTTGTTTTTCAGAAAACTCGTGAACTTATTACAGTTTTGCAAATGTTGACACCCACCGTGCATTTGCCATATGCCAGACCCAAATTTTAAGCCGTTGCAGATGGAATTGAAAATGATGTTTATCTTCATATATTCCTACAGCTGTCTTGGTTGTTGTGTGTTGTTGCGTGCTCATAAGTGCTCACATCCGGTAATGGCCCTCCCAATTATTATTTAGTTCTTGCCTCTAAAATATAAGACTAAGCGGCTTAGACCTGAAACATCATATGTGCATGATATAGATATTTCAGTACCATTGAAAGAGTGTGCATTTCATGAAGAGTTCATAGATGCCGGCAGAATTGAAGATCAGAATAATTGGAAGGAAAGATTTATGTTCCGAGTTTGTTCGTGTTGCAGGGCACATGAAACCCTCGATTATGCTATCCATATTGTTGCTTCAGTTTTGAATACGAAAGGTATCGATTCTTCTGTTCTTTCTATGATTTAAGCATCGTGAGGATTATCTTAGTGGGCGCATTGAAAAATCATGTTGTGCTTGAATCTTCTGCTCCCAGATGATCGTAGGCTCAGTTGTTTGCAAGCGCCCTGGTTATAACAGGATTGGGTTTTGCGCATTGCGAGCTAGGAGGTAATTGATTATTGAAGCGTAGCCTCTCTTATTTGTTAATTATGGGCATTTCTAAGATGTTTCTAGACAAATAGGAAGCGCAATCAAAGTTCTTATTCTTTTGACGGAATGCAGGCCCGAGAGGGAAGAGCTCAGTGAAGCGGGCACACTTTTGTCTTGTGAGAGCTGAAGGCATGCAGCTGAGGAATCCTTAGGTCACAGTGTAACTATAAATGCATCTTATGCTGCGCAAGTAAATTTCTGTCACATGCTAGATTCCAACTATAAGTGATGCCATTTTGAAAACTGCAGTCCAGATCTGTTATACTAATAGCAGTTTATGCATTTGTTCGATACTACTATTAGTTTAGATGAAGATAGTCCATGTAATTCACCTGTTATTATTCCATAAATCCCCAAGTGTCATCACATTTTTATCCTTCCGTTTCCTCTAAATTTTAGGATGTCTAATAGCCAGAGGAGTATCATTGTTTTGAGCCAGATGATATGTAATAAATATGGCATTTGAGTCCTCCATTTTTCTTCTACGTTTGGATTTCACTTCTGGCTGATAAGCTTATCCAGAACCATTTAGATCTGCTCAAGAGTGGCAATGTTGTATGCTATTTAATTTTACTAGGTGTGCAAAAGACCAATCGGATGCATAAAGATCAGCCGGGTGCAGAAGCTGATTCAGGGACTCTTTATTGGAGCAAAAAAGGCAGGCAATTTAGCAAAAGTAGGTATTTTCCCACTACAATCAGGATGCCAATGGCCAAACTTTGGACTATCTAAACAAGGCAAAGAATCTCCAGAAAGGGGACAAGGGACGCTACCACACTTTTAGCAATAAGGCCTTTAATAGATTGAGGATAGAAATGTTGTCAGAGATTGTTTGCAAGAAAAAATATTGAAGAAACACTGACCTTGAGGTCATGATGTTGTAGTCTTAGTCTTGATCATTATAAGATTAAACTAAAGTAGATTACACCTAGAAGAGAACAGAATTTCTCTAATAACTAGCCCAACTCCATAAAAGACACCTTCTCAAGGCAAGTATTTGCTTTTTTAATTTTTCAAAGACTACTTATCAACCCAACATAGCATGCACGTATGACTTGCTAACAACGCAAATGCTGGGCAAACCTAGTTATAAGGGAAGTTTGGACCATTAGAGAAAATATGAAAATGTAGAAAGCAAAGAATGTGCATCTTTGATAGATTGTTGTTGTTGTCTATTAAGTCTATCTTTCCTGCCACCCTAATGTTTGTACCCACACTAATACTAAATGCTTGTGCTTTTAGAGATCTATAATCGACAGGCTCTGTGTCCCTTTGCAGGCGGTGTGAACAATAAGCTCAGAGTCAGTATGTGGGTTTGCATAAGAATCCAGGATCAAGGTCTCGTTTGGGAGATTTGGCAGAATTCATAACTAGGGAAGTGGTGGCTGCACTGCTTCCTACAGATTCACAACAGAAAGCACGAGGGAAGCAATTTGTTGGATATTATCGCACGTCTATCGCTTTGATGCCAAAGACATCGGTCCATAAGCTTTAAGGATCTCAAGATAAACTTTCTAACTTAATATTGGTACCCTAAATGTCTACTCCATAATCCATCACATTATCACTTCTCATTGACATAATAAAACAATTTATCTGCTGTCAAAAAGTACTCATCTTGATAGTATATCCCTTCCTCGTTCTGTCTGGGTCCCAAAGACCATCTAGCCCTTTGGACCATTGAGATATAATCCACGAGTGAATTCTTTGAAGACATACATAGGGCCTCCAATGTGGTGGTTAAATTCTCTAAAGACATTCATATGGCCTCCATTGTTATTGTTTGAATCAATAAAGATATATATATGGTATGTGCCGATCATCTCCCCCTCAAGGCATTCAACATTGGAGCTGATGGTTCTCTCTATAGTAGAGGCACAACCATTCTCCTTGACAAACTAGTCCTCAAGTTTTAAGTTGCGATAAAATCTCAGCTGTTTGCAGAGGTGTTACAACAGTATAAACACCTAGTTTATTATGCCAAATAGCCATAAACACCTAATTTGTTATGGAAAACCACCATAAAGCTCTCGGGCCCAAAGGGAAGAGAAATGTTCGCGGCGGCCTTGGCCGCCGCGATAAATTTCTTGTATATATAAAGTCTTTGTACTATGTAGGGCCTGTATGAAGTTGGAGAGTATAAATTCGAATGTACGTACAATGTAAAGTGTAGATTTTTCAAGTTTATACGAGTTTTCTAAATCTATCAACATGAATATTCTCAAAGTATTGTATATATTCCTTAAGATCTCATAAAGAATGTTATATACCTATGCGGTTATGTTAGTCATACGATGCAAAAAGGATCAATCTCTACGAATTGCCTTAAGACGATATAGAAGGAGATCATAATTTAGGGATCATAGAGTTTTTATACAACTTTCCATGAAATTAGCAGGATTTTGATAGACTTTCTAAATGATGGTTACCATAGAATGATCAAGATATCGTTCCAAAATAGATTAAAAGAAGTTACGGGCATTCTATAAGAACCTTTCTCTTAGAGAGGTTCTCATTTTGCCATGAACATTTCTCTTTCCCAACTCCTTTGTATTTGGTAGAGTGAGTTACTAAAGAGGAATATTCTTGGGGCAAACATTTGCCTTTCCATCCAGTAATAATGGATGCGTGTCAATCTAAAAATATGGACAATTGGAACCTATGCTAGTGCCTTATGTTCTCATGTCTATAGGATAGAAACGCAACAACCATGGAATTTGCATTATTGACCTTGTTTTTTCTTGGAGACATATAGGGGGCTTTAAGTTCTGCACAAACTCGAATGTGTTTATTTTGAATACTGGACAGACAATTGTATGAGCTAATGTTGTCTAGGTTTTAGCAACATTTCAAGATTGTTCTGGGTTTTGTTAAAGTATCCATAAGGATTCCTATGAAATATTGGTACATACATTGAGAGTCTCAGTATGAGATGCGCCTAATAGATACATAACTAATAGAACATATGTAACCTTCATTTCCACATATTACTCTTGAAATTTTAGCAACTTATATAATACAATCTAAATAAATTGGAACCCTTGCCTCCCTTCCATCGATTGTTGGGTTCCCGTGGACGTAAAAATTCATCTTATCTTATCTTATCTTATCTTATACATGACCTCATAGCAACATAAATCAGAGGGGGATTGCTTATGGCTTATAGCTTTGGCAATACCATTACAGAGCAAAATATAAGAGTATTTGACACACTAGCCTTTGGCATGTAATCTCCATATTGTATGGATAGCTAAGATGTTTGAGAAAGATATCCATGAAGGAGAGTTGTTTAACACAATTATGTCGTATGGTGACAAATCTTCCAATGAAAAGCCTAACAAATGACACAAAATGGTAGGAATGATAGTTTCTATGGTTGTACAGAGTTAAATGTACCTATTTTGACAATTCTAGATTGTCAATTCTACTAGCCAACATTGCAAATGTGAAGATTCCGGGTCGTAAGATTTCTTCAAGGTTGTTCTAGATTTTGTTAAAGTATCCATAAGGATTTCCATAAGATATTATTAAATACATTGAGAGTCCTGAGACTTCATTAGTATTCAAAATCTCATGGAGATTTATGAAAGGGTTTGTGCTATGTGGGAGTGTACAAAGTTGAATTTACGTATCATGTTCTCCATCACATTCCTTCTATGAGATGCCCCCAATGGATACATAGGTAATAGAGCATATGTCACCTTCATTTCCACATATTACACTTGAAATTTTAGCAACTCATAACGTGTTAATGCTAGATGCACCTTTGAGATGTATAAAGTGATAACCATCAAAAAAAGGGGGGAACTACAAACTTTCCTAGGAGAAAGCATTAAATTCCCACCATATCCCATAAGAAAGCATTGAATTCCCACCATATCCCATAAAACAGGCATCAAGAATCATATTGGCAATTGTTCAAATTACAACCTTAGCCTTTTACATTTCTGCATGTAGGCATGCCTAAGTTCATTTCTTCACACATCTAGCAGTGCCTACTTCAACACTATGATCTTGATGATTGCAATATCTTCTTATGCTACGAAGCAATACTTCACACGTAGACGAACCAATTATAAGTAGATAGTAGGTGGAAAAGCCTGGCCCTTCTCAATCGAAACAAAGAATATTACTCCAATTGTGGCAAAAAATCACACCTCTAAAAGAAAACATACCATTCATATTTGACATCTTATAGGTAAGCTCCAATAAAATATTTCTTTTTAATATTAATTTTCCAACCCTTACAAATGTGCACATAGAAGAAACTATTTGTACTTTAACAACAGAAATGCTTATATCCATCACCTAGAATAGACAGATTTTCAAAGACGGTAAAAACAAAGTGAAGGGAAACACGCCTCAATTTACTTCAGGCGCCCTCAATTCACCTCAACACTAAGGGTGATTAACATTTGTACCGTTTGCCATTACATGATGTATGTCAGCAGCTTGCAGCTTGTTTGATCTTGAATTCAATAATCGGGTTGAATCCAAAAGTACAATGTAGAAAGATTTGCCTTCAAAACATGTGAAAGACGTTTAGTTGGTTAGAAAGAGCATCAGTTGGTGCTTGGAAATAAAATTTGCGTTGGTCAAGTATCATGGAGACTAGTAGAATACCCTACAACTTACATCCAATAAGATATTTTATTGCAACATAAAGTTGGCTAATAGAACGTCTGCTTTCAGATATTTTACTGCAGCATAAAGTTGGTTAATAGAACATCTGCCTTCAATAAAGCAAGATGACTTGCCATCTTTGGCAATGCAGTGCATTGAACTGTGAGGTGTCAACCTTGAACGATATCAATATTAAAATTACCATACATTTACTGTGATCAGTACGAACATGTAGGTTCTCCAATCTGCACGGAACATGCAAGCCATGTAATAATATGCCATGTTTCCAAAGAACCTAGATATGCAAAGAACCTGGACATGATGACATGTTCTTAGAGTTATCCTAAGAACAATAACCTGACATGTTTTTAGAGTTATCCTAAGAACAATAACCTGACAACTATCAAAACTGCTATGATCTATGACCCAGTAACCTGACAACTAATCACAACTACACATACTCCACGTAACAATGGGCCAAAAGCCAGGAGAGATCATTACAGAAAGTTCTCCTGGAGCTTGCAAACTATTTAGAGCAAGTTAACAAAAACCTAGGAGAGACGATTCAAACTAAGAAAACCTTGCATATTAAACGAACTAAAGCTTGACCATATTATACTTGAAACCTGTCGAATACTAGCATTAAAATATTAGATTTGCCCATTACATTATGTCAGATCTAAAATTTACCACATCATGGCATTCTACTTTGGAAGAAAATAAGAACCCAATCAATGGTTCCGTCAAAGAGATAAATTAAGGAAGACGAGAACATAATAATGAGACTATAATTACATGGTTCAGTGGTTTCAACTGCGCCGTGCATGACAAAGACTGGCTTCCGCTGGCTGCATATGTGGCTGCTCATAAAGATTGAAGAGTATTATTAAAAATATTAGAAATGTACTAGAAATGAATTTTTAAATGCCTTGCCTGATATAGAGAATGTTGAATTGTCACGTATTGCAAATATACCTAAGATTCCTTTTTTTCTTTTTTCTAATTTTGCCACCGCATCATCTAATATAATAATAAATGTTAATACTGTCAAATAAATGCCATAAAAGTTGCACCTTTCTTGTATTTTGCAGAAATAATCAACGGATAGAATTTTGTCTCCCCCATCGATCCAATGGTAATGAGATGGGGCTCATGGCCCATCCATGCGCATGCATGCTTCCCATCGAGATCCAACAGTCATAGCTTTGCCACCTCATCATATTTCAAACGAATGGTCAGGATCGATTTGAATATATCAACAATCTATTCCATGGGGGCATCCAAAGTAATTTTATAAATATTATGATACAATGTAAATGTCAAATGGGTTCAATACCTACATATTGCAACAGAACGACATATCTAGAAAGTAGTGGATCAAGTTGCTGCTTTTGATGCCTTATTGAAATAACCAGAACATCCTAGAATGAGGGAACGTTCTAGAACAAGGATGGTTGTTTAGTGTAAGGAAAACAGAAGATCATCTATATTGACATAAATTTCAAGAAGATCAACTTTGGTCAAATATGTACATGTGGAAGTGCAAGATACAGCGAGATATTACTATTGTTGGGACATATTTCAGGATCAAAGATGTGCATATTGCTATCAAGTGTAAAATAATATCAGGTTGTAAATGAATCCAAGCTACACTTATGGCATCAGAGAGTTGTAAATATCAATGTACCTCATCTTGTAAACTGGAAATACAGAGGCAGGACATTGACCTGAAGATGAATGGCAAAGACTATTCCAAATCCTCTAACAGCACACTTTGAGAATTATAGACTCATTATGTGATTGCTAAAAAATTGGATAAGTAACAAAAATAGCAAGAAGCATAATCTAGAGGCTTATACCAATGCATCAATAATGGGAACTAATTTGAAAATATGGATATAGAAACTGTAGAATCGTTGTTCAAAACATAGGCACAATATAATCTCTAAAAGCAACAAAATCTCACCTTGGATTTCGTAGTTCCAATTACGCCAGATGAGAAACAAAGGCCGGTAGACATTGTAGCCACCGGGAAGAAAACCACGTCAAACACCAACCAAAAGTAGATCTAAAGAAGAAAGAGCATGCCTTTAAAGAAGAAACATCCTATAGGCCATAAACGACATGCATAAAAAAACAAAAAACAAAAAAAAAAGGGGGGAAAAGAAAAAGGAAAAAGAGAAGGAGAAGAATGCAAGAAGGGCATGCAAAGGAAAGTAGCACCTAGACCTTGAAGACTGCCTGCGCAAGCCTATAGTAGCCTATAGTTAATGTCTTAGGATTAGCAACCTAGAGACATACCACAAATGCAGCAAGCAGACGCTTTCTCATCTAGCTAGCATAAATCAAGCTATCCAAGCTAACCTTAATAGCAATGTCGTTAATGCTATTATTCTGTCAATAGTCTTTTAAAATCCATTTACCACTTCCTAAAACTTGATTTTTTTGAAAAGTAATAACAATTGAAAATTTATGTCATTTTGACATAGCAAAAACATCTGTGAATACTCACAAGAGCTCATAAGAGCTTATCCTTTGATGTAGGTCACACAACTTGCATTTTATCTAACATATTATTTCACAGCTCTAATCGCACAACTCAAAGACACCATTTCATTGTGTAGTATGAAGATGTTTCTATTGCAGATACCATAGATGCTATGGGATGTAGTTGTTGATGACTTGTTGGCAGAAGCAAAAAACCTAGCATTCTGATGCCTGCAAAAATTTTGGTAGACTACCTGCCCTTGCATGTAGTTTAAATGTACCTTCCATATTGCTAATAAGAGTTTAGGAATTCTGAAAAAATGGTGTATTTATTCACAAGCAAAGGTTTCAAGTGTATGTGGATTTAGATTACTTGCCATGCAAGTACAATATCTATATGGAGTTGATTGGTAGTACGTCTAGCCTTGAGTTGTATGCAATAAATGGATTAACAATATGTTGTGAGAATGTTATTGGTTTATTTTGTGTAAATTTGTCGTTAGATGCTAACATGTGTTCATTCTTGTTGTGGATTCTCTATTCTATTATACGTCTGTGATTTTGCTTGATTTCCCAATACAGGTTTTGTTGATATGTGTGTTAACCTGGAGTAATGATAATAAGAATCTTCTTTGTTTGCATTGGTTGCTTTGAATAGCTAAAATTGTGGTTAATGTTGGCGCCGTTTAGCGTGCTTACATTTTTACCTTAAATCGTTTCCAATTGATACTAGAAATGCTCCCCTCCTCGTAGACACTCGAACGCAAAGTAATGTGAAGACGAGGTCAATTTGGGCTATCTAACTGATGAGTAATGCTAGTGATAGTGTACATGCTCAAATATCATATGCAAACTTAGTTCAAAAGTGTATAACGTGAGCGTTAATTAATCTTACCTAAGATTGGTGTGATCTCAAGGTATATTCTCGCACATAAGGTCTTGTGAGATTCTAGATACTCGAAAAAACTCTAGGTCCATATTAAATCAAGTTTTTGCACACCAATGCCCCCAGGCTTTCCACTTAGATGTAATAGTAGTGCTTCCAGCGTTCCCTAGTTGGTAGGCAGGATTCAGTCTGCTCTTCATTACATACAGAAATTTGATTAGAAATATGATACCTAAAGATGTTCGACGAGCATGCTTCATAAATGTCTTTAGGTGTATTTTGTAACTGTATTTGGCTATGTTACGTACTGTAAGTGGAAATGGAGCAATAGAGCTGACATCTGCTATACTCCAAGTATGAATATAGTTGAAGACCAAGAATTAGGAGTGGACTTTCTTAGGCATGTCAAACTTATTTTCAATCCTCTAGATTAAAGTAAATCTTGGAGCTATACATTCTAGTGACTTGAATAACACTGGAGTTATATAGTGACGCAAAAACTGCCTACTCTACTTTTAGCCTAATCTGCCAATCATATTTCGCCACGTGGCAGAGATTCAGTCCAAGAAACCGACCAGACAGTTTTCACTCTCTTTTCTGATTTTTCTACCCTGTGATTCCGACAAGTGCATGTTTTTACCCCTCTTTCTGGAGTGTGTTCTTGCAGGATCAAACCATGGCCATCAGACAAGATCAGGTCAACGGCTTAAAGTAGAGTAGTGGATTTTTACGTTATGCCAAAGGCCCTTTACCCTGCATTCCTGATTGTTCTGGTCAGGAATGCAGGGTAAAGGGCCTTACCCTTATACTTTAAGGGGACCATAATAGATGAAATAGGAGACCTGATATATGCCTTTACATTTGTTATTTCACTGGCCATCTCTGAACTTTCAGCTTTTGTTACATGCTGACAATCACAATTAATAGGCACATCGCATGAACTATATGATGGATGTGGAACGACGCGGTTTTTATTATTTGGGAATTTGTGGGTGGTTGGTTAATTGCGTTTTGGATGGGGGCCTTTGTGTGGGACCAATTGCTCAATACTTGGGGATTGTTTCATAGTCTTGGGAAGTCTGATGTGTTTCTAATCTTTGCTATGGTCAGCTTTTTATATACTTCAATGCATATCACTGCAGTGAGTTCGAAGGTGTTCTTTCTCTCTACAGTTGCCTTTGTAGTTTGTTTGATCTTGATGATGTTTGCAAGCCAACAATGTTGGTTCTGTAGTCATTTCTATAGTTCCAGCTTTCCAGCAAATGCCTTGGTAAAGCTTGTGTAAACCGCTTACTCTGTTGCTTTTGGAAGACAACTGGACCTGTTCTTTTCTGTGAGCTTCGGATATGCTGAAGGTCTGCATGTGTGCATCCCGACTTTTACTTCTGCATTTCTTCTTCCATCTCTAAGAATTTCATCAAGTTGGTCAATCATTTCCTTGCTTCAAAATCTCATCCTGCACTCTATTATACATTTTTATATGAACATCATTGTTTTCAGAGTGGCTGCTGCACGAGGTGAGAAATGCAGTCCATGGAATGGCATCAGCTGCAAGAGGTATGCTGTTAATCACTGATTCTGCATCTTCCAGCCACCCTACCTTTCCTAGAAGATGTAATAAGCTACTATAATGCTCCACTGATGGGATTATATTATGATCTCCAGTCATAGAGATAAAATGGCTGCACCCTTCATCAACCAGATCATCCTGACAGCAAGCTGAAAGAATGCTATTAAAAGTGACATCGTTGGGACGCGAACCATTCAGCTGCATCTGTTGAAAATTTTGCAATGCTTTTCTGCCATGTCCATGCTGAACAAATGCTGCAATCATTGTACTCCAAGATATGACATCATGCTGAGGCATCTGAATGAACAATTCCTGTGCATACTTAAGCTGCCCGCATTTGGCATACATATTAGAAAGAGCACTCCACACAACCACATCAAACTCCATGCCAGTATTGCTAATATATCTACTCAATCTCTGGCCTTCTATAAGGGCTGCATTGTTAGCACATATTTCAAGCAAGTTCACCAATGTATATTTATCTGGTTTCATGCCTTCCAGTTGCATTTGGTCAAATAGACTCAATGCTTGTTCTAGATCGCCCTTCTGTCCATATCCTGTAATCATGCTATTCCATGTCACTACATTGCGCTTAGGCATTAATTCAAAAAATAGACATGCATCCTCAAGGCAACCAAGCTGAGAATATGCCACAACCATTGTAGTCCATGATACCACGTTACGTGAAGGCATCTGTTGAAATAGGTGCAGCGCGTCTTCAAGCTGTCTATGCTGAACATATGCAGAAAGCATGATGTTCCAAGTAATAACATTCTTTTTTTTCATCAGATCAAACACCTTGCGAGCATCATGCAGAGCCCCACATTTTCCATACATGTTTATAAGGTGGTTTCTTAAAAACCTATCATCCATCAAGCCATACTTAATGATGTAATCATGTAAGCATTTACCTTCTGAAAGGGCCCTTCTGCTCGCACATTCTTTCAATTTTGCAGCAATTCTTTCCACTTCCAAGTTAACATTGGGCCATGCTACAGTCTTCTCTTGGGGATTTGCAGGCAGACGTTGCTCTTTCCTAAATCTTCCAACTCCCATAACAACATCAGTGCTCCAGGCTAAGCTTCTGCAACTGCAAAGGATCATTTTTGAAAAGAATTATTTAAAAATATTATGAGCCTGCATTGTACACATCACGGATCCCATCAGTGATATTCAGACAACACTCTTCCGGCCGCTTAATTGAAATTTCAATCTAGCATTAGGATTTCTCTTCCAAGGCCACCCAGGATCCGCTGGGCATGTTACAGTTTGAAAATCCATACCAAAAATTCTAACTGTGTAAAACAGGGGATTTGTATGAACCAAAAAAACGGCCCTTACCCCTTAATCCTCTTGACGAGACTTACCGTAGGCCTCATCTTCATGAGCTTCCCTGATAAAACTTCTGCCCAAAAGAAGTGCCTAATGTAAAAATAGAACTGACTCTGATAAATCTCATTGCCGGATCTACGGCCGGATTGGCAAATCCAGCTTTTAACAACGATCTTCTATGTATGCTCTGGAATCTGACGGCCTGGATTGCCTTTGTATCCTATACATTATGATCTTTATGCTCTAGAATATCTCCTTTGTCCAGTTTTTGTACATCTTTATGGGCAAATCTCTGCCATTGATTTGAATCCCAACAATAAATCGTGCCATAGGATAAGAAAACCAAAAAACGACAATACCACGCATACGAAATACCGTTTTGAACCTAGGCGCAACACTATTTGAACCAAAGAAAATATATACCTGGATTCATTCACCATTCAAAACCTTGACAGTTGCATCAGAAACCAAACACAAGCAAGAAGATCTAGCAAAGAAATCATGTAATATTTGTTTACCAGAAGCAGTCTTTTGTAATATGGATCACCAACTTCCACATACGCAGCAGCAACATCTGCAATGGATCTTATCGAACATCCCTGTTTGAGATTAAACACACAGCCCCATCATGTGCCACCGTTCTTCAATCCAAAATATGTCTTGCGCGTCGGAGATGGATACAGAGCATGACAGCGCTGGCTAACAACAGAATCTGAGAACTAATTTTCCTCAATATTTGACGCAAAAGAACATAAAACCAATCGCAATTTGCCCAATGCTTCGGCATAATAGCATGTTGCATAATCAGATGAAATTTCTTCTTAAAATTTATGCAAGAACAGAGGTGCTCACTCCTTTTTTCGAGCCCAAAAATTCCATGAACCAGAACAATGAGGGCTTTCTCGAATCCCTCAAGAAATGTGCCGTCATCCTCTGTATTCATGCTACGTATTCATCTCCAGTTTCAGAATTAGACAATAGTATGCTGGGTTTTTTAAAATCTTCTTCTTCATCCGATTCAATGGGGAAACTTTGGAACTCTTTAGGCCGGATTGACGGAATTGGAGAGCATCTGCAGCCATAACGGAGCTAAAAATGATTATGGCATATACGAAATGGACGACTACGCTTAAAAAGAGTTCAAAGAGGAGCCATAACCAACCTGTTTCGTAAATGTTTATTATGCAGATGATAGCCTTGCACTTGGCGTGGACAGACTGGAGAGAGCAAGAACCGCCATAATCTATGCACAAGAACCACCATAACTATGAATCAGACCCAAAGAGCCACCATGCAAATCCATAGCCATAGCCCGCTGCAGATATCCACGAAGAATCAGCCTCGACGCAGCCATGGCCGCAGGGGAAAAAGGGGGCAAATTTTGCTCTCCCGGTTCCATATTGTTGGGGAAAGGAAATTGGGGATCGATTTTTCGCCTAGCCGTATAAAACAACCAATATGTTTTATATAGTTGTGCCTACATATAAGGGCTCGTGATACTTTTACCCTCAATTCGGTGATCCCGGAGATAAAGATACCGTCCTCCGGGATCCCGGGCCGCTCTCGATGGGGTCTGTTGGGGAGACCCCGTTCTGACGTACGACACACGCCACGTCGGCCCAGTCCATCCCCGCCATCCAAACCCCCGTGCCATCGCGGCCGTCCGCGCCTCAGAGATCCCGGCCTCTGGGATCATCTAGGCGATCCCATCCTCCGGGATCCCCACGGTCGGTGGCTGTTAACAGCGGAAGTTATCCGCCGTGATGATCCCGCCCTCCGGAATCCCCGGGCATGAGCACGTGGATCCCCTCCTCCGGGATCCCCGGCTCGTGGCTGATAACGACAGACGCTATTCGGCGAGGTGATCCCCTCCTCCGGGATCCCCGGCACCCCGGACGTGGATCCCCTCCTCCGGGATCACTCGTCCGTGGCTGATAACGGCGGACACTATCCGCCGTGGTGATCCCCTCCTCCGGGATCCCCGATCGGGTGACGTGGATCTCGTCCTCCGGGATCACCCCGGGCCGTGGCTGTTAACGGCGGGCACTATCCGCCGTGGTGATCCCCTCCTCTGGGATCCTGGGGCGGGTGACGTGGATCCCGTCCTCCGGGATCACCCGGCCGTGGCCGACGTGGAGATCGCCGACGTGGAGGTCGCCGACGTGGAGGCTGGAGTTATTCTTCGCCGTTAGATGCACACCGAGGTGGTTTGCTGGTAGCCGTTAGATCCGTTGAGTTATACCGTCCTCCGGGATCACCACGTCATTTTCACCTGTGATTCCGGAGGCCAGTATATGAGAATGTTTTGACGGTGGAGATAGCGGCATGGACTAAACAGGTGGTCCAGGTTTGAATTTGCCAGCCCATGCACGGACAAACCAATACAATGAAAACACGCGGACGTTCTGAGACCACCCTCCGGGATCACCATCTCAGTGTGGTTCTTCCTTGTTGCGTGTCGATGTCGATGTAGCGAGGCATGGAGGAGGAGCGGAATGCGGCTGTGGCTGCGGCAACTATGGACGAATTAGAGGAGAAGAGAGAAGAGGTAAGTATTCGATTCATTCATAGCAATCTTCAAGGGCTGTAAACAAGCATTGTCATTTGGTGTTTAATGTTTCTTTTTTCAGCTTAGGGCTGAAAGACAGCCCGAATCACCTCCAAATGGCCTATTTGATTATGGCAATGTACATTGGTATCCTGAAGAGCATCATGTACCTGGTATTCAAGGGGGTGGCCAGATGCTTGTTTGGACCTGCTACATCCATACAGACCGGGTCCAAGATTGCGTTCTTGGGGAGCAGAGGAATTGTGAAGCACCTGCCAATTTCTATGTATGATTTATCTGCGTTTCGAGATAAGCAGATAAATCTGCTTCTTGAGGCTAGTTGATGTGTTCCCTCTAGAGTATTTAAGTCCATTTCCACCTCCTTTCTCGCTAACAGCCGTTCTTGAGCCTCTCCTTCTTAGGTCGCTTGTCCCACCCTCCCGCCCTCGTTTCTTTGGGCCTTTTTAGTTAAGTGTTTCCTTGTTTGATCAATAGTCTCATGCTTTTATGGTTGCTATGCTTGAATCCTCGTGCAATGACCGTGGTCGTCGTGCCAAGTATCGATATTTGTAATGGTTCCCTTTTCATGGTTGATAGTTTTTTTTTGGCGTGCCTTTGTTCCCTAGTCTTTCGTTCATTAATGAATTTGGTGTTGTTGTGATGGTCCTCGTGCTAGCGAGAGTTTGGCCCTCTTGCTAGATAGCGAGGCCAGTTGTGGATATGGTGGCTCGTGCCATGTGTATTCGCCCTCGTGCCTGAGATTTGGTGGCCCTCGTGCTTGGGTTAGGGCCCGCATGCCCGGTGGATATCGCATTTGGTGGTTTTGCAGGTTATAGGTCGAGGTCTATTGGCATGGTTGCATTTATCCTCGTGATTGGTCGGCTTGTAGAGGCGCCTCATGGAGTTGGGTCGTTGTTCGGATGAATGGATGTTTCTCTCCAGTTTGATGGACTCTTATATTGTTGGGGTCATTGTTTTGCGAACAACGGTGTTGTAGGCTTAAAGCTTTTTTCATTATCATCTTGTAGTCCACTATACAAGTTTGTTATGGTCTTTGATTATACTTATACACCCAAAAAAGCCAGTGGGCATGAGGCATTTTGTTCGAAGTGTTCTAAAAAATATGATGTACATTTTCATTTTGGAGTAAAGAGGAGGGCTCCTATGGCTCATTCATTCTGGGTGTGGTTGAGATGTAGTTTAATTTAACGTAAGCTTTTGTTTGCATTGACGTGTTTCATGATCTAATGGCCCTTATAGAATCTCAATCATATGCCTTGTGCCTAGTAGTTAATTTAGTCTTAGGAATTCCCTTGTGATTACATAATACTGTTGTGTTTTGTGGCACGCAAGTGGTCCACAACTGGTTAACCTTGAGGCAATTTCTTGTCTAGATGGTATTGTTGATGTTGGACAGTATTTTAGAATTTTATGATTCTTGCCTAACATGGAACTTTGCTCTCTTGTTGCTTCCCTTAGATTGCAGTTTGTGGCTAACCATTCGCTTAGTCTAAAGGTGTCAATTCGCTCCCATCTATATGGCCCGTAGTGAGTTCCACTTTCTAGGCATGAGGTGCTTAATCAATTAAGGCATTTTTCCAATGAAACCTTTCACCAATTTATGGCGCACTTAGTAGCAAGTGGGTTCATCCTTCAGTGCCTTTAGATTCAATGTTATTAAGCTCGCATTAAAGGACCTTAGTAGGAGTGGGTTTGTTGGAGCTTATTCTCCCCTTTAGTTTACCAGTTCTTGTGTGCTTTAGATTGTACATAAATTGATGGGGCTTTAGATTGTGCTTAAAGTGAGGGGGTGTTTTAGCAAGTGTGCTTGTTTAAGCTTTCAATTTTCAGCATTTTATTTTGGTTTGCCTTCTCAAACTTCCTCCTCAGGGTCGTATATTTCCAACGTTGTAGATTTTGATTTGCTTGTTCTTTTGAGTTGCTTTGAGTTACACTGAACTAGTTTCTACTTTGATGCTATGTTGTTCTGAAGTTGTTTGTCTTAGGACCCTTTGTTGCCGTACTTCGGTGGCTTTATTGCGTGTAGTTTTGTGCTCTTAAAGTCTTTATGTGTCATCTTTTATATTTATTGCAGTTGGAAGTTGTATGTAAATTCCTTTTGGAAGTTTTAATGCCTCTTTCATCTCTCCTTTAGGGTTATGTTAGTGGTGTTAGTTATTGGATCTACTTTGATCTCTTGCTCTTAATCTCCTGGCCCTTGAACCCTTAACTTTCTCGCAGGCTATGCTTAGTTACCTCTCTGCAAAGTTTAATGGCATCCAGTTTCTCTCTTTATAAGAGTTGATTGGCCTATAGAGTTAATTGTATGCCTTCAGATTAGATGTTAGCAATGTGACTTTGGAAGGACCCTTGTACGACTTGGTTTATTGGAACTTATGGTGTTTAATTTGGAATATTTTTGAAGTTTTAGAGCTTTTATTTTCACTAACGTTTTCACTAATTGTGCCATAGGTCATGGTCTATTTTGTGTACTCCCTTCCATTTTAGATGCTTGAATGCATTTCCATGTTGCCTTTTTCTAGGTCAGAGTTTCATCACATTGGGTTTTAGTTTTACTACTTCGCAAACTTCTTAAGTTTTATTGTGGTGTTTTCATGCGTTAGATTTGCATTGTTTGAAGGATAAGGTTGTTCTTTTCTTGAATTTATGAGTTTCGGTGTTCCCACTTGAATTTCATAGCACGTATTTACTTGTTAGCTCAGGACAATATGGTGTCATCTTTGCAATAATTGGTTGGCACATGAGAGGCATAATCAGATTTCATGCCCTTAGGATTGCTGCATCTTGAAGGACCTTTGAACGAGTTGGTTTGTGGGTGTGTAGATTAACCATGGAGGTTTTAAAACTGTTAAGCCTAATGTGTAGATCGCTCGCTCTTGGCTCTTTGCTCATTTGCGGGTTAGTAGAGCATTTCTTTCATCTCCTCTTTATGGTGGTGTTAGCTGTTTGGATCTGCTTTTGTCTCAGGCTCTCGATTCTCACACTCAATCTCGTGTCTCTTTTTCTTGCATTAAATATGACACCGAACCCTTTCTCTTGTAGGCTATATTTAGCTATTTGTCTTGATAGGACAACCTTCACGTCGTTGCTTTCTTGCTTAGATTCCTCATTCCTTAATTGCAGGGTATCGTAGTATTCTTTTTAGTATTCTTGGTTGTTTGGATGTGCCCTGGTCTCTTGCTCCCCTTCGCCTGTCATTTTCTTCGTCTTTGTGGTTCTTGAGTGGTGATATTGTGACGTCCCCTACTCGTATACGGTGCACTCACCGTATACAACCAGGAGTTCATCCCCCATACCAGCTCCGTGCCAATACAGGGCCCTCCACATGACACTGCAACCGTAACGGGTTCCAGTGGGAAGAGTGGAAGGGTCATTGCACCCCGTCTCCCTCAGGGCCTACCTAGCTGCGGAAGCGTAAACATACATGTCAGTAGCACATACATCAACATCATATGACCATCGCGAAGGATGGTCCTCCACATATCTGCATAGACGAAGATCGGCACATCACATAGGGAATCCTACCCAAGGGCTCAGACCACGGGGATGGGTGACAAGCTTGGGTCTCGAGTTCATTGCGGCGAGAATTCATGGCAATGGATTTGGCTGGCATAAGAACATGGCCTAGGGTTGTCCACTCCATCCGCCCCTCCACTGTGCACACTTTGCGAGTAGGTTGAAAAGTGTTGGGACTGACTGTTGTAGCCACGGATGCATAGCCAAGGGGCTATATCCCGGGTTACATCTCCCCGCCCGATGGGGCGGGGTGGGATCTCTCCTCCGAGAGATCTACAATGTCGACTCAAGGTGACTAGAGGGCCACCGCCTTTGATCCGACTTGAACTCAATGGAAGGTCATATTCACCACCTCACGAAAATGAGCCCATGCCTTGCCCACACGCAGTGGCAAGCCATTAGACCTAGTCACAGTGACCCCCGGCAGTACTAACACACCATAGGGGTCGTTCAAGAGTCAGAACATGAACCTCCTTATAAGCCAGTCTGGCCCCTTCACCCACAACCAGGTGTGGCTCTTGTGCACAGGCCGCATCTACAGTGTGCTAGAGAGGCTACTCTAGGAGCATCGACTACAAGCTTTAGGTCTCTACCCCCCTTCCCAATACAAGGAGTTCATAGAGATACATCATCCATATACATCACATAAGAACTGAAGAACAAGATCTAATCTACCACATAGAGTTAGGTTCTTTAGTTAGAATCTGCTATCTAGGGATCTAGAGGCCTGCTATGGCCAATCTAATAGGCTAAACCTACTGATACAATGACTAAAATAGGGTTTAGACTATCTAATTGGCCACATACCTGGTCCTTGAGGGGCTCCTCCTGACCTGAGCTCGACCATCATTTGGCAAACGCTCGAATCTAGAGAAACTAAGGTTGCAATTCTCCCAAATGAAGTCGGGATGCGGTTTTGGTCATTGAGAGGCCAAAACAGAGTTCAAGCCCTAAAATCGAAAATTGGGTTAGTTAGGGTTTCCAACCCTATATAGACAAGGGGTTGGCTAGGGTTTCCAATTATCCCCTTTTGGCATGTGGGATAATTGGAAATGGGCCCACTTGCCTTTAAGGCCTAGGTGGCCAAATGTGCCCACATGGAAATGTGTGCACATTAATGAATGTGTACATTGGAAAATGTGCACATTAATTGCACCTATGGGTATGGCCCACTTGGCATCAAGTGGCCACATGGAAATGTGTGCCCACATTAATGTGTACATTGGAAAATGTGCACATTAATACTAATGCACCTTCTTAGCGAGTTGCCCCCTAGGGCTACCCACTTGGCTATACGTTGGCGTACACGTCAATCGGGGTGGCGTGTACGCGGCGTGGCGGCAAATACAATATCGTCCCGGGGTGTATCTTTGTCTTTGGAACGTCACATTCTCCCCACCTTGAAATGATGTTTGTCCGGCAAACATCGCGTGGTTCTCCCACCTTGGAATCTTCCTAACCTGCAATCAACCTGATGCATACGATATACTACTATAATACTTACACATTTATTACGATTACCTTAAGGTAATACTTTTATCACATTATTATATTATAAAATAACTTATCAATTCACAACATTACTAACAGATTACTCCAACATTCCCTTAACATTACTATTAAGTTTATCAAAATTTAAAATTAACGTTCGAGGTACCCTTGATTCCTTGCAACACATTCCAACAAAATTTGTGTTGCAAGTCTTCGTAGCTCGACCTCCTTGCCCTCCGGAGCGCTTTACTGGCCTGCAGGTCGACACTACGTTAGTACCATTTAATTATTAATTAAAATTTTTGGTTATATGGTGACCACCCCACCTATCTACATGGATGCATGGCTAATCTCCCGGCGTAGGAAGAGGGTGAATCTTCCATTATGGCCGCGGAGACAGCGCCTACATGCCTATATGCCGCTCATGCCTACACCTCTAGTTGCCCAGCGTGGAGGATATCCTTCTCGCGTGGGGGGCGCGAAGGATAGATTCCTCCTATCAAAGCATATATGGGGCTAAAGGTGCTTTTCCTATCAATGCATTCCTCAATGACCTCCTTTCTCTCGAGGTCGTCTACTTCCGTGGGACAGAAGTAGACTTTCTAATCTACCTTCCACTCGCCCAAGCGGAAACGCGGTCATGCCTACATTGACATTACACCACGCCCTAGAGATCACCGTAGTGGTCCCATCATCGGTAACAACGCATGCGACCCATACTAAGCGTAGGTGGCATGCGTAGATTAATCTTAACTACACAAGAATTAACCTACACAAATCGACATGCCTGAGCCGATTTCTTCGGAGATGACCTTGCCGTCCCATTGCTCCATAAAGCGTGGGTCTTTGCTTTTACTAAATCTTTCTTAAGTACCCACGTGGCGTCTTCCAGCGGTAAGTGTTTCCACTTGACCAAATCTTCGGAGGAATTCGATCTCCTCGTTTTTCTTGAAAGCTTTATCAAGAATCATTGCGGAACTATTTCCAATTTGTTCTCCGTCATTTCCAACAGGCGTTGGCATAATCAAGACTTCATGCGGATTTGGGGTATGCTTCTTCAAACAAACTCACGTGGAAGACCTTATGAATCTTTAGGTGTCTTTGGCAAGTCTAGCTTTGTAGGCTTGATTGCCTAGTTTCTCGACTATTACGAAAAGGTCCAGCCCACCTTGGAGCAAGCTTCTTGCAATTGCCGATCCCGAGCTTACTGCTTCACCTTAATCTTGAGCCAAACATCATCTCCAACTTTGAACTCTCTATCGTTCGATGCTTGTCGGCGATGCTCTTTTGCGACTTCTTCGCTAGCGAGATAGCCACGAACTTCCTCTACGAAGGCCGCCGCATATCGGCCAACATCTGGCTGCCGAAACTTCCACTTTTGACGGGGTTGTGCCAAGTGTGCGGAGTTAGGCACTGATAGCCGTAATTGATCATAAACGGCGACATTTGGGATGATTCCTGCTTGGTGCTATTGTATGCAAACTCCACCAAGTGAATAAATTCTTCCCACATACTTTGCTTATTCCAGACATAGTTTCGTAGCATGTCCTCTAAAATCTGTTGGTCCGCCTCCGCCCGCCATCCGCCTGAGGATGATATGCCGTGCTCATGGATAGCAAATGCGGATCGTCGCCAAAAGAGGTCTTGCCAAAAGGCTCATGAACCGGATCCCCTGCCGGAGATGATCTCCCTTGGCATGCCATGAAGCCTGAAGATCTCTTTGGTGAAGAGCTTTGCCGTATCCATGGCTGTATCTGTGGTTCTGCAAGGCACAAAATGTGCCATCTTCGACAACTTGTCGACCACTACCATCAAGGCATCCTTGCCTCTCACCGATCTTGGGAGTCCTGTGATAAAATCCATGCTGATTACCTCCCACTTAGCGTTTGGCACCGCTAATGGCTCTAATGCCCCCGGAATTGCTGCTCCGCCTTTGTCTGGCGACATAGGCGGCATTCCTTGATGTAGCGAGCTACCGCTTCTTCATTCTGGCCAATAATAGCTAGCTGCGTACTTTGAAATATGTTTTCATGAATCCCATGCATGGCCACTATTGGGTTTGTTAGCGTGTCATGGAGGATCAACTTCCTTACACCGATGATTCGAATGCACGCACAACTTGTTCTTATGGTATAACAGTTGCCTTCCTTCTTATAATGCTTGAAGGCCTCCCGCTCTTTATCCATTCGGCCTCCTTGAAGGCTTGCCCATACTTCCACGAAATCCACATCCGTTGGCAAGGACTCTTCAATCCTTTTACCAAAATTTGGAGAGTCGAAATTGCATTGCAATGCACTCTAGTTGTCGGGGATGCCTTGAAAGCGCATCTGCTACCACATTGAGCTTCCCGGCTTGTAGACTATATCAAAGTCATATTCTTCGAGGAACTCCATCCATCTCCGTTGCCTCCAGATTAAGGTGTGGTTGCGTGAATACATATTGGAGGCTCGATGGTCGGTATCAATTGGAATTTCCTTCCCAAGAGATAATGCCTCCATATTCTTAATGCCCCGACAACCGCCAAACAACTCGATGCGTGCGTTGGGTAGCGGCGTCTCGGCGTCGTTCATCTTCCACGGAATCATACGCTACCACACGCTCTTCTTGCATAAGCCTTTGCACCTGTAGCTATCTTACTCGCATGTCTGTTGCTGCTACAAGCTTATCTTTCTCCGGGTCCGGCAAGTTAAAGACTGGGACCATTGTTAAAGCTTCCTTCAACAATTCAAACCCCTTTTGGGCTTTCTTGTGCCAATGCTCTACCCAATCTTTCACCTTCTCCGCCCTCGTCGGTCATTAGCAGGGGCTGCTATCTTAGCAAAGTTCCTTACGAACTTCCTGTAGTACCCTGCTAGGCCGAGGAAACTTCTGACTTCATGCACATTCTTCGGTGCCGGCCACTGAATGACGGCTTCAATCTTGGCGGGGTCTGTTGAGATGCCTTCTGCTGAGATCACATGACCTAGATACTCCACCTTTTCTGTTGCGAAGTGGCACTTCGACAACTTGGCGTACAACTGGTGCCTCTTCAACTTTTCTAGCACTCTTCTCAAGTGTTGTACGTGCTCTTCAAGGGATCTGCTATACACCAAAATGTCGTCAAAGAAAACAATCACAAAGAACAAAGTTTAAAATGAAACGCACTAATTTGCTCCAAACGCACTTTAAAAGGAATCTTTGAAAGATTCCCTAAAATCTCCCCAAAAAATGCCCTTTTCTTGGTATATTTGTGACAAGTGTGACAATTTGAATATTTTAGGCACCATTTTTGGAGGGGAATTTGAACTCAGCTTCCATTCAAATTTGTTTGGTACCATTTTTTGGCCCCCTAGTTTGGTTTGAGAAATAGTAATATTTTTAAGGACAAAACAAAATAGACATTGAAAAAAAACAGCAAGCGCTAAGAGTGCCCAAAAACACAAAATTGCCAAAAATGCAACACATTTTGATATTGCCTCAATGAAGCAAATATTTTCACCTTAAAGTGTGCCTCACACGCGAGTTGAAGTCGAAGATGCTTGCGCTTTGTCTTATACACTTGCTCTTATTTGCTCCTCCAGCTTGCTATAGACTTCTGTATACCGCGATGGCGACGTATGTATCCAATCTGGACTTTTTTAGACTTTGTAATTTATTTGTCTCTGTAGTCCTTAGTTTCTTCCAAATAAATTTCAAGATGGTATAAATTTATACCTCAATAGATAGTAATGTGTGGACATAGTATGCTAGAGAGTTCGCACGGTATAAATTTATACCGCAAGAGGACTCGAGCGGTATAGATTTATACAACAAGAGGACTTAAACGGTATAAATTTATACAGCAAAAGGACTCGAGCGGTATAAATTTATACCGCAAGAGGACCCGAGCGGTATAAATTTATACCGCAAGAGTTTTCTCGGTATAAATTTATACCAAAGATATATATATATGTATATTATAGAAATATATAATATACATATAACATATATATGTACATATATATATCCGAAAAAAAAAGAATTCTTGCGGTATAAATCTATACCGAGAGACTTCCTGCGGTATAAATTTATACCGTTTTTTTTTTATATATACAAATATGTGAACGTATATATATTGAATATATATATGTTAAGATATATATAAATATATATATACATAAAATATGTAGCCCAGGAGTATAAGTTTATATCGTGCAAAATCTTGTGGGGTCTTTCTTGCTCCCAAAGGTTTTTGCAACTTAATACTGTTGAAATAACACACTCAAGGGGTAATTTTATGCAGTTCTCTTAGTTTTTTGGTTCAAAAAATTCTAAAATAGTTCTAAATTCTCTGACCTTGTAATGCAATATTAGAGCATAAATTAGTCGAATCTCGTTGTTATTTTTACTTTTTTTTCTCTACACACAAGCTAACTTCACTTTAGGCAGCTCAAAAACTGCTACTAAAGGCAAAGGACCCCAAAATGTTATGGAGACACAGGTGTTCAACGAGAAGGAAACTACGTAGTTTGTCCACAGGGATGAAAGGAGTAGCAACCCCTTAAAAGTTTACCTATTTCTTTGCAAACAGACAAAAAAAAGCAAGATAGACAAATACTTCTATGTGGAGAAATGTGCAGTGACGCCCACTGCTACAGATGATGAAATTGTGCTGAAGACTCTCAACATTGACAAGGAGCTTGACTATCTTCTCAACATCACTATATTGTGGATTGGTATTGTGCAAGCCCAAAGACATAATGAATACATCTCCGAGAACAACAAAGAAGGCCATGTAATTACAGAGCTTCATTACTTCAACTTCTGTTTCCTCGGTATAAATTTATACGGCATCGTCAGTTGGAACTTCAACTAACCGCATGATTTTGTGGATGTATTACCATTTGTAATACCATATGATGCAAAAACAATAATTTGTCATTCAAGCAGTTTGTTCAACTGTCTCCCAATGTCTTTTAAGGTCAATTAGGACGTTTAGCCAAAATGGTTGTGAAATAACAAATTTTTTGTCTTCTATAACAGTCAATATAAATGTTCTAAGGGATAAGATACAAAAGCGTCTAATTTTTTGATATGAGTTTGCCCCATAATAAATCTTTGGCTTTCGTAGTGGTTCTTTTCCCCTCTAAAATGAGATATTTTTCTTTGTTGTTCTTCTCCTTAATGTTAAGTCTTCCTAAAATGTCTGTTTTCATGAGCAGTTTTATAAATCTTTAGGCACAAGATAGTAAAAGAGTCCTTTTTAGGGGTATTTTAGAATTTTTTAAATTTTTAGAAGGAATCTTTCAAATGCACTTCTTAAATAAGTGCGTTTCATTTTAAACATTGTTAAAGGTGTCCAGGAAGTCCCTGAAGATATCGTTCATGAGCCTCATGAACGTTGCGGGGGCATTTGATAAGCCGAAAGGCATTACTGTGAACTCATAATGCCCATACCGCGTTCTGAAGGCGGTCTTATGGATGTCTTCTTCCTTTATCCTGATCTGATGATAAGCGACCTTAAGTCGATTTTTGGAGAAGATCTTTGCACCTTGAGCCGATCCATCAAGTCGTCGTCGATCTTGGGAGTTTTATACTTGTTCTTAATGGTGTGCTTATTCAAGCTGTCTATAGTCTATGCACATCCTCAAAGATCCATCCTTCTTCTTGACAAAAGAATGGGCGCCCAAGCGGCGAGACACTAGGTCTAATGAAACCTAGGTCGGGCGACTCCTGCAGAATCGCTTCTTCGACTCCGGCAACTCCCGTGTTGTCATTCTATATGGAGCCTTGCTTGTTGGCTTTGTTCTCGGTTCGAGTGCTATCTCTTTCGACTCCCCTATAAGGAGGAGCCGCTTGATCTCATCCGGAAAGAGATCATGGAACTCCGTGATTATTTGAGATACTTGCTTGACAGCAACTTGCCGAGCGTTGTCTTCTTTGCTTCCTTCCGATTCCGGTTCACTAATCTCAAGCTTGAAGATGTATGCGACTTGCTCACTCTTGATGCACTTGAGCGGCCGTTTAGAAGACATACCTTTGCATGATGGGAACAACTTCCTTACCTGTTATCTCAATGATCTTGCCGTCGGGCGTTGGGAAGGTCACCTTCCGCTTTCCATAATCGATAATGGCCCTGCGCCCAAGGTACTCCATTCCTATGATCAAGTCATACTTTCCAATGCCCATTACTTCTGCTCCCATCCGGATATTAATCCACGGCAAATCGATGTCGAAGTTAATTCTCTTGCCCGTGCACGCCTTCTTGCACCACTTGCTAAAACAACGGGTCTTGGTTTTGACTTTAGCGGCTTCAACTTCAACATCGAACCATACGGAGGATGCAAAGTTATGGCTACTTCACGAGTCTATCAAGACTATGAAGGACTTAGCTTTAGCCTTCCCTCATTTGTGGAAATTACCTTTATCTTGGCTCTGCGCTTGCTCAGTATCTATTGCGGCAAAGATATGACACTCACCACGAATATAGTCAGCGGGCCTCTTAGCCGCTGCCGTCCGGCGGGGCTTCCCAATCTCCCAACTCCGCTAGAGCTGCACTCATGACGTAGGGGCGGTTTTGTTGTCCTATGGCCCGGCTGGAAGCACCAAGCACTGCTTTTCTATGCACTCCTGCCTCTTTTCCTTGGGCATCGCTTGCAAAAGGATTGCACTTTGCTTTGGAGTAGTTTGACTTCTCCCGCTTGTCCTTGAAGGACACCTGCTTCTTCTCCTCTTTGCTTCCCCGGTTCCCCACCATATTGGGTTCTATTTGGACTGGACTGCTGCCACAGGGCTGTAGCTTCTGTCGCCTTGCCTTTCTCCGAAGTCTGGCTGCTTGTGCCCGCTATTACAGGTCCACGACCCACCGCAAGCTTATAGCCTTGGATTACGCCCGATCGTCCTAGGGTTTATTGCTCTCACAAACTTGCGGATCTCCTCATTTGACCCCTCAATATAACTTTCTCTTTGCATGCTTCTCTCCCAACCCGGCACATCTGACCTTAGCCTCATGAATTCCTCAGTATATTTTGAACCGATTTGTTGCCTTCCGCAACCTGTAAAGCTGCTGCATCATCTTTGGACTTATGTTCCCTTGGAGCGTAATGGCGCTTTGAAGGCTTTAGCAAACTTTACGAACTTACAAGCATCCCCTGCTAAGCCGTGTGCCTTTGCATACCCCTTCCACCAAATCGGAAATGGCTCCTTTCAAGTTGGCTGTTGCAACACGCGCCTTTGTCCTTATCCTTCATGCCATAAGCATTTCATTTTCGCTCATTTCATCCAGCCATGCCTCTGCTTCCAATCGACTGTTCTCCCCGAGAGCCCTGTTCCGATTCAGGGCCTTCCATACATTTGCCCCAGTCGGAATCTACCTTCTTACGGTAGTCGAGGCCACGGTATCTCTTTGTCGTCCCCTGCGGGGTGTTCCTCTCCGCCTTCCCTCTGTTAAGTTCGAGCCTGCTCTTCCTCTTCCTCAGTCGGAGTCCGAGTGCGAACTTGAGTCGGAAGATTAGGGATTTGGGGATCTCCTTCTCTTGCTCCTCTTCTTGTCCCTTCCTTCCCTCCGAGCTGATGCTTGCGGTAGCCGAGCATTGCCCACAGAACCCCTGCTTGCACGGATAGTAATGCCTTTATCTGCTCCGGATCCGTCCTCATCCGGGCTATCTGCTTTCTGGGGTCATGGGTTCCCTATCTTCAAATAGGTTCCTTGCGGGGTGGTGCAGGCGGGGTTTGCTCTTCTATAAGGTCTCGCGGTTGTCGTTCCCTGGCAGCTTAGCCCTCTAGCTGCATCCACAAGTGATTAATGGCTATATGGTTAGTTCCATTTGTTCTCTTGCATTGTTTATGTTTGTTGGTATAATTGTGGGGCAAAATACATCAACAAAACATTTAAAGTCTTGCGCAGAATTGTATTTATATATCATATAATATTTTAAATACAAAAAGTCTCCGGGATCAAGAGTCTAGCTAGTCTTGAAATCGCCGGTGAAGGCGGGTTGTCTTCAAGAAACTTCTTAACTTGGGCCGTCCCTACCGAAAGTGACCCAAGTTCGATGATGCTTTGCCGGGCGAGCCTCCCGGATGGCTCTCACCAGGTCTTCCACCCGCGGTCGGATGTAAGGGGCGCGATCCGCGCTAATCTCCCCGGCGTCGGTGGGGGATGGCTAAGTCGAAGAGGTCAAGTGCCATTGCCCTCTTGACTAAAGACAAACATAGTCGACATTTTTGCTGCTAAGGAGCATGCTGCCCCGCCGGCCGAGAGTGCAATCAGCATAAACACTCCTTCTTAGCCTCACGGGACTGAACTTGCGGTGAATTACCGCTATTCTCCCATCCATCAGCCGGTGGTAAGTAGTACCGGCGACACTGTCGTTGTGTGTCGGAAGCTTCTCCGCTTGTTTGGCCTCCGACTCTCTGCCGCCCGCCCAAGCGACTCTCTACTTCTGAGCTCCCGTAGTCTTCACCAGCGGTCGAGCCTCGAGGTCGATTCCTTCTCCTTTGGCAGGGGTGATATCGAAGGACCGGCATTAGGATGCTTTCGTGGTCTTCCCACGGATCCCCATACGCTCTTGGAGGGCGAGGAACTCCTCCTCCTGTTGGCAGCTCCCGCTCGTCCATCAATTGCCCGATCGGGCTTTGTAGGCACGGATGGAGGTCGCCTCCCACAATGTAGGTGTCGGACTCCCTCACTTGAGGCGGGAAGTCACGATGCTCCCCCGGACGATGAAGTCGCCCAGTCGGTCTCACCTTGGTGGTGGAGCAGTTCGTCCAACTCGAGCTCCCTCTCCCTACATTCGGGAGGTTCTCGATGTCGTGAGGAGTAGATACTCCTCTCGCCGATGATGATAGGGGCTAGGCTTGTGATGCCTAGCCCGAGTGGGGAGCAACTCGATGCCCTCGGCTGCCCCTCGAACTTGATCGCCTCCTGGCCTCCTTGTTCGCCTTCGCCTCAGTCGAGCTCTCCGTGTATCCTTCGCCGTCCGGACTCCTCCCTCATCCTCTCTTGCTTCCTGTTCCTGTTGATACCTAAACAAAGATTCCGCTCTTCCTCTTGTCTTCGCTATGGGGTCTACCTCCACCTGGAGGGATAGAGGTTGCCCCCATCGGGTTCCCCCGATTGGGATAAGAAGATGGCTAGGGCGTGGTGTAAGAGAAGTACTTGGTCCTTGCTATCGTCGGGACCATGTAGTCGGGTAGCCTTTATGCTTTGTTGGTCAAGTACTTGGCGATGTTGGGGACATCGCCCAAGGCCGCTTTGAAGAGATGGGCTGGGAACGAAATATCCTATGCAAGGGGGACTTGAACAAGGGAGGGTCCTACCCTAGCCTGAAATTCTGCTAGCACCGCCTATATCTTTGGGGTTGCATTCAAAGCATGTAACTTGGATGTCGATTTCTTTCACAAAGACTTGGAAGATGTCGTTGACATCCGCCTCGATGGCATGGGCGGGCGTACTGCCTACCATCGCCCAAATCAGCAAAGTGGCCATTGATCTAGCAAGGAAGGGAGTATCAAACGGATGCGAAGCCTCGTGGAGCCGAAAGATCGCCCTAAGCAAAGTGGGGAGCTTAATTTGCGAGGTGGTACCAATTGAGAAATGGGAACTTATTTATAGGAAAGGGAAAAACCCTAATTTTTAAAAAGACTTAGAATTTAACCGAGATTAGGCAATTCTAACCTATTAAGTGATGCAATTGCAAGTTTAAAGTATATTTCTAGGGTTTGAGCATGCTAAGGAGAGCTACCGAACTTATTGTGCAATTTGGAGATCATTTAGTGAAGAAATAGATGCGGGGTCTCACACGTTATGCCCGGCCCGATTTCTAAAATGTAGAAATCGTCTGGCTGACGTATGAGACATAGGTCCTAATTGGGCTAGGATTACTCAATTTAGGTGATCTAAGACTGTAATTCCACTAAACTCATCGAGTTAGGCGTAATTGACCCCTTACTTGGTCGATTTGGAGCTGTTTTGGGCATTTTTGGGCATGGTCTCTGCGTTGCGCCCGGCCCGATTTCTAGAATGTAGAAAATGCCTCGGCGGACGTGTGAGACATCGCCTCAATTTTGCTCAAAACTCTAATTTAATTAAAACAAAAGCTAGGGATCGATATCTTGACCTATTTAAACAAGGTTTGACACTTTATTTACACAAAATTTTCTTTATATTAACAAAATTTTTCCGGTTATTTACAAAACTCAAAGGTCGTTCACCCTTGATGTGCACGGCAAGATACATATCCGCCTCATGAGGGGTAACCCTCTTCGCGTGCACCGCGCGAGGCCGTTGAATCTTCAAAATGTTTCACTAAGTGGGCTTGCCGCCTCTTGCAAACACAAGCAACATCTCAAATGCATCGCAGCGCGTATGCGTGTTGTATTCTTGAATGACCCGCGGACGGGGAATTTGGAGCGGCGCGGGGAATCGAGTCCGTAACTCTTACGGAAGTGGCGGATCTCCTTGAGTGCCCAATCTTCTCCCTGTTTCTTCTTGCTCCGCTTCTTCCGGGTGCTCGTGGAGGCTTGGGCTTTGGTGGAGGGGCTTGATTAATACGGCTCTTCGTGGTGTGCCTTCAATCGTTCTCACCGGTGCTCTGGTAATAGGCATTGTAGGCCTCCCACTTTGCCATGTATGCGTTGTGCTCACGATCCTCTTAGATAGACCTTTAAGGGTCTATTACATAGGCTTCCGTTAGGCGGCGTGGGGCCTTGACCCTATCCCACGTTGGAAATGGTGGGGGCTTCGCCCTGCTGCGGCCTCCTCACGCTCTTGGGGCGTCTGCTCGGGTACCTCTTCTCTCTGACAGGGGCTTTGAAGAGCTTGCCCCGTCTGGCGCCCGAGACGTAGTCTTGGTCGAATCGTCGGTGGTGGGCGGGGTCTCCTTTCCCGACGGCTCGTTGATGACAAGGTTTCTCGCCCTCTTCCCAACCTTGACCCGACTTCCTCTTGCTGCCTTGATGGCCTTGGCCCTCCTCTTCTTGGATCGTAGGCGTCTTCCCGATCCTTTGATCTCTGCTCCGGTGCTCTTTGACTTTTACTTGTGGGCCGGCGTGCTAGGTCGACCTCTTCCTCGGGGTGAGTTCGGCGGTTCTTTGCTCCTCTCCTACACTGCTCCTCCTGCGGGTGGATCTCAGCTGGGGTTGTTCTTGGCCTATTGGTGGGTTCGCTTTGTTCCCTCTGCTCCTCGTGGGTTGGTCCCCCCGGTGTTGCTCCCCGGCCGCCCCCGCTTCCACGCCTCCTAGCAGGTGCAATTTCTTGAGGATCTCACTCATGACGCCCGGGGCCCGCCGTCCTCCAAGATCTCGTGGTGGTCGCGCTCCGGTCCGACCTCGATTCCTCGCTTCGGCGAAGATCCGCCGACGTGGAGAAAGCGTTCCAAGAATCCCGTGAAAAGGCTGGGAGCGGCTGGCATTTGGAGGATCCGCTTCGCTAGGCTTCCTTTGGTACCGCTTCGTGCGGGCCATCATTTTACTGGTTTGTCGACGGAGCTAAAGCGAAGATCATCTTGACAAAGACGGCGAAGTTCTCGGGAAGGACGGGAAAAATGGGAGGGGTCCGGTTCTATTTATAGGGCCAATTTTAGGTCAACTTTTAAACTACCTTTTTGGGTTGTCTAAGGCATCTAAAACACCTAATTAAGCAAGGTCTCACACGTTGCGCCCAGCCCGATTTCTAAAATCCAAAAACCTGTCCTGGCGCGACGTGTGAGACATGGTGGGGCCCACTATTAAATTAACATGCAACATGCTAAATCTACTAATTCTTAGCTTAAATTTAGAGTTATCAAGATATTTTACTATAATTTACAACTTTTTTTTTTTTTTTTTTTTTTTTTTTTTTTTGTAAATTTTAATGTCTCACACGTTGCGCCCAGCCCGATTTCTAGAATGTAGAAATCTGTCCTGGCGCGACGTGTGAGACCACCCTACTTTTTGGATGTTGGCTCATCAATTTTAGTCTTTTTACGTTTCTATTCATTTTAACTGTTACTAGCTTAGCATGAACTACAAAAATGAGAAAAAATTTTCTCATTTTTCGAGGTTTGAGGATCCTATCAAGTTAGTGCTACTGGGACATGGCCAGTGCTTTGCTCTTGGTCTCCAAGAACATAGCTCGATACCTTTGTGGCGTCCCCTACTGTGAGATACGGTGCACTCACCGTATACAAACCAGGAGTTCATCCCCATACCCATTTCAAGGTACAATCTGAGGGCCCTCCACATGACACCGCGAACCGTAGCGGGTTCCAAAGTGGGAAGAGTGGAAGGGTCGTTGCACCCCGTCTCCCTCAGGGCCTACCTAGCTGCGGAAGCGTAAACATACATGTCAGTAGCACATACATCAACATCATATGACCATCGCGAAGGATGGTCCTCCACATATCTGCATAGACGAAGATCAGCACATCACATAGGGAATCCTACCCAAGGCTCAGACACAGGGATGGACTGACAAGCTTGGGTCTCCGTGAGTTCATTGCGCATGTAATTCATGGCAATGGATTTGGTCGGGCATAAGAACATGGCCTAGGGTTGTCCACTCCATCGCCCCTCCCGTGCACACTTTGCAGTAGGTTGAAAAGTGTTGGGACTCGACCAGAGCTCGTGGGATGCATAGCCAAGGGGCTATATCCACGGGTTACATCTCCCCAGCCCGATGGGGCGGTAGGGATCTCTCCCTCCGAGATCTACAATGCCGACTCAAGGTGACTAGAGGGCCACCTTGCATCCGACTTGAACTCAATGGAAGGTCATATTCACCACCTCACGAGTAAAATGAGCCCATGCCTTGCCCACACGCAGTGGCAAGCCATTAGACCTAGTCACAAAGTGACCCGTGCATTACTAACACACCATAGGGGTCGTTCAAGAGTCGTAACATGAACCTCCTTATAAGCCGGCCTGGCCCCTTCACCCACAAACCGTGTGTGGCTCTTGTGCAACCGGCCGCATCTACAAGTGTGCTAGAGAGGCTACTCTAGGAGCATCGACTACAAGCTTTAGGTCTCTACCCCCTTCCCAATACAAGGAGTTCATAGAGATACATCATCCATATACATCACATAAGAACCGAAGAACAAGATCTAATCTACCACATAGAGTTAGGTTCTTTAGTTAGAATCTGCTTATCTAGGGATCTAGAGGGCCGCTATGGCCAATCTAATCGGCTAAACCCCACCGATACAATGACTAAAAATAGGGTTTAGACTATCTAATTGGCCACATACCGGGTCCTTGAGGGCTCCCTCCCGACTGAGCTCGACCATCCCCAACAAACTTCGAATCTAGAGAAACTAAGGTTGCAATTCTCCCAAATGAAAGTGCGGGATGCGGTTTTAATTTTGAGGCAGCCAAAACAGAGTTCTGAAGCCCTAAAATCGAAAATTGGGTTAGTTAGGGTTTCCAACCCTATATAGACAAGGGGTTGGCTAGGGTTTCCAATTATCCCCTTTTGGCATGTGGGATAATTGGAAATGGGCCCACTTGCCTTTAAGGCCTAGGTGGCCAAATGTGCCCACATGGAAATGTGTGCACATTAATGAATGTGTACATTGGAAAATGTGCACATTAATTGCACCTATGGGTATGGCCCACTTGGCATCAAGTGGCCACATGGAAATGTGTGCCCACATTAATGTGTACATTGGAAAATGTGCACATTAATACTAATGCACCTTCTTAGCGAGTTGCCCCCTAGGGCTACCCACTTGGCTATACGTTGGCGTACACGTCAATCGGGGTGGCGTGTACGCGTGACGTGGCAGTACAATATACGTCCTGGGGGCGTATACTGTGCTGGAACGTCACAGATATTATATTCTTTTAGACATTTAGTTTCTTGTTTTTCTGCCTCTTTTTTCAGCATGTTGTTGCATTGTATTGGTTGAGTGCAACTAGGCTCTAGAAGTGCGATTTATCTGCGTTTTGAGATTAGCAGATAAATTCGCTTCTTGAGGCTAGTTGAGAGAGTCCCCCTTGGAGTATTTATAGCCTTGTTGCATTCCTAACATTTTCATCAGCCATCTTTGAGCCTCCCCCTTTGTAGTCGCATGCCCCACCCCCCCTCCCTCCTTTAGTTTTAGCCCTGCGTTTATTGAAGTATTCTTATAGTCAATGTCTTAGTTTTTTATGTTGATTGGCTCATTATTTGACTTCTTGATCTTGCGAGGTTATCTTATACAATGGGCTGAAGGCTCTCATGCCAAGCATTGTTGTTGGGGCAACTCTTATGTCTTGAATGTTGGGTTTTAAGTGGGGACGATGTTGAGGGCCCTTGCGCCATGGTGGTGGACCCTCGTATGCCAAAATGTGGCGGCCTTTGTGCCAAGAGTGGGGTCCTCGTACCAGGAGTTTCTTTGTTCCTTTTGCAGATTTGCTCAAAGATGGATGTGGAGACGTCCTTTGCGAGTTTTGCAAGAATCTTGGCATGTTGGGGTCGTGTTGGACATTAGCAACGGAGGCCTATAAATCTCTATGAACTTATTGGATCCTTTTGATGCTTTTGTATGCCCAAAAAGGCTGGTGTGCATGAGGGATTATTAGAAGTGAAATATCTTAGGTCACTTTGTCATGTCAGAGTTTTGTGCTTGTGCGCTTTGGCTTCCCTTTATGCTGGTCTCCTCACTTATCGAGTTCCGGCCGAGGAGGCTTGATGGTGTTCCGGCCAAGGAGGCTTGATGGTGTTATGTTATGAATTTCATTTTATTTCTTGATGGCTTCTTCCCGGCTTTCTCTATTGTTAGGTTGTTGCATGTCATCGTCTCAGGCTTGTTCATGTGTCTTCCGGATGGTTTGCACTACTCTGGGTCATGCTTGTAGCCTACAGCTTCGGATGTGTTTCCTCTATTCTGTATGCCTGGGTTCGTGACGCAGATTGCTTGTTCTAGTATCTTTAGTTTTTGTATACAGAAGAAGATGGTTGCGGTAAGATCTTAGATATTCGGCTTGTGTTTATTTGACCATCGTTGCAGCTTCTTTCCACGGAGCCCATGTTTGGCTATGACCGGTCCAAGACTGTCAGCCCACGAAAGCTCTAGGGATGGGCCCGACTTCATGGCCGAGATTACTTGGGCGTTGATTCGGAGAAGCCTTTGCCGGTTGTAGTTTATGTGGTAAGTCTTCAGATTATTTTTGCCCCTTTTGATTTGCTAACCATGGACGCAGATGTTGTTGGCTGTTACTTCTAGGCTTGGTCGGCAAAAGGAGCCTATGCAGACATTTTCTAGCTTCCTGTTCTCGTTCCTACATGGGCTTGCACCCTTACTTTGTTTCTTGGCTTTCAATCAAACTGCATTTTAGTATTGAAGTGAAGTGGTGTTCTCATTGAGCTTTGTAAAACATTGAATACAAATGGATCCCTCACTAGGGGTAGACAAATTTGGAAATATGAACTTTAAATGCTCCGAAACTAGGCAATCATCGAGAGCATGATGATACTAAAGAATACAACATAAAAGATGGTTTTATCTGCCACTTGATCGATGCAAAGGTGAGAAGACCCGGTGACTGCTCCTCATTGGAAAGAAGAACCACGCGTTCTTAGGTTTTTGAGGAAACCCAAGCAAATAGTTGAAGCACGACCCCACGCATTATGGCAACCATAAGACCTGAAACAATCCTGCAGAATCAAGGCTGAAAAAAAATAACCCGTCAAAGAGTTAAATGCCATAGGCAAGAAGACTCGGAGGCTCCAGGGCCACGCCGAGAAAGAAACAACAGCCGACTAATCGGGAACCGTCCGCGGAATAACCATCGCGGGAAAAAACAACCGATTAGTGCTGCCTCGGAGGCTACAGCGCCACGCCGAGAAAAACCAATAAATATGATCTCGGAGGCAACAACGCCACGCCGAGAGAAAATATGAATAATTAATATATTGACTGAGAGGCTACAATGCCACACCGAGAGAAAAGATGAATGAATAAATAAAATACTCGCCACGCCAAGAAAAAATAACAAGAAATCATATCTCGAAGGCCATAACCACGTCGAGAAAGAACAAATGATAAGAACGTCTCAGAGGCGACAGAGCCACACCGAGAAACATGAAAAAATAAGAACATATGCACTTCCAAAAAAGATAGAAAGGAGGCATGGAGGATATCAGGGGCTACAAGGTGACTCAGAAGTAAAGAAGATTAGACAGACATAGACTAAAAAGACAGGGAGCAACTTTAACAAAGGAACAAAATATGAAAACGAGAAGTCGGGTGAAGAAATGAAACAAGCTCAAATATATCAGAGGGAGAGGGGGGCGGGAAACTTGTGGAGCCAAAAATGAGCAGAATAGAAAGGAGCTCAAGAGAACGTCGATGGCTGGAAATGAAGAAGAAGGCGGTATAAATAGGAGAGCAAGATAGGGCGTCCCCATCCAAGGAATGTCGATTCTATTTCTATTGCAATAGAATCGTGGCATTCCTAGGATGGGTCCTATGAAACAAGTAGTTGGCCGATAGAAGAGGAATCAACCTCAAAAAGAATAGATCAAACCAAGATGACAAGGGAAAACCGTCCAAAAGCGAAACGCATGAAGAAATTGGCAGAAGAGACGATTGGAAAAGATCAGGCAAAGGAGGCAAACAAAGAAACTGCGAAGCAAGGGGGATAGAGTAACTGGGATAATCAACGCAGGAGGCACAAAGCATGATATATGGATGCCAACAAAGAAAGAGAAGTAAGACGAAGCAAGAGGAGACATAGTAAAGGTAGAAATATGTAACCCAGAGGACTAGCGTAATACAAAGGTGCAAGTAAGCCCAAAGATAAAAGAAGCAACGGAGGTAAGTACGCACAAACATAATGGACTGGGAACAAAAGGAGTCGATGGGATGAATGAAGTCAGGCCGACAAGTGGAAAAAAGAGGCCAATTAAAGTAACAGCAAAAAAAGCACTACACAAAGGAGATAACGGGGTCAAAGAGAATATCGGACAAGGGAAGAGATCGAACAATGACATATTCAGTCAAAGCCAGGACCGGTGGGGAGAAAATGGACAACTGAGAAAAGAACAAGGAGACGACAACGATTAAAAAGACAAACTAGATCAAAGAAATGGAGATCAACAAACTTGACAATAACAAGGCACATCTGAGACAACAACATTATGCGAAGAGAGATTCCAAAACAGAAAGCGACGACATCATAAAAAGGATGCTAAAAGGCAAAACAAGGGAAATAATGAGAGGAAAAGAAATGAGGCAAAGGTAATGGTCCAAAGACGCAAATGAGACAGAAGGAGTGAGTAAACCCTGATTAATGGAGTCCAAATAGACGAAAGCGAGCTAAAGAACAAATATAACTACGGGCAATAGAAGAGAAAAAATAAGAAGGAAATACATAGACTCAAAAACTTCAGAGAAAAAGAGCAAGAGAGAGACATAAAAACTGTGACTGGAAACTGAAGGAGAAAATGAGTCAAGAAAGGGCCCCGTGGAATAAAATTGAACCAACGTGAGAACATGGACTAGAACTGGAATAATTGAATGCGAGACTATTAACACCAAACTAATAGGATAAGAGGTATGCATGTGGAATGGGATCAATGCAATAAACGGAGAACAAAGACCTATGGCGCAACATGGCCAAGCAGAGCAAACTGGAAAAAGGAACAAGCGACAAATGGGATAATATGATCTAAGGTTTCTGCAACACCAAGAATCGACAAAGCCAATGGGGCAACAAAGGGAGACTAAAGAAACAACGTGCACCAGGCATAATAGGACTGTCAATAGAGCAAATGTGACCTAACCAAATAGCTACAGCAAATGGAGCATGTAGGAAATAATGGAAAAATTGATACTTATGTAAAACATACAATGACACAGCGGAGCAATGAAAACAATCGCAACCAAAACATTAAAAGCGGAACAACCTAAGGTAATGTGTAAAATAGAACTATCTAACAAACTGATAGAAAAGATAAACCAGTAGAACCACATGTGAAAATATAAGGGCATGGAATCCTAGTCGACATGTACAATATATGCAATGCAAAGTGTTAGTCCAACACAAGGCCAAATACAAATAGGGCCAGACAAAACAAATAGGAGCAAATGAGCCAAGTCGTTTCAAGACGTTAAACTAAATTGAAAGGACAAATCACGACCCTCTCACTAGGTAAATCAAGAAAGGACCCAAGGCGATTTAAGAGGTTAAAGAATAAAGGGGAAAACTACAAAATACCCCTAACTTTTTGCAAAATTCACAGTATACCCCTAACTTTCTAAAAATTCACAAAATGCCCCTAAATAATGCAAAATTCACACGATGCACAAGTCTATATAGGGGCATTTCATGATTTTTCTAAAAGTTAGGGGTATATTGTGAATTTTGCAAAAAGTTAGGGGTATATTGTAGTTTTTCCCAAGAATAAATGAAGGAGAGTGAACTAGAAAGGATCTTGATGAATATATGGAGCAAAGGGGGTACATAGAAAAAATGCCTAAAAAATGAAGTTAAAAAGCTAAAAGAGACACTAACACTAAAATACAAAGAGCGAAGTAAACAAAAAATTGAAGTAAAACAAAAAACAAACAAAAAATTGAACTAAAAAGCACTAAATGAGAATCCAAGATTAACTGACAAAGGAAACACAAACAAGAACCTATAAAAGAACAAGAAAGGAACTAAAAATATGTGGAAAACAAAGAAAAAATAAATTAACAAGAGTGGACAAATGAGACATGCAGAGTAAAAACAAGAAATAAGTGGGATAAAAGAGGCAATGGGAAGTTAATATATAAAAACAAATAAAAGGAACCAACTCGAGACGAAGAAGAAAAAAGAATCGGATCAAAACTAGGAAATATATCAAACTGAGCAGGAAAGCCATCGTAGCAATGGGACAATGAGTCAGAACATCGCAGACAAATTCAACGAATATCACAACGACAAGAGGATATGAAAACAACAAAGTCACCAAATGAAACGACAGAGCAGTGTTTAAGGTGATCAATGAGACTAGACAAGCGACGAAAGATGAACCAACATGAAATAAGGTAGTTGGACAAAAAAGGAACAAAATTAGATGCAATACTAATGCTCAGACAATGTAACATCGAACCATATAAACTGAACACGAAGAATCTAAGGAGAAAAAATCGACGGAATATGGGAAACGAGACCGTGAATAAAGTTACTGAGCATACAAATAACAGAAAAATGGTGTAAAAGAAACTAACAAACCAGAAGAAAGGAAGGAAGTTGAACACCGGGTGACCAAGAATAAGCAAGACCTAAGTGAGGGAGTAAGCGGTACAAAGGGCAGTCAAGAATAAAAAAGAGCAACTGACAACCTTGGACAAAGCCATGTCGTGGAAGTAAATGGAATAATTCAGGACAAAAAGAACGTGGCAGCATTGAAAAGAGGTTGGAATGAAACAAAGGCCAGAAACAAGAGAACTGGGACAAATGAATCTAAGGGGACAAATATCAAAGTCGAAAAGGCTAATAAGCCAACAAATTCGAGGAGCAAAAAGCCATTAAAATGGACCATACCTGTAAAATATAACGAATTTTGACGGAAAAACAAAGAATCCACACAACACAAAGGAAAAAAGTAATTAAAATTGAAAACCATGACCAGCAAGAAACCATGGGAAAAAACGAGCAATGGTACTAGAATCACAGAATGTCTCGAAGCTGTGGAGAAAAATTGGAATAACGAAGCAAGAACCATACAAAATATGAAATATTTTGTAATGGAAAACATGTGGTGAAAGAAATAGTGCAAGCATAGAGAATACCAAATGAAAAACTACAAGACGACGAGAATAGAGAGAAAAGAATCACCCCTAATGAACCGACGAACCACGTAATAGTAAAAATCAGCAATCATAGGGGACCCATAGCCTGCAGAAAGAGGTTAACAAAATACGAAGGACAAAACAGATGTGCATCGATGCTATCATAGACTGAAAAGATGGAAAACTAAGGAATAGTCAAGTAATAAACTAGATAGTCGATAGAAACCACTATATGCCCAATGGATGCTCCCACCTAAAAAAAATGGAAATTTCAATGCAAAATCTTTCATAAGCAAAGCGAATTTCGCTGTAGAAGATGCAAAGATTAAAGAGCAAAAAGAAATAGATATTTAACCGTGAATTTAGTGTCTCCCAATACATCCAATTTCCAACTCGTCGTCAAGAGTCACAAACCCCTGCCATCTCCAATGCCACCGAGAACTTGCAATCTAGTACATGCAAGCCTCTACTTAGTCGACAAAATTCTACACAGGATCGCATATATAGTGGCCTCCAAATTCCGAAAAACATCTCGCCATAAGGCACTCAAACCTTGTTAAGTAACGTTGTCATAAGGCAACCTCCATGCTATATAATAAGTGGTCAACATGGACTAGTAAAGCCGTAGAGAACAACGAAACTACGCAAAATCATAGAAACTATGAGAAGATATCATTATAGTACTAAAGAAGCACATGCATATGAAGGCTCAATCCGAGCCCAGAGCAACGAAAATGAAGGTGCCTATGTGCGCATCAAAAACATGGAATTTGGAAAAAGATGAACTATGACGGGATAAAATTAAGCCTGCAAGAACAACATGCTAATACAAGCAGAGGAAGCGAAATTAAACAACGGAACTTCACATGTTTTGACGCGAAAATACAAATACATCCCTGGGCAAAACAAATAGATGGAAATGTTTAAACACAAAAGATGCAAAAAACGTACCTTGCTAGTGGGATCCAGGATCCCATCTCTGGAAACTAGAAAAGAGAGACCTTACCAAATAGGCGACAATCTCACATGTTGACGCAAAAACTCCAATGATATTAAAGTAGGATTCCGCCAGACCCTGTGCACCAATCTAGGCCTTGCCCAGAGGATCGGGATCAAAGCTAGGTTCTCGCTCGGCCTGGATACAGCCACAGAAGCGATACATGTCGAATAAAAGGCGAATTGGATTCGTGTGCCCAACACAAAAACCTCGTTACTAGCTGCAAACAATTGTGAACCTCGCAAAAAGAAATCTAGGCAAATGTAGAAAGAATAAGCCAAAGTAAGACCATTTCAAAAAACAACGAGATGTGTTGAAGTGTTATGTAGAAGCATGTGCATACGAAGGTCCGCAGGGAACTGATCTTGGAGCATTAAACGCTCGAGGCATATGTCTCATACGACTCCTACTCACTGGCCACCAACCTTCCAATAGATAGACAAGGTAGTTTATCCAAGATTAAGGCAACTCAATTTGGAAATCAAAATTATAAACATAGTTTCTACAGAACCGCCAACATTAAGTAGGAACAAGGATGACAAAAATCAAAGGAGCACACAGCCCGGGGAATGCGGATGTCAGAAGAAGGCGGAAAAACAAAACACCTTAGACTATATGTGGGCTCGTTTATGAGGTGTTTTTTGCGGTATGACCCTTATGTTGAGACTTTTATTTACGTGAGAATCTGCAATGGCAACATTCAATCCTATGGAAGCAGGTTTAATCATTTTTCCCGCTGCATTTCATTAAGCTCCAATAGCTCCCCATTGCATGTATCTCAAAGCTGTACAAGGAATTCTACTTTGTGCGGACAACCCATGTTCATTTTGATAATGTTCGGGCTGTCCATCTAGGCTGTAAGTAATGGTTGTAGTTTATGGAACTGCGTATGCCTTTTTATCAGTGCATTTTAAGGATTTTAGGGTGTGCAAGCTTGTCAAATTGTTCCAAATAAATCCTCTTGACCAGTTTGATCCTTTGAATCATTGGTGCTATTTATTTCCTATTAACAGTTTGATCCTTCGATTCATTGGTGCTGTTTATTTCCAATTAACATTTCGTGGATATTCTCACCTAGTTAACAGTTTGTGTATACTCCCATTTATAACTAGGTGTCTAGCACAAGCATCAACACAGCACTGTCCTCGTATCATTTGCACTCGCTGATTGTATACCCATACACAACCTTGCATTTCCCTTGGACGGTAACCTTACTTGCCATTGCTTGCATTTTCAAGGCCTTGATCTAGTTGGCCTTTATAGTCCTTTTTTACTTTGTTGTTGATTAGTAGTCTTGTAGCTCTTGTCCTTTGTAGTAGATGCATTTTTAGCTTGTATACTTTTATTTATGTCTTGTCTGGGTGGTATACCTTTTTGTGCAGTCTCACATGGTATACCTTGTTGTCTAATGCCCATCCAATGCCTTCCTTTGTTATTTAGCCATTTGCGTTCCATTTTTGCTCGTCCCATGCTATTTTGATGTTCCGTATGGAACTGATGAGATTAGTTGTTATAATCTTCTTTGCAATTTATAGTTTGTATGACCCATACATTGCATTATTATGTAGCTATCTTTAGAATTGTCATTGTTCATCACATTGCTCGTCAAATTGTTTGATTTATTGGCTTCCCTCTATATAGCCAGTAGTCATCTCTTTTTTTTTTTTTGTCACAAAGTGCCTTCTCTTTCACGTTTTTTCCATTGTAATCTTGCCTAGATATCCTTTAGATTTAATGCTCTTATTGTTGCACTTCCTCCCTTGATCGTATAGTTGGGTGGCATCTCGTCATGTTTGTGCTCTTGGCTATGCTCGTATTCTCTGAGTTCATCTGCATCATTAGGTTTGCCGCTCTAGGTTTTTGAGGCTTTCTTGCAGAGTCACGTTTTAATGTATTTGGACCTTCTAGACCTCAGTATGTTGAATTTTGCATCTTGCCATTTAGTTATACTTGACCTTGAGAGGGTTAATATTAGCATATGGTCCTTGATGTGTAATTATCCACAATCGCTCATTCATATGCTTCACATTTTTTACTAGTTAGGATTTGTTATGCAGGTTACTCCTTCGTAGAATTTATAGACATCCAGTTTCTCTCTTTACAAGAGTTGGTTGGTCTAGGTAGGTTTAATTGACTGCCTTTGGATTAAATATTAGTATTGCGACTTTGGAAGGACCCCTGTATGTGCTGGTTGGTTGGAACTTATGGTGTTTATTTGGATGACTATTGAAGTTGTAGAGCTTTCGTTTTCACTAACTGTGCCATAGGTTATAAGTCATGTTCTATTGTGTGCACTCCCTTTCTTTTTTAGAGAATAGACGTTTGATTCCATATCCCAAGTTGCCTTTTTCTAGGAGTGATTTCGTCGCCTAAGGGTTTTGTTTTTCCCTCTTATGCTTGTTTTCTATCACACATTTGGAGGGCACCAGCTTTGTGGTTTCTAGACCATTGGCTCCTATTTGCATTATCCTTTGAGTCACACATTTGAGGATTGTCCTTTAGGTTTTAAACTTTGGACGATGTTTTGGCGGATGTTACTGACTTTAGTTGTGGAAATGTGGTGGAAAACTCATTTGCAGGTTTGGATCTATATTTGGTGAATCTCATCTTGTTGCACACTGGTCAGTCCCATTGTGTTTGCATTGTTTGATTCTCTTCTCGAATTTATGAGTTTCGACGTTTCCATTTGAATTTCATAGGCGGTATATATTTGTTAGCTTAGGACTATATAGTGTCATCGTTGCATCGGTTGGTCGGCATATGAGAGGCATAATCGGGTGTCTTGTGATTTAATGCGCTTAGGATTGCATCTTCAAGGACCCTTGAATGAGGTGTTTACTTTGTCCATGAAGGTTTTGAAGTTGTTAAGCTCAATAGTTTGATTGCTTGCTCTTGTGTCCTTGCTCATTTACACGTTGGTAGAGCATTTCCTATCCTCTTTTAGTGTTGTTAGTTGTTTAAATATGCCTTTGTCTCATGCTCTCGATTTTGCACTCAAACTTGTGTTCCGTCTTTCTCTGTTTCCTTTGCATCAAGTATGGCATAGAACCCTTTCTCTTGTAGGCCGTATTTAGTTGTTTGGCTTGGGTGCTTATAAGACAACCTTCATGCCGGTGCTTTCTTGCTTAGATTTTGGTCATCAGACTTTGTTTAGCTTTAGAGTTTAGAGATGAGTCTATGCTCTTTTATGCCCCCCTATCCACGTCAGCAAGGCTACGCTAGGAGTGTTCGTCGCTTCCTCATCTTGTAGATGTGGCGATGTGGTCATTGTCTGGTAGATTCTTGTACTTTTCTCTGCCTCTTGTTTTCAGGATGGTTGTTGGTCTGTGTTGGAGTTCAACTAGGCTCTAGAACTAAGGAGTTCAGTGCCTGAGAGAGTGTTAAAAAGACCCCACAAGGATTCCTATATGATGTTGAAGAGGTATTGGTTTGATTCATGTGTTTGTTTTTTAAATCATGAGTCCAAGAACCAATAGGTTATGTGTTTGATTATAATTCTTGCTTTTTTAAGTCATTTGATGTGCTTGTCATTAGGATTACATCTAGTAGATCAAAACTAACTTGTAATGCACAATACAGATATTGGTGTTCATATGGACCTCAAGACAAGACAACAAACACTCATGTGGTTGAGGATAGACCACGTCCACCGGGCACACGTAGGAAAAGGGTTGAGAGGGGAGAGGGCATACGTAGGGGCTGCCAGTGCCATTTCACAATCAGGCAACTCTATTTCCTTCCAGAATTTTCACATATCACTTATTATATCACAAGAATATCCAAGGTTTGCCCTGCCATGGTAGGTCCATTGACCCATCCTCCGGAATTAAGTTCAAGCTAGCACCCTGGATCTCACAAGAATTGAAAGAATGGGTAAGAGAGAAGCTTTTCCAATGGCACACGCCACGTAGTGTCATGAACATGCATGAAGAGAGGTGGAGGTTGAGACTTGAAGTGAATGGACAGGAAAGCATGTGTGGGGATGATGTGTTGAAAATTTTGGACGTGTACAATATTGAAAAGGGAGTTGTTCGTAACACATGGAAGCTACATGAAGATCTTCCCACTAGCATTCACATGTAGGTTCAACAACACCAAGATTCTGTGTTCATGCATGAGCACGGAGACTTGTTTCAATTAGGAGTTATGACTCCAATCCAAAGGGAGTCCATGTTGAGATTTGGTAAGAACAGAGCCATTTGCATGGACTCTACTTTCAAAACAAACGACAAGAGGTGCGGTTCTTCCTCAACTTTTATTGTGTGTGCTCCTCGTACATTGAGTTGATTTGATTATTGTGTATGGTTTAATGCAGGTTCTATCTTTTCACACTTATCGCCTTTGATGAGTATTCCAATGGTTTACCATTGGCTTACATGATTACCAATTCTCAAAAGAGTGGAGCTATAACAAAGTGGATGCAAGCACTAAAGGAATCCTTATGCCAAGATGATCCTGATTGGCAACCTTCTTGCATCATTACAGATGATGCCCATGTTGAGATAAAGGCCGTGAAAAAAGTAACTTGTCAAACTCTAATCCTTGGAAGCATTCCATATGTACTAACATTGTTTATTTCCATAGGTTTTTCCTAGTGTGCCCGTGCAAATTTGCATATGGCACGTGAGGAGGGCTTGGATCAAGTGGTTGCAGAAGAACATCAAGAACAAGGTGACACGTGAACGATCCGTTCAAGGAACTTGGTTACATTATGTACAGATGTAAGGTCCTCTAGGGGACAATGTCTACGGTGTGAAGAGTATAGGGAGGCGAGAAGGAGGGAGGCCACTAAGAAATTGGAAGACTTAGTGAGGAAGTATCCTCAATACCCCAAGTTGGCGGCTTACATGAGTAAGGAGTGGACCGAAAACATTTGCCAATGGGTATTGGCTACGAGGATGTACCCTCACTCCAACCAAGAGAATAATGCAGCCATACAGGCATGGCATTGTGCCTTGAAAAGACGCCTGGGCATTTCAAAACGAGCACTCCGAGGATGGAGGATTGATTGGTTGCTCTACATTCTAACCAACAATGTGGAGACACACATGCCATACATCAGGTATAACTTCTAATCATCTTCTCTAGCCTATTTTGATTTTGCAAGTACATAATTCTCTTGTCATCTAGGTCCATGAAGGAAGCAGGGTTTGTGGTGAACACCTCCCAGGAAGAGATAGTACAGCGTGCCATACTGGGTGCAAGGAAGATTGCTGATGAACAGGTCACATTCACTAACTTCGAATAAGGTGAGGCAGAAGTGCAAAGTGAACGCACTCTAGGGCAAGGACCATACTTTGTGAACGGGGCACACAAGAACTGGGCATGCTGTGACTGTCCCTAGGGAGCCAAGGGCAACTTATGTAAGCACCAGGTTAAGGTCATGCAAATGTTGGGCAACTACAGGGATCAAGATCTTTTACAGGTGCTTGAATCCCAATATGGGACAATTGGTGGGGGCATGGACCACTTGAGGCCACGTGAGGATCTATTTCATGGGGTGTGCTGTTGGGGAGTTTCTAATGGAACGCAGGGTGCATTATGCAATGCACTTTCCTCATGCCTCCACCTCTTAAACACATCTGTGAGGAATCTGCGAGTATCAATAACAAATTAGCTTAAATCATAAGGCAAAAGATCGAATAGTTCGAGATAGAGAGGAATACTTACAGTGTGACAAATTCTCGGGTAGATGCATGCAAGGGATCATAGGAATCAAGGTGTAGGATGCAAGGGCAGGGCTTCCCAAGCCGAGCACAGGCTAGGCCATCAGTTACTAGGATGAAAAGGCTCCAATGGCCACTAAGAAATAGCAAATTGAAAGGCACTTAAAATAGATTGAAAATATAATTAATCAAGCCAAAGAGTTTACCCAGCATTGACAGGAATATAGTAGAATTGTGCTCATACTCTTCAACCATGTGAGACGTGATTAGATTTACCTGATTTCTATTTGTCGCATCCATGCTTGATTTCAAAGGATAATCTATATTCACTCCGCTGCCCGTATCTATGTTTTCTCCTTTGACTGAATACCCGTTCATACTCACATCGCAAAGAAATGACCCAGGATCCTTGGATTGCTGGGCTGGTGGCTCTATTCTAGTCTTGTTGGTATTATTTGATATGATTTGTTGGACTGAAATTTCTGATTTTGTTCTTCCCCCCAACTCTTGCAACAAATTTGGAGAATAATGCATCAATTGCTCAAGAGTAAGTGTAACTTTAGTGGCCAAAACTTGGCTGATCACATCATCTTCATTTTGAATTTCCTCATCCACCATAGGAGGCATCACTATGGGCTGATTTTCTTCTATAGACTGAAACTGTTTTGTGGGCGGCACATTGAATTGCACCTTCTTAGGTGCTGACACCTTCAAAGCTTGTTCCTTCAAAGCCTTTGGAAAAGAGGTCTTAGTCTTCTCCGCAATTGGCACTACTCTTGGTTCTTGAACCACCTTTTGTGACCTTGTAACCACATTTACTTCTCCAATCTCTTCTTCTTGCTGAACTGGATCATTCTCCACCTCAACAAATCCACAATTTACTACTGATTTTGCCTTCTCTTGCTTCTTAAGCTCCTCAATAAGAGCCTTAACTTGAGGATTATTAATGTACTTTGCATCTTGAATGCGAACATCATTATTAGGAAGAGGTACGGATTCAAACACTTGCTGCCTTGGTGGATACTTGTTGGTTGCCCATTCCGGTTTCCCATGAATTTTCCAACAAGTACTCTCATCATGCTTGAATTTATCACATAACTTGCAATACAAATGAGCTTTATTTGGATACCATTTAGAACTCATTGGAGCTTGGTGGGCAATTGGAGCTTGTGGCATCATTGGAACTTGTGGTATGATAGGTCTTTGCTTGCATTGGTTGAATAGGAATAGGTGGTGCTTGTTGCATAACAACAAATACCGGATTGGCCCTCTCAAAGAATCTCTTCTCCCTACATTCTTGATCATTATGGCCCTTTGTTTGGCATCTTGAGCAGAATTTCAGCAATCTACATGTAGTATCAGAATGTCCAATAGACCCACAATACTCACAAGTACTAAACTGCACCTCCCTTGGCTTCTCACCAATTGTAAGCTTAGAAATCTTGGCTGCAATATCCTCTGTTTTATGCTCTAGAGCAGCAACTTCATGAATATCCCAGCCTTATCTTCAGCCTTGAGAGCATACTTTTGTGCCTCTAACAATGTTGTAGGTTGTTTAGCCTTCGCCTTATAAGCAATAGCTCATTTCAGCCCCTTTACATATCATTGAATATCCATTTCCTCATTCCTTGCAATCTTCCAATGAACCATGACTTTGAGAACCGCAATGTACCTCGATTATACTCTCTAATTGATTCATCTTCCTTTTGTGTGAAATTTGTCCCACCGTTCCATAGTCTTATCCTTACCATGGACTTCTTGATAATTAGCAAAATGAATGCTTCCTTTAATTCTGATATGTCATGGTATTCAGGTTTGGGTTTGTGCCCATTCCTCCACTTAATCTTGCAAAGAACTATGAAACCAAAGCAAGTAATCAAGAATTGGGTAACTTACATTGCTAGCAATACCTCTCAAACTTCACAATATGCTTTAAAGGATCCCGACGCGGATCATCAAACTTTAGAATCCCCATTGTATTAAAACCCCATACCATAGGTGGTAATACAGACCATCTCACGCTTCTTGGATTTCTTGTAATTGAAAAACGAAATGGAATCTCCTTCAATTTGAAAAACGAAATTGGATTACCTTCTAGATGGGTAAATGGAATCGAGAACTTTCGGATGCGAGAATTAGACCCCAGATCTGCTCCCAAATCTAAAAACGAAATTGAATCTTGATGTAATTTTGAGTCCAAAGATTGAGTCACCGGTCCCCTTCTTGTTATGATGGAGCTTGGTGATATATCCTTCTTACTTCTCTTGGGCATAAAACTATGCTCCCTTTGTCAAATTGTACCACACAAATCAATTACGGCAAAATCCCCCTTCACCCAAGAAATTGCTCCTTCCTCAATGGTGTCGTTTTCTTTCGAAGCGATCACCAATACCAATGGTAACAACTCCTTTTTCAATGGAAATTCTTGCCAATCAATGGTATGTCGAGCACTGTGGTCGCAAATTGTTAGAGCCTGAACTCTAACCTTGCCAGAAGGATGAAAAACCAACACTCCAAGCTCAATCTATCAGATCAAGGCAATGCACAATACAAAGATTCATCATCTCCATAGTGTGGTCAGTTCAACAATTTAAAGCAAATGCACTAGCAATTTCTCTTAAGAAAACCACTACTCAATCAACTAAGCAATTCAATAATACATAGGTATTCATCTTTATCCTTAACTAGATAATACCCTTTAAACCATTGAATTCAAATTACGGAATTTACTGTAGCTTTGGGAATGATCACAATACTGTAGCACTTTAACCTTACTTGTTGAACTGTATTATGTAGATCCGGCTCACTCAGAGTTAGATCTACAGTTCATACATGTTTATAGACCACTAGATCCGGCGGTTAAGCAATCGTGGCTTCACTTCCGACGGTTTTGGCTTCACCGATCACTGAATACTTAGATGCCACTGTTTTATTCGTTAGCTCAGATAGGCAATGCAACTTTCCCTCCAAATAATCGATGTCTTTAAACTTAACCTTTAACCTTTTAACCTTAGGCTTTTAACCATAGGTATTCGACCACCAATATTAATCCTTATACAACTATTGCTAGCAAAGGTTAAAGTTTAATATAACTCACCAGTTAATACCCAGAACTGAATCTGTGTGCAGGATCTCAGCAAGTTCCCCCATCAAGAATATTGTCTGAGATACAACATTCCCCCATCAGATAATATTCTGTAATTCATAGACTGAATTGAACTTTAGCAGATTGCTGTTCTGAAATGTTAAAACCTGTAACACCAAGTAATTCTTTGAACTTCCAGAACTTGGCTTGTGTGAGTGCCTTTGTAAATATGTCTGCAGCTTGATCTTGAGTGCTTATAAATTCAACTGATACATATTTTTTTGCAACCATTTCCCTGATGAAATGCATATGTAGCTCAATGTGTTTAGTCCTTTGATGTAAGACAGGATTTTTTGTAATAGCAATGCAGCTTTGGCTATCACATAGTAAGATAGTTGCCCTTATTTGCATTATGCCTAGTTCATTAAGTAGCCTCCTGACCCAGACAACTTCTTTGGCTGCAAGAGTAGTGGCTGCATATTCAGCCTCAGCTGAAGACATGGCAGTACTAGATTGTTTCTTTGATTTCCATATTATGGCAGCTCCTCCAAGCATCAAAGGAAACCCTGATGTAGACTTCCTGCTGTCTAAATCTGAGCCCCAGTCTGCATCACAGTACCCTTTGAGTATCAAATCATCACTGGAATAGCATATGCCCTGATCTTGAGTTCCCTTGAGGAATCTTAGAATTCTTTTAGCTGCTATCCAGTGTTGTTTTCCTGGATTGTTTGTGTACCTGCTTAGGAGGCTAACAGAGAAGGCAATATCAGGTCGTGTGCAATTGCTGATGTATAGTAAACAACCAAGCAGTTCTCTGTATGGTATCCCCTCCATTTTTTTCATTTCTTCAAAGGATTTAGGACACATGTCCGCTGATATAGAATGACCAGGAACCAAAGGTGTGTCCACAATCTTGCATTCACTCATACCAAATCTGTCTAATATGCTTTGAATATTTGCAGTTTGTGTGAGTGTGAGTTTCCTGTTTGCTTTGTTTCTTTGCACTTAAATCCCCAAGAACTTCTTTAATTCACCTAGGTCAGTCATTTTGAATTTCTCCTTTAGCATGGCTTTGCTGCAATTGAGACATTCCATAGTATTTGAAATCATGATGCAATCATCCACATATAGTGCAATGATGCAATAGTTGCCATTTTGTTTCAAAACATAAATATTAGCATCACTTTGCAATTTACTGAAGCCCTTTTTTCTGAGGTAATCATCCACGCAAATATACCATTGTCTGGGAGCTTGTTTAAGTCCATAGACTGCTCTCTTTAATTTCCATACCATGTTGGATCCAACCTCAAAGCCCTGTGGTTGTTCCATGAAGATTTCCTCATCTAACTGAGCATTCAAAAAGGCAGTACTGACATCCATATGATATACCTCAAGGTTTTTTGCATTTGCATATGCCAATAGCATTCTAATACTTGCCAATTTGACTATTGGTGAGAAAGTCTCATCATAATCCAGCCCTTTTCTTTGAGATAATCCTTTTGCAACTAATCTGGCCTTATATTTCTGCCCTTTCCCATCTGACTCTGGTTTGAGTTTAAATATCCATTTGTTTTTGACAATATTTTTCCCACTAGGTCTTTCAACCAGCTCATAAGTTTGTGTCCTTTGAAATGCATTCATTTCCTCTTCCATGGCTTTCTTCCAACATAATGAATCATTTGCAATCATAGATTCTTCATAGCTGCAGGGTACATTAGGTTCAAGAATGGCTAGAATTTGTTCAAGCTCGGGTTCCTCCTCTGCAAATCTCCTACTTTTTCCCTCATCACTTCTTCCATTTTTATTTGTGTCAATGTCTAAATCATTCTTGAGTTTTTTTGGCTTAATCTTCCCTCTTTTGGTTTTCAACACATAATCTCCATGTTCTATATCTGCCTGATTCTTTTCATTGTCCACATCTCTGATATTTATTGAATTTCCAGCAAATTCTCCATTGATATCCTCATCATCACATATTTCTGGTTTTTCAGACTCCTTATTCACATCCTTAATTTTATCTTCACAGTTTGTATTTGCTACTTCTTTTGATTTCTCCTTCTCTCTATGTTTGAACAGCATACTTTCATCAAACGTTACATCACGACTTACTATAATTCTTCTTTTAGCTGGCTCATATAACTGATACCCCTTTGAATGCTCGTCATAACCTATGAGATAGCATAGGCAAGCTCTGTCATCTAATTTCTTCCTAACTTCTTTTGGTATATGAGCATATGCTACACATCCATACACTCTATAATGTTCAAAAGAGGGTTCAGTCCCATACCATAGTTTGTCAGGTACTTCTCCATTTGTACTTCTAGTAGGCAATTTGTTTTGAATGTTTGCCGCTGATTTGAGCGCTTCCTCCCACAGAAAGTTTGGCAGGCCAGCATGCTTGATCATAGATTTCACTGCATTAAGCAGTGATCTATTCTTCCTCTCTGCTACTCCATTTTGTTGAGGAGTGTGTGAGCATGTAAGTTGCCTTTTAATCCCAAGACTTTGTGATTTGTTAAACACAGCAGAAGAAACAAACTCCCCCTCCTGCAATGGGTTCTCAAGCATTTAATTTTTTTACCATTTTGCCTTTCTGCTTCAGCTTGAAATATTTTGAATGCTTCAAAGGCTTGATCCTTGGTCCTCAATGTATAGCATTTTGTTTTCCTAGTTAGGTCATCTATAAAAGTAATAAAGTACTTTCTCCCATGAATGCTCCTTACATTTAGTGGTCCACATAGATCACTATGCACAATTTCCAAGATTTCTTTTGCCCTTTTTGCTTTCTTGGGAAATGGTAATCTCTCTTTTTTTTCCCAACAAACAGCCCTCACATTTAAGATTTTCAACCTTATCTTCTTCCCCAATGATCAGACCCTTTTTGATCATATAGTTAATATTATTTGCATGAGTATGGCCGAGTCTCTCATGCCACAATTTCAGGGTAGGTATTCTTACTGTATTGATTGCATCAGCCATATCATTATAGAAACCAAAGAGTTTGCCAATACGTTTCCCAAGAAACTTGATTTTATTATGCAACATCACTTTACAAAATAGTTTTTCAAATACTACTTGATAACCAAGATCCACTAATTAAGTGACAGAAATAAGGTTCTTCACTATATTAGGAACACAAAATACTTTATCTAACATCACAATCTTTCCCTCCAAGTCATACGATTCCAAAAGTCCTTCTTCTTCAACCTTTTCTAGTTTCCCATCTCCCATTGAAACAAAGCTGGAAATTTTGCTAGTCTTCTCCTTTAGCCTGCACTTGGATTTTATCACGCTTCTTTCAGCTCCACTATCTATGACAAATAGATTATCATCATCCTTAGAAGTTCTTTCAGAAACAGAAAATATTTTTGAATTGCTTACCTCTGCATTTTCGTCCATTTCATCTTCACCCTCCTCTTCTTCTGCTTCTCTGGTTATGTTTACAGCAGATGCTCTTCCTTTTCCTTTATTTCTAAAATTTCCTCTTCCCCTTGAGTTATTATCTCGGGTATTATACCCTCTGCCCCTAGCATTCATCCCTCTTCCTCTACCCTTTTCTTGATCCCTTGGCCTGGAACAGTTAGCAGCTACATGACCATAGCCTTGGCAATTAAAGCATATATTCTCCTTTGACAGTTTAGGACAATTAGCTTAATGTGGCCTTCTAGATTGCAATAAAAGCATGGACCTATTCGGCCTCTACCCCCAGCATAAAGTATTTCATTATTTTCATCACTCTCCTTTTTTACTTTCCTTTGCTCTACTTCTGTCCTGAGCATATTTTCAGCTTTATTCCTTGTCTTAGCAACATTTCTGATTAAGACTGACAGATGCTCATTAGAAGAAACAGCTCGGGCTATGGATAGCACTTGATACCTTTCATTTATGACAACTCCAGCTCCATCTAAATCAGCTATGATGTTGTCAAATTTATTATCTGACACATCATCATCCTCTTGAAACCTTAGGTTCCTTAATTCAGTTTCCAAAACATCAATTTGTGAAGATGTTTTGGCCTCATAATTTTTAAGCAAATAGCTCCACATCTGCCTAGGTGTCTTACCTCTCAGCTTGAGCATGATAGTTGGACCAACTTTGCTGCAAATAATGCCTTTGGCCTCCTTTATTTTGGCAATTCGTGTTGCATTTGCTGAGCTTCCTTCACCACTAGGATTTAATCCTGAATTAGCAGACTGGCCCCCTCCTCTAACTTGCTGTTGAACTTGCACCAGCATCACTTGTGGCAGATGTATCACCTGCATTATCCTCACATTCATTGGGATCTACAAGTTCCCAAAGATCTTCTACTTCCAGAATATGCATAATCTGATTTTTCCAGATTTGAAATCCTGAACCTCCTTTGTAAACTTCAACAGCATTAAGTAGACTTGCTCCAAATCTACTGGCCATGATCCTTAACCTGGAGTGCTCTGATACCACTTGTGGTCAGTTCAACAATTTAAAACAAATGCACTAGCAATTTCTCTTAAGAAAACCACTACTCAATCAATTAAGCAATTCAATAATACATAGGTATTCATCTTTATCCTTAACTAGATAATACCCTTTAAACCATTGAATTCAAATTACAGAATTTATTGTAGCTTTGGGAATGATCACAATACTGTAGCACTTTAACCTTACTTGTTGAACTGTATTATGTAGATCCGGCTCATCCAGAGTTAGATCTACAGTTCATACATGTTTATAGACCACTAGATCTGGCGGTTAAGCAACCTTGGCTTCACTTTCGACGGTTTTAGCTTCACCGATCCGAATACTTAGATGCCTTTGTTTTATTAGTTAGCTCGGATAGGCAATTCAACTTTTCCTCCAAATAATCGACGTCTTTAAACTTAACCTTTAACCTTAGGCTTTTAACCATAGGTATTCGACCACCAATATTAATCCTTATACAACTATTGCTAGCAAAGGTTTACCAGGCGAATCGTCGTATGCGGGATCTCAAAGAAGTTTTCCTTGTCTAAAACGAAATTGAATCTTGATGTAATTTTGAGTCCAAAGATTGAGTCACCGGTCCCCTTCTTGTTACGATGGAGCTTGGTGGTATATCCTTCTTACTTCTCTTGGGCATAAAACTATGCTCCCTTTGTCAAATTGTACCACACAAATCAATTACGGCAAAATCCCCTTCACCCAAGAAATTGCTCCTTCCTCAATAGTGTCGTTCTTTACCGACGATCACCAATACCAGTGGTAACAACTCCTTTTTCAATGGAAATTCTTGCCAATCAATGGTATGTCGAGCACCGTGGTCGCCAAATTGTTAGAGCCTGAACTCTAACCTTGCCAGAAGAATGAAAAACCAACACTCCAAGCTCAATCTATCAGATCAAGGCAATGCACAACACAAAGATTCATCATCTCCATAGCTAGATCAAGCAAGATACTCTCTCTCAATACACCGTCTCCCTGTTCTTTTCCCTCTGCTAAGACAATACTGTGATCATAATCCTTCCACAATGCATACGTGCAAATATCCTGCACGCGTGCATGTGCGTATATCACTCCATATACGGTATATTGTCTTCTATACCACCTCAATAGTGGTGAGTGTGGTGAGTGGTGAGTGGTGAGTGGTGAGTGGTGAGTGGTGATAAGTGTGGTGAGTGGTGACGACCCCAACAATCAGAAGAATAGAATAGAATAGAATAGAATAGTTTTTTTAACGTCCACGAAGACCAATAGAACATGGGACCCATACAATGGGCTAGTACAATCATTACTACTAGGATTAAAAAACCCCTGCCTCGAAAGGTTTTCAAGGGAAAAACCTTTGCAGTAATGATGATACTAGACAAGCTTAGATAATGACTACTGAGGGCTCAGTAATTGCAGACGTTTATCTAGAACCTCAAGTATGTATAATGCCAAGTCATGCACAGATGGTGCGCTGAGAAGTTGTGGAAGCGTGGAATGGAATGCTAAGGTCGAAAAATGATTCCGGACTATCTCAAAAGCAGGGCAACTCAGAAGAGTATGGCTTTCATCTTCAATAACCTGTAACTGGCAACAGGCACGTAGTCTCGCTTCTCGCGGCAATTGCGGCCGCTCCCATCTACCTGTCTCAATCCGTAGCCTGTGGGACCCCGTGCGAATTGATGCAATAGCTACAAGCTTGTTCCTGGACAATGAAGCAAGCAAATAAGCTTGGGGCCCTGGTGCCAAAGTGGGATTTATGTGTGCATGATAATTGAAGGAAATTGAAGGTTACTTTCAGGGTGAATACTCCAAACCTTTTGAAGACAAGGAGGTTGAGGAGCCAACTTTGATAGATTTCTTCAAAGACATTCCCCAAAACATGGAAATAATCAATGAAGGGAAAATCTTGGATGTCCCTTCATTGATAAAGGGAAAAGTCCAGGCCCGGATGGTTTACAACCAGAATTCTATCTGGAATTCTGGGGCATAATGAAGGAGGATTTGATTAATTTTTTTTAGGGGGCATGGAAAGCTTTAAGGTTACATCCATCAATCAATGGTGGACACATCACTTTGATCCCAAAGGTATCTTGTACAAGTTGATAAGCCCATGTCAGTCTGCTTTCCTTCCCCAAAAGAATATTCTTGACAATTATATAGGGGCTGCTGAAGGTCTGCACTGGAATAAGTTGTCTGGACAAAAAAGCATGCTTTTGAAGTTAGTTTTTAGAGAGCGTATGACACTATAAAGTGGCAATTTCTGAAGAAGGCAATGGCACACCTTGGTTTCCCTGAGAGCATATATAACAAGGTCTGGAGTTTTAATGTAAATGCCTCTTTAGCCATCATTACAAATGGCACTCCATAGTCCATCAAAACCATTTCAATGTAAAAGGGGTGTGAGGCAGGGATGCCCTTTAGCCCCATACCTTTTTCTAATCATTACTAAAATAGTGACTAGAATGGCTATAAGTCTGCAACAAAGGAAACTGATTAATTGCAATATGCTAACGACACCTTTGTGTTTCTCAAGCATGGGGATGACAGCCTGCAAAACTTTTTGATGGCCATAGACAGATTTGGAGGAGCTACTGGGGTAGTTCTCAACAAAATAAAGAGTGCAATAATCTTTGATTCCCAGGAACCAACCATTCAGGGAATTAAAGTTCTTGATAATAAGATAGCCACTAAGATCTTGGGAATCCCATTAGCCCTTAATTGTTCTCTGCATGGATTATGGAAACCCATTGTATCCAAGATTAAGAAAAAATTGAATATGTACCCATCCTCTCTATCTTTAGCAGGAAGAGTAGAGATTGCTAATGATGTTATTGGAAGTACACATGTATACTGTTCTTCAGTAATTGTTGGAGAAAGGCATCATACAAGCAGATACAAATGGCTATTAGGAAATTCATATGGCAGGGTTCCCATAAAGTGGCTTGGTCGGATCTGGTCAAATCTAGGAAATATGGACGGCTAGGATGTAAAGATCCGTTTATACAAGCCCAAGCATTGGCAGCAAAAATGGTGTGGAGAGCCTTGTACATTGACAGACCCTCACCAGCTCTCAATTTAATCAGGTATTGGTTACAGAAATCTCATACAGTTGGAAGTGCTATATAAAACATTGTCTACCTGACTTAGCTTTTTTTCAAGTAACTCCATGCTCAGGAACATCCAGCACTATGAGAAGAATCCTTGATGCTTGGAACAATGCTGCACTATGTTATAGACCACCCTGTTTAGATGCCAGATATAAAGATATCAATTTCTTTTTGCATCCTGCCTTAGCCCCAGAAGGTATTGGAACAAAAGTATATGCAGTGGTACAATACATGCATAAGGAGAATTGAGGATCTAAGGTCCGGATGGCTGGTTGACATGGGATGAGGTAGGTAATAGAACTAAGGGCTCTGAATTAGATAAAAAGATTTATCAGCTGGTGATGGAAATGGTAGACAAGAACCATGAGCTCAGTCAGAATACTAATCAATGGCAGTTAAACAATAAGGAGGTGTACTCGATCAAAGATATATACAGAGCTTTAATTCAAAAGAAACCATCCAACGCTACTCGACAATGGAACTGTGATGAGGATAAACTAATCTCGGTTTGTGCAAAAGGTTGAAAGATATATCTTGCGGAGACGAATAAAGACCTTCAAATTGGATTGCGGTTCATTAGAGCTTAGCCACCAATCTAAATATGACCATAATGTGTTTAATCAATGTAAATTATGTGGTGAAGTGGAAAGCTCCAACCATGTTTTCATTTGCCTATATGGCCTCTTTGGATTTTTGATTTGGACCTCACAAGTCAATAAAGGGTGCTCCAAATGAGAACAATCTACTTGGCTTACGGGATGTTGAAAATAAACTGGTCAACACTACTCAAACTCTGAGTTGCTGGGCCATCTGGTTACATAGAAACAAGGCGATGATTGGGAATTATGCCCCATCTCTGATATAGTTGAAAAAAACTTTCTTGGACCTAGTGCAAATATCAGCCATAGCACACAAAATCCTTAAAGGGAAGAAATATGATACTGAATGGCATAGTATAGGGACCTTCAAGGGGCCACATGAATTCTATATTCTAAAACTAACTAATTGTGATGATGTGCTACACAGATGCCATGAGGAGACTCAATAGGGCAGGGAGCTCAACTAGGAAAATGGGACTAGCAGAGAATTCTGATGAGGAGGAGGCCAGGTTATCTAACTCTGAGTTGGAGAACCTCTTCATTCAATTGAAACAGGAAATGATACATGCTCTTGCTATCAAAAAGCTGTTGAAGAGGAAAGAGTTCTGGAGATATAATGGGCTTAGGCCTTTTTTCTTAAATCTATTTTATATGTGGCAGTAGGAAAGGGAGGCACACGTCCTCCTCCTACTGGATTTCACCAATTTCTCATGTGAAGAATTGGACTTGATGCCGAATACATTTGGGAGGTAGAAAGTGCCTGATCTTACCATTCAGGACCTCCTAAATGCTGCATAAAGTGAGAACACAGATCTGTTTTTGAACTTAAACTGTAGTATCTACTTACAGTATGTTTATCTTTTATAAGATCCTCTGTGCATGTTATATAAGGATCAATTTGTACAGGACAGATCCGATCTTTCGAGATCTCATCTTCTGATTGTAATTTTGGTGTATCGATCACAGAGATATACCTATCTGATGTGTTTCCTCTTACAATCCGGTATTGTAAAAGAAATGGCCAAAGCTGCAGACTTAGACAAACTTAAATGTGTAGGAGAGAGTCCCATGCATTTACTGCTCTTACTAGAAAAAGGATTCTAGATGGTAAGTGAGTGCCTAGAATAAGAGGGCAGAGAAATTTTGAAATTTGGGGTATTTTACAATAATGGAGGGCGGTAAATTGATAAAAAGGTTGCATTTTAAGTATATCCACGGTAATGAATAGAACTATAAATGTGAGGTTTCTGGGTAACTAGATCTTATAATTTTCAGCATAGCAAGCTATATATTTTATATCTTTGCAATGTAATCTATTCATTGAAGCAAAATTTAAGCATGTTAATGTTTGTAGGCCAAATCTCATCTTCATATGTGAATCGCTATTAAATGACATCTTAAATTCACATGAAGAATGATATTGGCTGAATAATTCTGTGTAAAGTCAAGTGGAGACTCATCTCCAATTCAAATGTAGAACTCTCATCTCTTTGAACCAATCGGGAACCTTCAAGGCGAGGTTGGCTTGGTTTTTTAATCTTGATAGTAATGATGTGTCATAAGCTATTTTGGTCTCGTGGCTGATAAAAGATCAATTCACTCCATCAAATGATTATCTTGGCCTACAAAAGTGCCTAGTTTGCAATGGTTTACAAACTGTATGCGCTAAGAAGTTGCTATATTATTTTTATTTATTTATTTTGAAAGAAATCCATTGAGTATTTGGGAGCAAAAACTAGGTCATTTTGTACTTTTTAGCATTCTAGATGGATAGGCGGAGATATTTTGGAACTTCATTAATGACAAGTCCAGGGCATGAATGGAGATGGTCATGGCGGGCGTTACAAAAGCATCCAAATGCATCCAAGAGGAAAGGTAAATCTACAGCCTCTTCAACAGTTCCACCGCTGATGTTTGTCCCAACATGCTCCTCTACAAAACTTGGAATTCTCCTACCCCTCTCCCGTCTGCATTTTCTAGCCCCAACTCACGCTAGTCCTCACATTCATCTGAGATCTCCTCCTCTTTTATTGCCTCATTCCACCGCAGTTCCGTAATAGAGGGAGCAAATTTGACTTGCTTAGCATAGCGACCACTACCCCCTCCTCGACTTCCCACCCCTACCCCTTCCCCACCTCGGCTCCTTCATAGCTCGACCAACAATGCACTTTCGAGGAACCGGTCGCCCTATCAGGTCCTCAAAATAATGGAAACCCAGGTCCGACCCCCTCGATTGTCACATCCTCTTGCTGAGCTACTCTTCCCCATTTTAATTGTCTAATTTTTTGCATCTAGGCTTCCATACCCATCAACCACGACGTCTCTAAACTATTCAACAGACCTCGTCCATATCACTGGCGAGACCCCTGCTCCGCAAGTCACTGTCATGAGCTTCCTAACCTTGCTGCACTCTCGTGGATGCCCCACGACATCCAAGCAATTAACTCTGAGGCCCGCCCTCTCGCGTGTTTGCAACACACGCTCTCTAGCAAAGCCCCCTCTGCTCTACCATCTTACTCTGACTTCACTTTCAACCAGAGCCTCCCTTCTCATATACATCATGCCTGCAACCTTACAGCCCCCCCTCCTTGAAATCAACAAATCCGCCTACACACACATGAATTAGATTAAATGCAAGCATGCTCACCAATATGCTCCATTTGAATTCCCCGTCGTCTTGAGCACCCTTAAAATCTTTGGAGCTCCTACAACCCGGTTGCATCGGACATATATGAATCGGATTGAGCCGCAGATTTGAAGGCTGCGATGTGCCTTGTGCCTCTTTCGGGCATTTGGCTCATGCCCATCCGATTCCTAAACTTGCCCACAAAAATAGTCGTGGGCTTCCAAATCTGGACCTCTAGCAAACTTGCCATGCACATGCTATACAAGAACCAAAACACAACACCTAGAATGGCAACAATCAATTAAGCTCCTCTCACATGGCAAAACCATTGCTTGAAATACAACACAATCGACAAGCATAGCCTTAACCACTGCCAAAAGACCCTCCTCCTATACCAAACGAATTGGGCAAAGTATATAGAAATTGGTGCTGCTTTACCAAATAACTTAATATTACATTGGTTAAAATTGACATTAATCCTTCATGAGTAAATCTTGCATTATGCCATAGGAGAAACTCAAAATATGCCACTTGAGGCTAAATCCTAATGATGAAAATCCTAAAATTGGAATGCCAATGATTACAAAAATATGTCAAAAAAAATGATTGAATACATAATGGTTAATAATTTCCATATCTAGTCTAAACTACTATATAAGCTGCTCCTTGGAATTTGAACTTGAGTTCATCATTGAGCATTAACAAAAAGAAACCAGTACACATTTTAATTCAAACTCAAGCCATCCTAGCCGAATTTATTCAAGCTCAAGCAATCATAGTCGAATTTCAAAACATACATCATGAAAACTTAAGAACGAAGCAATCAATCCTACGTCAGATTCTTTAAGCTGGCAAGAAGTACCCAAATTCTATTTGCGAACCTGGCAATAAGGATTCAAGGATATGCAAGGGAAGCATGAATTGCAAAATGATCGATTCTTTGGAAACATGAAACTTTTGAAGCACAAAGAATTGGAAAAAATGTTAGATTTTGTATCTAAATTGCATCTGCCTATACATGCACAAAAGAAATTCCCCAACTTTTTTGTATGCTCTTGAAGCCTGTAAAAGAATGGGAAGCCGGATGGTAAAAGGGAATGGGAACACGAAGGTGAAACCGAGCAACAAAAAACTTGTGCGATGAAGCGCAACCTCCGGATCTGCAACAACAAGGCTCTAACCTGTGCAACCACCCCTACGCCACTGCCCCTGTGCAACCTGTGTAAGCAGAAAAGAGAGAGGATATAGGTGCATGCATGATTATAGAGACTGCTCATCCCTTGACCATCTTCATATCTAGGCTGTGATGCGGTCAGATGCCAAGACCCCATCTAGTCTAGTCTTAATGTTAAAATAAAGAACTTCCTTAGATGGAATACATCTAAGCCTGTGGGAGCGATGATCCAATGCAAAGCTCTGAGAGGAAGCAAGTTACACTGCTTCAAATGGATTGTAGGATATTGTCTAAAGGATATGGGAAGCTCATCTTTAAGGCTCATCTCCATAACGAATCTATAGAGCAGATTAATTTGGTAAAGAGCTCTATGCATTATATGGTGCTGGCGAGTTGAAGCACTTGATTGTACTTGATAATCGAAACCTCACGGCCAAAGCTCAAAGCACTATGCGTCATATCATTGCTGGCGGGTTGAACCACGTCTCTTCTTCACACTATTCAATGTGTGGTGCAACCGGTAGATTTAGGCTTGCAAGCTCTTGGGTCTTGCCTAATAATTCCGCATACACCTCATTGGAGAGGAGTGTACAAAATAAGTAGGATTATGTTAGCTCCACACAGAACTATAAGGATGTACGATGAGATTGCTTGGTTCCACAGAGCATATTGGAAGTTTAGGAAATAGTTTTGGGATGTCAGCTTTTGCATATTTGAGGATGGAGAAGAGAATTTTGAGAGGGAGAGGGTGATGAGTTTGTGTATACCAATAGTGGAGTGCAATCCTCATCCCAAAACTACATCCTTATGTCGAATTTATTCACCACTTCATATTCGGTGATGATGACTTTGATGTTGTTCACATTGTTTGATGAGCAACCGCATTCTCACATTATGAATTTGTCCATGTGAGCTTCTCTAACTTTTTTTTCTTGTTACTCCAGGTGATAATGGGATGAAGGAGCACCATGATGGTGAACGAGAGGTGATTGTCATCAGTGATAGCATGCAGGAAGTGGAGTCCGTGGATCAGTCAGTTGTGGAATCTGGCATTAAAGAAGAAGAGCATGATTCCGTGCAAGGTTTAAGGGACGTGGAAGAGGCCGTGAAGAGAGTGTGTTCAACAGTGCAGCATTTGCGAATGGCACTTGCAGGTAATTTAGAGTAGATTGAGTGTGTCATGGAGGTCATGGAACGATAGGATGTGGACTCTATCGTCTTTGAGAAGGGGATGCTCCATTCTCATTTGAACCTTGGTAGAGCGCTCCTCATAAAGGAACTGCAGGAGTTAGAGATGAGGAGGAGCGTCATGACACGCAGATCGCCGGCCCGAGCAAGAGGAAGGCAACCGAATGATAGCTTGTAGTAGAGAACAGTTTGTAGATAGTGTTGATCTTTTAAGTTTATGTGCATAGTCTTCGTTGAAGCTTGGAAATATATGAATTGCTGGCTACAAAACCTTTGCTTTATGTAATTGGTATGTGTATAATAACTTTATATTATAAAATTATATCGTATCTTCAATCCGAGCCCTAGATGATTTGATCGATCATCAACATTAAAGATGATGTGCATGTCTTCAACCAAAATTCATCTTGATAATTGCTTCAATACGATGCACTCAATTTGATGTACAAAGGGTGAAAAGGAAAAGGGAATAGGAAAAAGGGGAAGGAAAAGAAGAGGGAAAAATGGAGAAAAAATGAAAAGGGGGGGAAAGGGGAAAAATGGCAAACGGAAATGGAGAAAGGGAAAAGGGAAAATAGAAAAATGAAAAATAAAAATGAAAAATGGAAAAACATAAAAGAAAAAGCGAAGGGAGAAATGGAAAAAGAAAAAGGGTGGGGAAAGGGAAAAGGAAAGGGAAGGAGGGAAGGGAAACGGAGGGAAGAAAACGACCAAAATTCCCTAATTCAACAATTAAAAGAGGAATGGGAAAAGGAAAAAGGAAGGGAAGGGGGAAAAGAGAAGAGGGAAAAAAATAAATAAATGGAAGAAAGGAAAGAAGGAAAACTGGAAAAAAACGGAAAAGCAAAAAGGTCTTTAGAAAATAAAATTAAAAGGAAAAAAAGAAAAAAGAAAAAAAAAGGAATGAAAAGAAAAGAATTAAAAAAGCAAAAAGAAACAAAGGAAAAAAGGTAAAAGAAAAAAAAAAAAAAATTAAAAAGGGAAAAAAAGAAAGAAAAAAGAAAAAGTGAAAAAAGAAAGAAGGGAGAAAAAAAAGATAAGTAAAAAAAGGAGGAAAAAGTGGGGGAAGAAAGAGAAACGAAGAAAAAAAAAAAAAAAAAAGGGAGGAAAAAGAGAGGGGAAATCTTCTATAGCCCACAACGCTGGGCTTGGTTTCTGTAAGTTTTTAAATGCTTAGTTTATGTAAGTTTTTAAATGCTATCTACTCACACATGGTTCTAATATATGCCCAACAACGCTGGGCACCATAACAATAATAAGTGATATAAATATTTTCAACTGTACTGGTCAATGTGCACCATTGAAATGTTGTTTTTTTTTGATTGAAAATGATGTGGGCCACCTGGAAGAATTCATGGAATATTCTAGAGATGGGTGGTGCAAAATTAGCTAAATAACTAGGCATTCAATACTATTAGAAAAATAATGGCGCTTACTTTTCTCTAAATTTTAGTAAATGGGCTAGCCTTAAAATGGCCATATAGACAAGTAAATTCCAGGAAGGTTTTTGGCAGCCAATTCATTGCGGCGTCAATTCGTATTTAATCCTAACCAAAGACATGAAATTGGAAAACAGGCAGGCACATACTCTCAGCTTGATATTTATAAATGCCAACAAAATGACTGCTAGAGAAAAAGTCATCGTCAGGCATATTTTCAAAGGAGAAAATCACAGCAACTACAAGCAATGCCTGAACTTTCCAGTGGACGTATACCCGAAAGCCTTTAATTATCCAGGCAAAGTATTCACAGTATCCCCAAACATGTTATGTACACAACGCTTCAGATAAGAAACAAGTATGGCAACATGGTGTAAGAGGAGCCTGTACATGAGAAGGCGTGCAATTAAGCAAGAAACCCCATGTCCACAAACCTATGTAGAAATTGATATCAAGTCACGGAAATACTACAAGAATCATATGCGCAAGTTCTCAAATTCTGCAAAAGAAAGAATATGTCAGAACATCCAAATTCTTATAAAATGAGTAATGCCATTTAGTCTGGCAATGCAAATACTAGAATGCAACATACTACTGCTCTTGTAAAAGCAAGTGCCTAGTCTAGGAAATAAACTAAGACAGTTTTGCATTGCCAAGGGTATACAGTAGCCCATGCAGAACAAGAGCAAGGAAGAAGAACCTGGTGAAGAAGCTTTGACTACAGTAATATGCATTGGAGCTGTGTTTGGTGGAAGTTCCAATTTTAACGGATAAAGTTTTCTGGTCCCTGGAATGCATCCACAGACTATAAAATCCTCGTAAAGGTTAAGTTCCTCTTTCAATTTCAGTACAAGCATCTGTAAGCTGCTGCCGACAAATCGAAAAGATTGTGGCTCATCATTGCCTAGATCATCTGCAACTTTACAAAAAATGAGTCTGCCTTCTGGCTTCAAAGACTGCCTTGAGAATGAGTTGAATGACTGCAGTTCAAATAATTATATATGAGATATATATTCTATCAAGTCAAAGATGTTTCATGCAGTTGTCAGATGATGACATACCTCAACAGGAATATCTGGTACTGTTGGAATGGACTGTGTAACTTTCTCTACCACTTCAACCTCCCATAAAACCCAGTCTTTAGTAGCAGACCGAAGGGGTACATCATGTGTAACTGAATTCCTATAAGGGGGCACAGTGCCGTTTGCCCGTAAGAAATTGCCATTGTAAGCCTTCAGCTTCACCATAACACCCTGTTTTATGGGCTCCCATTCTAGGGAAGAGTCTAATTTAGATGGTTTACTTTGCAATACTTTCTTGCCAGTCATTCCAAACAGAAAAGGCGAATCGGAGGCTGCTAAGTAACCATGGTAACAGCTTTTTAACCTTATTTTTGTAGTGTTATGAACATGTTCAACATGCCATATCACCATTTCGCTACCAACATCACGATTTTGAGAGACATTGGTCTGATCCTCATCCGCATATAAGTACTTCCCATGATGACCCAGGAGTCTCACAGTTTTCGCACCCTCGAAACATTCCATGCTGTTAAAAAAACAAATTTAAGTCTATATCTAGCAGGCATATATAAAGCAGCAATTACATCTACATCAAAGTCTTCCACAGTTCATGGCGGTGCCTTAAAAAACAATAAAGCATGATAACCCTGCTCTACAATGATCAAGCAGTCTAGGAGATATACTTCTAGGTATTGAAAAATGAGCAATGCCACAGTAAATACAATGTTTCTGGAGAAATTTTTCATATAAACATAAGATTCGGAATCAAAGAGGGGTAGTAAAAAATCATAGGTTTCTAGGAAGAGTTTACCTGAAAGAGAAACAATTGGATCGAAGTGGCTACAGTTGGAAGGGCCGGGATACGGCACCTTTGAAGAAGGGGAGCTAAGAAATAAGGCGAAGCATAGGCTAAAAGAAACTCCTGAATACTTTCCTGAAGCACGTCCAGAAGAAGCCATAATCGTCCACGCGGTAAGGAAAGTTCTGCCGACTATGTCCCTTGTTATCAGTAATTAACGGTGTAGATCTTCGCCCTAACTTGTTGTACCATCTCATCCGTCTGATGGGTATCTTCTAATGTTTTTTACCAATACAATACTAGAGGGTCTGTGGACCAACCAAAGATAATGCGCACGGATATTTTTTGTTTTCTTTAAATAGAAATATATTTCTATTCATTATAATTTTGCAAGTATAACTTAAAGGGAAAATTCCAATTATACCCCTCAAGTTTGCAAAATTCCAAAAAAATACCCTCCAAATGAAGAGCATTTTTGGAAAATTGGCGATAGAGTTTTTGTTGCTCCTTAAATTTAAAAGTTGTCTTCACAAACCTTATGGATTAAGATAAGATCTTCTGAACGACATCAAGTTCATCGAAATTGGAGTTGAAATTCACAAGTTATGCTCATTTACGTCGTTTTTTATAGCACTTACTTAAAACACTATAAGTTGAAGATTCCAACTCCGTTTTAGACGATTCTACTGCTATGGATAGGCGTCACTCTCATTTTTACAAGTTTCATTGGTGATAGATAGGCATGAAAACCCTGGCAGTCTTACTTGAAGAGCCACTTGATGGAATATGCCACTACACAAAGTCACATCTGATGTATGTGTGATTTCAAAGTTTAGCCAAAGGTAAGGAGGCGCATCATTATATCGCGGTTTGTGTGTAATGTTTAGTCCACAACCTCCTTTCCAAGATCCCGCCGAAATATGCGTTCAATTTTAACCACTTTTTTTACGCAGATTATCAGTACAAGTCCGCAATTAGAGTACCTCTATCTGAATATGACTAATAATTGCACCCTGTTGGATGCAGTAATGCCACGGCTATGGCGTGCACATTGCTACTACATCTGTAATAAATTTGTTACATTATGAAAAACATTATGGATCTGCAGAAGGACAATGCCTTGTATAGCCTCAATAACTTATTTTGATGACAAAATATTCGAGGTGCATCAGACAAGTGTTTTTCATGCAAAGAAAGGTTCAAATGTATCTTAGATCTCTTAGGAACATAGCAAGGAATGTCACCTACTGTTAGAAATATGCCTGCAGGACCGAAACAACACCTTTGGAGTTTATACAAATGAATGGTCATTTAATGAGGCATCTATAGTAGACTCATGTGCCAGATCTATGGTGATAGTGTAGCACCAAGATGAGCAAAAAAGGGAGGCTCATGCAAGTAAATTCCAAACATGCAATGATGCAACGATATCCAATAGTCCCACAATCAAGTTAGCAAAGATTTGACAATTGACTTGATATTTAGTTTAAGATCAATGTATGTCTAACCACACCAACAAATATGATGGGAGCCCGAGACATACACATCGAAAGGATTGCTCCAACCTGAATGAAAACAACAGAACAACTTAGAGATATATAATAGTTAGAAGCTAAACAATTCAAAGAAGAATCATAAGCATGGAACCGAAATGTAAGGGACAAAAAAATGCCTTATCATAAATTGTATCGAACTTTGTAAAAAGAATGCCATCGATTAACTAATTGTTGCCAAAAGTGGACAAATCTGCAAGCTTCTGCAATATCCAACACTACATTGTTAAAACTGATAGATTTTGAGAAGGGACATGAATCATACTAAGGCTGCTTGGCCTATCTTTCACTTGTACATATGCATATACAGTTTCAAAAGAAACTCGAAATTTGTTGTGCTTTCCATACCTCTTCCTACTTTAAAGAGACATGTTCTTGTAAGAAATGCATTCGCAGAAAGAGAAGGCTCTGTAAAAAAATAACGTAACAATAACCCCACTAGTGAAAACTGGTCATTATCATGCACACATAAATCCCACCTTGGCACCAGGGCCCCAAGCTTATTTGCTTGCTTCATTGTCCAGGAACAAGCTTGTAGCTATTGCATCAATTCGCACGGGGTCCCACAGGCTACGAATTGAGACAGGTAGATGGGAGCGGCCGCAATTGCCGCGAGAAGCGAGACTATGTGCCTGTTGCCAGTTACAGGTTATTGAAGATGAAAGCCATACTCTTCTGAGTTGCCCTGCTTTTGAGATAGTCCGGAATCATTTTTTGACCTTAGCATTCCATTCCACGCTTCCACAACTTCTCAGAGCACCATCTGTGCATGACTTGGCATTATACATACTTGAGGTTCTAGATAAACGTCTGCAATTACTGAGCCCTCAGTAGTCATTATCTCCGCTTGTCTAGTATCATCATTACTGCAAAGGTTTTTCCCTTGAAAACCTTTCGAGGCAGGGGTTTTTTAATCCTAGTAGTAATGATTGTACTAGCCCATTGTATGGGTCCCATGGCCTATTGGTCTCCGTGGACGTTAAAATTTTTATTCTATTCTATTCTATTCTTCTTTATCACAATTGATCAAGTACAATGTACATGTGCAAATGTCAGACATCTATGAAAGCCATTACCTGATTGAACATGGAGAGTTAGTCCACTGCATCATTTCCCACTAGAGATTCTCTAACAAGGACTACTGTATCTGGTCTGTTCACATTTATCAGCTTGGATAAAGCCTGCATCAAGGGTTCATTGACCTGCACAAATAAAAGCTTTTAAAGTATATCTTCAGCTGAGAAAACGGCTGTCAAAGGATTGTAGACATTTGCTTGGCTCCTGACACAGGTCTCATCAAATCAAATAAAAGATGAAACTAATTTAAATGTTAAGTGGTCACCAAATTGAACAGATGCTTTGCTTCCCTCAGTAACACTGCCCACTGTAAGTCAGCACATGCATGGCACAACATGGAACATGACAAATAATGCTAAACATGAAGCCTGACAGATCCGTTCTTAATCTTTATGCTGGCAACATGAACCCAAGTGATCATCTACCATGTCAATTTCACCATGTTTTCCATTTTCAACTGGAAATCCGTAGGTTCAACTGGAAACAGCCAATATCAAGAACTCCTCAAACCTATATAAACTTTAAAGTGAAAGAAGACTTAACCATACCTTGATCAAATTCGAATTAGCCAAATTCATCTTGCAAAATGATTAGATGCATTTTCAACAATCCCTCAAGGCCTTTATTAGCTAAAGAAACAACACTTGCAGCCACTGGATAGCTAGAGATGAAGCTACAGATATCGAAATAAAAGTGATTCCGATTGAAGATTTGCCCTTTTATAACATAGGTCTAGAGCAGAATGGGCAATTTCCAACAGCCACCAATCCATTTGAGCTCGTCAATTCAATATTATGTGAGTAAAATCAAACCTAGAACTTCAGCATTTGTGTAATCCTCCAATGATTTCGTGACTTTGTTTGTCGCGATCAATACTTCTGACCTTTCTTTTTAGAAACCCATGTGCGATTCATCCTCAGTAGCAGCTTGGCGAGCCAAAAAACAAACACTGGCGGAACCACACACCCGGTTAGACGGTTCGAACAGCGGCCCCCCAGCAAATGAGTGACCGCCAATTTATCATCAAGTAAAGTTTGTAGCAGTTTTTTACATATTCTAAGGATATACTGGCATATATCAAGAATATGCCGAAAACCCACACAAGCAAGGGATTGCCCCCTAGGGGCAACCCAAAAAATATAGCATCAAACATTCTACAAATGGAACAACGTTAGACATTAGATACTGCCAACAACAATCCAAAATCAACATTCCATGTTCTATTCCAAATTTTAGTTTCATAACTCTCTTCAGATGTGTTAACTGCTCATTGACCTGTCGTTGACTTTTGCTTCTTGATGTTGACTTGACTTTTTGACATTGATAATGGCTTTTTCTCTTTGACTTTACAAAAAGCTTCCAGCTCTAGCAGAGCAGATACAGTCTTCGACGCTGCATTATTGAAAAAGAAAATGGTTACAAAAAAACAATGTATTTCTGGCATAGAAGCATACACACAATAGCTAGATGATTGCCTTCGACTATCATAGTTTGAGAGGCGTAGGATAGGTCGACATTTGACCTCCCGGGCTAATCTAGCCACAATGTCAACAAGGAATAGACATCATGTCCCGGATCTAGAGCGATTTGAGCAGAGATTAAGGAGACTAAGTCATAGCTTCAAGCGAAGTTGTGAAGATGACCACCGGGTCCAATGATCTGCGCCGGACATTCACGGAAAAAGTGAAATAAACCGAAGCTTCTTTCCGGCCTCATATGACCGTGATAACCACTCTGAAATGGCACAAATCTATTAAGGACACAGAGTATTTGGTTTGGACTTGATTTTAGCGAAAGGTAAGTTCTTCATCAAGGAGATGACCTATGATACTTCTCTCAGCCAAGACGGATTTACTTTTACGTTCCATACAATGTGCATGCATGACTAGGGTTGGGGTTTTGGGGCTTTTTTTGGTTGTAGGGGGGTATTCCATATATCTAGGAGTTATGAGGTTTTGCCATTACTTGGGATAAATTTTATATACAAGGGGCCAAATTTGCCTTCCGAAAAAGCCCCATATGGAGGTGTTTTTTTTTTGCCACATGCATATCCCGTTTTGTACAAGTACATTCACTACAAGAGGATGGGGGGTATAGTGTCAACCCTTGTGACAAGTTATAAGTGTAGTGACAATCTTGTGTCAACTGCTACTATTTTGACACAAAGTGCTTGTGTTGTGTCAAATTTGTGTCTAGTGCATAGTGTCAAATATGTCGTCCAATGCAATGACATCCTTTTGTCAACTTTTTATCACAATTTACGTGGGTTATTGCAACAACTTTTGAACAATATTATAACTAAGGTGTAACTACCTCTTCTTATGGCTTGTAACAAAATGGTATCTGAATTTTTATCTAATATTTCAACTGAATTGTGAGGAGCACTTGTCCAATTTAAGTGGGTTGTTGCAACGATTTTTAAACAATAGTATAACTAAGTTGCTACAACATTTTCTTAAGACTTATAACAGAATGCCATCACATTTTATATCTAGTAATTCATGAAAATTGTGTTGTGTATCCATACATAAGATATAGTATTGCCCCAAGGGATATTACTTGGTATGATTTGGATACCCGAGAACTAGTTGGATGAAGAGGAATAGTAATTGGTGAAGAGTTAGCAATATGGACAAGGGAGCAAACCTATCAGAACGACAAGACTCATCAAATACGAGGTACTTGTAATGTACATAACATATAATACAATCCAACTCCAGGAATAGAGTTAAATGATGAATAAATGAATTCATAGAACTCAAAAAGGTGAAAAAAATGCCACTTCAATCTAGACTGCTCTTGTAGGCTGCATTTCGACTAATGATTGTCTCTGTTCTCAACGGATGGAATGAGAAAGCGATGCTTTTCTTGAAGAATGATCTTGAAGGACGAGTGTGGAAAGAAGAGGGACCTGTATCTTCTCAAAATCGACAAGGCATTATAGTTCAATAATTTAGAGATAAATTTGAAAAGAAAACACTCAAGATCAAATAAACTAAACCATAATAGTAATAGCAATATAAGATTACAAAGTTGATTATTCATGTGTGAACACATCAACTTGTTCGCCTAGATCATGCTCAATGTCATCGATCTCATCGTCGTCTAGACATAAACGAAGAGCCAAACCTCTAATTGCCTCAGAATGATCATGTGCATGTCCAACAATTTCTTCATCTTCGATATAATCCTCATCATGGCCATGGACATGGATTGGCGAATTAAATGGAGATCGGGGCATATAATTCACTTCTTCAGCTTGCTTCCTCTGTGAAAGTGCCAATGGCGATTCTACAGAAACATGCTCATCTGTATCATCCTCAGGTAAATCACCTTCGAGATAACCTTCTCCCAAATATGCATTCTCCTCTTCAATAGCTACTCCTTCTCCTTCTCCTTCTCCTTCTGCTTCTGCTTCTGCTTCTGCTTCTCCTCCTGCTCCTGCTCCTGCTCCTCCTCCTCCATCATGCAATAATGTGCCATCAACACTATTAGCGATGTCAAGAAGACCACCACCATCAGCAACATCATCAATATCAGCTACAGATAAAGCAATTATACGTCGAGCTCTTGGTTGACAACGTACGACAATCCACCAGTTTGTGTCATTAGGATTCTCATGGATAAATATCTGCTCAACCTGACTTGGAAACACGAAAGGCTCTTTCATTTCAGCCAATACTTTTGAAGAATCCACTTCTGGAAATCCGGATGGATGAGTCCTAACTGTTTTGCCACGACCTCTATATACAACTTTGAACCATCGTGCTTTCAAAACATTTACATGAAAGCTACGATAATCCAACTCGATAATGTCTGTCAGGATTCCCACATAATCCAGATTACTCTCCAGAAGGTTGCGATCCCTGTTACTGGATTGACTTTTCTGTTCAAATTCTGCACTGATCCCTGAATCAAATGTAACTCTACACTTATCAACATTGTTGATGCGAAAATGCTGGCCGTATGCCCACATTGAAGTATAGAATCGTGCCTAGAAGCAAATTACAACAGTTATGAGTAATATAATATAAAGAGAATGAAACTTAGGACCAAAGGTTTATAGTTTTATACCTTCTTGCTACAACCAAGGGCAAGCTCGTAATCATCATCTGGAATATCTTGGCCATGATCTTTAGCCGGTCCATACGAGCCAACAACCATGCATTATCCATAACATCTGGAAAACTAAATTGTCCCATTGATCGTCCTGTTGGCCTTCTACATGCATTCTCCTTCGCGATTTCATACAAGTCTCTCCATGGTTGCAAACTTGCAGTATTATTAAGGACAAATGTGCTTATAGCATTAAGCATGTCATCACCCAAACTTCATTCTACTCCATTACCTTGTAATACTTCTGCCGTAATCTCTTTGGGTTCTTCGTTTTCCCATAATTTAGGACCACCTGGATGGCATGCGGTAGTGGCATCATTTAAATAAAATAATGTTTCTTGCACAAGATGTCCTTCACCATGCAACCCTCCTCGGTTTTGCCATTTGACGACAAAGCTTTTGAGCACCTTCATGTAGCTCTAGAAAAACATCCATCACGCTAGGAGCGCGGTGTCCCGCCTAACCTTATCTCATTTGGAATATGCATCAATAGATGTACCTATATATGTAAGCAAATTGTTAATTGTACTTATAGTTGCTAGAAATAAAATTGTACTTATAGTAGTTATGTAGAATTTAATCAAGAGGTACCGGAGGTCAAAGAAACCGGGTGGGAAACTCCTTCTCAATGTCACAAAGCAAAGATAATCACTTCCTCCTCCACTTTTTGGTATCTCGGCCACTTCAATTTCTTTGAGGAGACCCACCTTGCAAATTTACCTAATCGAAATATAATGCTTCTTACTTGTGGGGTCAAGAAGTCACCTATCACACATGGAAGTATATCTTGCAAAGTCCATGAAATATCATTACATATGTTGCAATATATTTATTCCAAGAAATAAAAGCACAAGAACCAAAATATACCGAAGAAACTTGTGCCAATCATGTGTCTTTAATCCAATGAGGCTACCTTTTTTAGTAAATGCCTTTCTCAAAGAAGCTCCATATCCGCCATGCGGCGCACCTTTGCTATCCTCTTGTTCACTTCAACTTTTGTTGTTTCTTTCCTAGAACCCATGCACCTTGTTTCCATGCGAGTCTTCTTGCCCATCCTCTTGATGGGCCAAGATTTATTTTTTATTTTTTGCTCTTTCAGATCCATTCTAGCACCCAAGGTTTCCCATTCTCCTGTTAAATGCTGCCAAAGAGAATGAGCAACATTCTTGAAAATGTGCATAGGATCTAGCAAATGAACCAACTCCAAGCCAATCCAGTATTCCAACCTATAAAATATAGATAACCTCTTCATTCCAGGAGGAGTTTTTGCATTGGCATCTTTATAACCAGTCAAGTAATCCACATTGGGATTCATCTCTTGCCAAGCATCCAACCAATCCTTGGGTGTCCATCGCTTTGGCTTCAACGTCTGATTAGAGCCACGTGCAGAATGGCCCTCTGGCAAATATTTTTTATGCCCCAAATATATTTGTTTTTTCAGATATTTTGACCTATAAGAAGTCAAGCTAGTCCCACAAGATGGGCATCCACATGCACCACTTGTTTGTAGACCTGCAATGAGAATAAAAGGTAAAGTATTAAAATAATAATTGAACTCTGATACTTTTGCACTCTTACTATATCATACCTGAAGCTTCAGAAAAACCTGGATAATCATGAAGAGTAAAGCATAACATCCCATGGAATATAAAGTCATGTGGAGGTTTAGAAATGTCATACATATGCACTCCCTTCCACAAGATCTCAAGTTCTTCTACTAAAGGTTCTAAGTATACATCCATATTTTTCACTTTGTACTTTCCTGAAATAACCCATTTTATGCTTAATACAAAGTAAAAATAAACTTATATACAACATACATACCGGAATGATCAAAGTCAAGATGATGTGACCGGGCTTTGTGGCCATCCATGGTGGGATATTATAATTCACAATTGCCACAAGGCCACACGCTTATGTGAGGATGATCTACTCCCCATGGGCAAACACCATCAATCCCTAGCCCAAGTCTAACGCTTGGAGGTTCTCGATGCAAATATAGGCCACTTCTCTTCTATACATTTCCACAAAGCCCCATCGGGCAGGTATTCTCATTTTTCCATCCCGATTACGATGCCTTGCATGATAATCCATGAAATCCGCTAGGGTTGGCGATCGAAACATATGAATTAAGGCGAGGAATTATAGGCATGTGGCGTAACACCTTTCTTGCCACCTTGGTCTTCCTATCTTCTTCATAACGTGCTTCTTTACATATTGGACATGCATCATGGTTTGCATAGTCTTTGCGAAATAAGATACAATCATTGACACATGCATGCACGATGTTATATTCCAGTCCTAAGGATCGTAATAGCTCTCTAGCTTCCCGCCTAGATTTTGGAAGACAATGGCCATCGGGTAATATCTTATCAAGCAAACTATAAAAACATCAAGTAAGCATATCTGTATATGAACCCTCACCCACACTGAAACAAAAGAATGAATTGCATGTACGTACCTGAAAAGTTCGGACACACTACTGTTGCTCCAACCAACTTTGTGTTGAAGATTTAGAATAAGCATACATGTGGCAAGGCGAGATATACGAGCATTTGGAAACAATGGCGTACTTGCCTCATTGTGGAGGTACGTTGCCTTATCAATACATGGTTCATCATCTACGTCATTAGCACCGCCATTGTTTTCACGACTATTGGCTTCTTGGCTTGTTGGGAAAAAATTTGTGATCATATCATGAATTGCCTCCTCACCAACAAAAGTACTTTCCATGCTAGACTCTTCACTAGGTGACTATATGGCCACATAAAGATGTATAAGAAGTGAATAGAAATGGAAGAATGAAGATACACAATACATGTTACAAGTGACGAAGAAATTTAGCATTTTCCTTCCATTTGGAACAAATAAAAACAAAAATGATACACTCACAGTATTTGCATCATGTTCGAGGTTATTTTCTTCATCAAGTTGCGTAGGGCGACTACGACATAATCCATACTTCGCTTCATGATCCAATCGAACACGATATGAACGACTTGACTTGCCATTACACCTGTTGCACCAACAAGTTTCTCGACGAAGGTAGAGAACTTCCGTCGGATCTCTCCTAGCCCTTTTCCTATACCTTCGTCGGGAGGAGGATGATGAATTTGATGAAGAAGACGTTGAAGAAGATGATTTGGCTACCTGGCGCGGCAAACAATCGTTCCCACTATTGTAGCTACTAGTCCCAGAGCTCGACATTTCATTTGACATTTGTAAATGGATCTAGTACACAAAAACTATGGTAAGAATATTGATTAGAAAAAAAAATCAAGTAAAACAACAACATTTCAATGAAAATTTAGAAACGAATCTAGTGATACAAGCCCATATACATATGAAAAACATTATATTTCATTTGAAAATAAAAATGCAACATTTCATTTTACATTTGAAAATGGGATCCAAGGACACAAGTCCCATGGTCACATTTCATTTGGAAATTCGAAATGAATACTGTAATATTGCCTCAAACAACCCCAAATATTGCCTATGGTAAAATCGATAGTGAAAAGTAACATTTTTGAGTTACATTTTGGTAAACACATTGCCCCACAAGAAAGTAAAAAACAACAGGGAAAAAAAACCAGAAAAAAAGTGCGCGACATCATACCAAAGTTTGGCGCCAGTCCGATCGTGATGGCCAAATCTTGCCATTGCCCTCGAGTACCTATATCTCTGATGCCCGCGATCTTCAATGACCCTGCTCCAGTGCTCCTCTCAATCTCGCCGATTGTTGTAACAAGTAAATATCACTACGTTTTTCTTATTCCTAACTTCTCGGAGGTATTTCCACTTTGGGATTTCACCGTTGTTTTTCTGTATTCTAGTGTCTGCAAATGGACCTGACAAAGGCAAAGGCCTAGCCACAGAGGCGTCAAATGCAGATAGGTTGTCCACGTTTCTTGCCAATGTTCCACAAGATATATTAAGTGCGTTGATGACGGAGTTGGAAGATCGAGTACGAAGAACTCAAGAAGGGGATGATTCGAATGCAAAGACATCGAAAAATGAAGAGAGGAATATTGAAAAGAAACAAAAGCAGAAAGAGAGGTGAGAATTCACCTGAATGTTAGATCATTTTCTGTTGTCATTTATTTTATTAAACTGTCTTTTTGGATATTGCATCTACTTGTTCTCTTGTTTTCTTTTTTAATGTTCTTATCTTATGAAAAATGCGGTTTTAGAAATATCTTTTGTCATGTTCTTGTAAACGAAAAGATAACTTTGTTTTTAGCAAATAGAACGTTGATTGAATGCTTCTTATCTTATCTTATCTTAAAATCCATGGTAGATGTAAATTGGTATCTATTCTTCATGATTCTTCATGCATATGATTCTTTATCTAAGGAGTGTCAAATCCTGAGGTAGTGTTTGGTTATATGCTTATGCTTAGCAATAAATGTGTAGTAGGAAATGCATTTGATTCTAAGGTTTGGGGGTTAAAATTACTTCACCTGCAAGTGGTCATCAGCTCAGGTGAGGTCATTTTCCAAGTGATTACATCGTTTACTTGTTTTGAAAACTCACTACCAGATGGCATTATTATATTTAGTCTTGGGGGATATGCATATTATCTCCTTACAGCCAAAGGATAATCGCCTTTTGCCCACAAATCCATTCATAACATGCCCATTACAAATCCATCTATAACATGCCCATTGCAGATGCATTCTTTCTGATAACATGCTTTCCTTGTTAACTGAGGCAGATGGACCTAGTCTATCACCAAATGCTGGCTATGACAGGAAGGACTTCTGCTTGTGGGCTACTTGCACATATCCCCCAATCTCTTTATTTGTGGATTATGTTAGAAATGCCATAGATGTTTACAATCAGTAAATATCCCGCAGATGCATGGGGAGCCAAATGGATCACATGGTCAAAGCACTGCCTCTCAAGCTCCAGCAGATTCATTTCTTGTTTTACATGCAAATGCTTCTACAACTATAACTTGGTGTGCAGTTAGTAATGAGATTGTTGATTGTCAACTGTATCTCAAAGCTCTGAATTCTGAAGATGGTTATGAATGGTCATGGTATGTCATTTCCATCGTAAACATCTTAATCTTTCACATTCTACTGCTTTTGCATTTTATAGCATCAAGAGAGATGGGTAGAAAAATATAGAGGGCACGGATTAATTAATGCTGGTCAATAAACCACTCTATGGCTAAACCCTAAGCTTGAGCTTGTTGTTTGTGAGTTGGTTGAGGTCCTTTCCTTATTTTAGAGTGTTATGTGGCAAGAAAATGGAGGCATCTTGTTCTCGAGAAGCTCATAATCATTGTGGACATTCTTTTCTTCAGGAGTCTTCAATAATATATAGTGGAGCACACTGCATTGTCTCTATACTACATTCGATTTGTTATGTCATCTTGCAGACAAACAATAGTTAAGAAGGCCATTCTACGTGGTGTTCTACTGCAGGATAGCAGTTCAAATAGTGATGACATGATATACTGAAGCAATAGGAAAAATTTCTTATGCATGCAGGCTATGAAGATAAAAATGCAGACCTCATCTCTTTAGACGGAGGTCTGGAACTAAGCTATGAAGGCCATTAATGCACACCTCACCAATGTGATAGCTGTTCATTTGCCAATCTGATAGCTGTTCAATGATTTGCAGGCTTTGAATAAGCTTCTCATTCTTGTATAAAGTCTGATATGAAAGTCTGCAGCAAACAAGAATGCCAAATTTGTTTATTGCTTTCTTTCTCTGTGATAATGGCAGATTCATTTATTGTTTTCTTTCTCTGCCTTGTTATAGTAATCTAGAAAGTGATTGCAGAAATCTAGCTCTGTTTGCTCTAGCTCTGTTTGCTGCAAATAGAAAGTCGAATTTGATGGGTTTTTTCACGGATGCATATGATCTATTTTGCATCGCAAACGTGACCAAATTGTTGGGTCGGATTTATTACTATGATCCAAGCACCGGGAGGCCGGTTCTCTCGCGCCCCTAATGTATCTCCAGAAGAAGTTGAACGGAGTGGCACTGTGGCACTCTAGCGAGCCAGCCTTTTCTTTGGGCGGCTTGGTGACGAACTTGGCGAAAAAAAGTGTATGGTATGACTTTAATGCTCATGGTTATCATGTCCCTAGCATCCGGTTTTTCCTTTGGTCATACCCTCGCTAAAGGAGTTATGACTAGCCTTTGCTTCTTTAGATTTTGGCTTGGGTTTGGAATTGGGGAGATTATCCTCTTTTCTCAGTTATTATGTCTGAATATTCTAACACCAAAAGTAGAGGTGCTTTTGTTGCCGCAGGTGTTTGCCATGCGTGGAGCGGAATCACGGGTGGGTACCTCTTTGTTTCCTTAGTTATTCTTTGGAGGCTTGGACAATGCATACCCAAGCCCAACTTTTGCTCAGATAATGTTTTGTCCACGACCTACCAAGCCGATTATGCATGGAGGATTATCTTCATGCTTGGTGCAATTCAGCAGCTCTCACTTTCACCGGGCGTATGAAGATGCCTCGAGGATCGCTAGGGTACACCGCCTTTGTTCGTGGAAATGTGAAGAGGGCCACCTGGCGATATGAATAGAATTTTGGGTTTGGAGCTTGATGCGGTGGCCGGCGGGCTAGAAAAAGATAGTTTTAGAGTCTTCGGTTGGAAATTTGCAAAGAAACATGGTATTAGGTTAATGAGTACCACCGCCACATGGTTCTTCCTTGACATTGCATTTTACAAAAAGAATCTCTTCGAGAAAGATGTCCTCACATCCATTGGATGGTTGCCACCGCCAAAACCATGAGTGCTTTGACTGAAACATATAAAATTGCTAGGGCACAGGCGCTCATTGCTCTGTGTTCCACAGTTCAGTTATTGGGTCACGGTTGCATTGATTGACGTAATAGGAAGGAAGCCTATTCAATTGATTGGATTTTTCTTCATGACAGCGTTCATGCTTGCCATTGCTATATATTAACCTAGGATTTGATTGCGTACTTATATACTATTCTAACTAAAGTTGTTAATATATGTGCAGACCAAGGAAACGTCGTCAATCCCATAGCTCTTCCAGTAATCTTTGAAACATACGCACAAGGAGCACGCAAATTCGGGGAAAACAATATGTCACCACAAAAGGCATGTTGTGCTTTCGGTTGTTCATCATCATCCTCGATGAGTCAAATGATGATGAACATGATGAGTCGACCGACCAAGATGATATCGGGTTGAAAAAAGACATTTCGGGGGACATTGACCTATCTTACAACGTTCAATTCAGAAAGCTATCGAGGTCTCAGGTATGCCATTTTGCTGTTTATTGCATTAGAATTGTATAATTCTAGGAGTCTTGCTTATATGACTTCTTTTTAATGCTTAAATGTAGGTATGCTTTCATAAAGGGGAGTTGTTAAGGGATGAGTCGGGCCGGAATTCGAGCAAAAGGCATCGATCTTACCGAAAACCTATTGTAGGGAGGTCGATAAACTCTTCAAGGAAATAAAACCACGTCACCTGCAGAGGACCTTGAAATACATTTATGAGCAGTTTGGCGATGGATTATCCGAGATGGATGTCATTAAGTTCTTGAAGAAGCGGTGGAAACACTGGAGGTTAGTAATTAATGAATATGAATGTAAATACAATTTTTCTGAGTTTAAAATCATAGGGAAAATCTTTGAGGAACGTCTGCGAAAAGAACAATCTTGCCGAAACCAATGCATGTTGATGATGAAAGTTGGAAGAGATTTGTCAAGCTCTGTGGTAGGAATTATCAAAGACAAAGAGATCGCCAAACGCCATCGGAGGCAAAGAACGACCGCAATTTTCTGGCGGCATAATGTCTATTAAGACTAAGTTTGTAAGTGCTATCTATCTTCTTTCAAATACATTTCTTTATTTTTGGTGAATAATGCAAATACAATGCGGTTTGAGGATTGGGGATCCATGCCAGCGGAGGATCCATTATGAGGGAAATAATTGCAAAGGGCGGGTATGAAGCATGGAGAAAGAAGATGATTGCAAAAGGCTTTGTTCCCAAAAAGGTTGGTTAATTTTTTTTTAAGTCAATGTCATGCATTCTTGTTTATTGCTGGTGTAGATTAATGTCTCGCTCTCATTACCCTTTTAGATAATCCTTTCTGCTCGCTTTCTGCTTGCTGTGCAAACCCAAACATTGGTGGCGGATCTGCAGATGTATCATCATCCCTGCCAAAAATTTGCTGCCTTATTGCTTGAAATGAATGCCCTGGATCTGGATCTACATATTCTGCAGCATCTGACACATATACTTGCTCTGAGTTTGGATCATTTGTGTTGAGAGGATTGCAATATGTTGCTTGGAGACCATCTATTTCTGGATTGATTCTATTGAACCATCCTAACATGTGATCAAAGGAGCTGTTCTCCATTACCAGCACCACAATGGTCTTTATAGGGCCTTTGATGGACGCCGTAGCCAGAAATTAATGCAATGCTTTCTATGTGGAAAGGGTCCTAATTCTCAAATATACTATGCAAGTAGCGCAGGCTGTATATGCAAGTGAATCTTAATGGATAGAACTCGCATATGCTTGCTTCTTGGTTCGGGTTCCATTAGTGCCTCCTTAGCAGTTTCCTTGTTCTTAACTCTAGGATTCGTCATTTGATCTTGTTGGCTAGTTCTAATCCAGTAGAGCACTTCAAAAATTTTAGCACGTCCCTCCTTTCCTTGCTGTCTGCCTCAGCATGTGCCAAAGGTAGCTCCATATAAACCTCATCAATGAGCTTCATGCATGTGATAAGATCCTCCCCTGCACTGTTGATCCTGAACCGATATTTCATCTTCCTCCAGGAATGCCTCTCTTTTTATGAAATACTTATGCACGTCATTGTTGAGTATGCATCCGAGTACCACTTGGACTGCCTTATTGGGAGGCATTATGCTTGTATACCCATATCCCAATTCTGCTCCATCAGAGAACCATTTGCTATACCATTCTGATTTCTGCAGTGCAGGTTGCTCCTATTGATTGAGAGAGTCTGGTACTGTATTGCCTTTGTACTTAACATTTCCTTCCCGCTGAATTTACACGGGTTAATAGTATCACTTCATCAACTTATCACAAAACTGATCCAAATGTTTCTCAGATTTTTAGCGTGTATTGATCTTGAAATACTAAATATTACTGCCCATTACTGCAGGATCTCCAAAACCTTATGTCGGTTGTATATACTTTTCCTTATTCTTGTCCAAACACTTAGGTTTTTCCAATCTATGTGCTTTGGAAATTATCAGTGGCTGGGAAAGCTTTGGAGATCCTGCATGTATTTCCATTCTTGTTTTACATTTGCATTTAGCATAGCCTATTATACGGATTACTTGCATTTTGCCTTTCATAATATGCTAGATATCTTTGCTGATTCGTATTCTCCTTTAATATCCACAGCCTATTACTGCATATGTCTTAATTCCTCTATAAGTCCTTGATTATCAATATCCTTCTTGTTTTAAACTCATTTTTTTAACTTTATTACTCATATGTGTGGCACATAATTACAGTATGCATTTAGATATTTGGCCGAAGAGCATTAATACTCCCAATAAAATTTGTGCCTTCCAAGCAACGAGTTATTAGAACAGACTTTAATTATTGATATTTGCAGTTTTAAATACTGAATTGCAGCAGCATGTTTCTTTAAATGCTCATTTTCTGATTATGCAATTCTTTTAGTTCTAAATGTGTTGTTCTAATGGCAGCATAGAGCCTTGGACTATGTTAACGGGACAAGCCCAGGTATCATCTTCAAGACGAGACCCAAGAAGGTGAAAGAAGTTATGAACACAGTAAGTATTTTTAAATACAATGTTCGTGGTGGGTCTCCTTTTACAATAATCTTTTACTTGATTATCCGTGCAGAATATTTGCTATATCGAAACTGACTCTGATAAAGAACAGGTATAAGAAGTTTTATTGTTTCATATTGTGGTAAAGCAATTTTCATCACATCAAATCAGAACTAAATTCTGCATTAAACTGATCAGGAGGACAATGATGAAAGCGAAAGAAATGAAGTCCGTAGAGATGAAGATAACCTTGACGGTCGAGAGGACTAAATTTATTGCATATGACAATGACATCTGAAATATATAATTAGATCAAGCATGAACTCAATGCTGAATTTCTTTGTTGTTTATAATTCTTATTGATAATTAAACTAGTTGCCTTGTCTTCTTATACTATCAAAGTTCCTATTATACCTTTAATATGCAGTCCAATAACAATGTAGACATTGGCAATCCAACAATAACCCTAGTAAATGCAAGTTGTAGACATTATTAAATTGTTTCCAGATTGTCACTATTTCTTAAATGGTGCTCCATGTTTCTTTGAGAAAGTTTCGATGCTAAATTGTCACTATTTTACAAATGGTGCCTCTGGAATTTGCTAATACTTTGTTGTAATATTGACACAAGTCCCACAAAGTTTTGATGCTAAATTGACACAAGCTTATCAAAGTTTTGATTGTAAATTGACACAAGTTTAATAAAGTTTTGATCCTAAGGTGTCACTATTTCACTTTGAAGTTTGCTAATACCAGGCATAATTTTGATACACTTACAAAGGAAATTTTGGCACTATGTAGTTGTAGTTTTGACACAAAACATTACTTAATATCGATGTAAAGTTTGTCATAAATCATAGAAGAACTCAACACAATGCCTATTGAAATTATTAACACTAAACTCCTATAATAAGTGACGCTATTTTGTCAAAATACTAGTCACAATCATGTTGAAATCTCTATTAGTGTCAACATTATGACAAATATATTTAGTCACAATCCTGACTCAATGGTGGTCACCCCAGTGACCAATGATGACATCTAGTATAGTGTCGGGGTTTTGACCATTTTAGGAAGATTAAAGGTTCACTTAGTGTCAAAAATTTTGCCATTATGCTCGACATTATAACCCCTATCCTCTTGTAGTGATTTTCCGTCCTGAGTTTCCTGAAAATTAAGTTATGAAGTCGACTTGATGACATGCTTTATGTAACTTAGGGAACATATATTACTATACATATATACCATTGAGATTCTCCTTGTAGACATTCTTGAGTTGTGGAACAATGTAAACAAGTGTAGATATTACAAGGATGAGAACTGCAATAATCATTCTTTTCAATTATAGGATATTGATGCACTAAATGTAGTTCAAATCATAGTGTAGTTCGAATCGTAGATGTTATATGCTATGTTGTAAGCCTAGGTTAGACTTCTTTCCTTTCTATCATATGTTTCTTGATTCTTGATGATTATCAGTAATCGAATTAAATGTGTGTAAACTACACTATTTACACGTTTTTTCTTTTCTACTTAGGAAAAATAGCAAGTGAAAGTAAATTCTAAAGTTTTGCCAATTCTAAATGCACATGAAATGCTCGGAAACACCATTTAGTGTAAATGCATGGAAGGGATTAGCAAATTCCCTTTGTATATGCCTTATCTAAGGTCCAAAAAGACCCCTTTCAGTATGAGATACATCACTAGATGTCCCTAAAACAACTCCCTTCCCATACGTATTCGTATACTTTAGGCTAAAAAAAACCCTTATCGTCCACTCAGTTATTATACACGGCTTGTGAAACCCTCCGGATAAAATGCAATAGTACGTGGGGCTTAAATTCCTAGAGTATCTTGTTAATTCTATATCTAAGACACAGGACTATTCCTGAAATATGGGAAGGAGAAGGAGCCTTGTGGGAAGGGAGGATCCACCCTTTAGTCTCTCTGGCAGTAGGCACCAAAAGACATAGGAATAACTTCGGTATGAGAGCGTCCACGGCTTTCTAGGCGTGAGTCCTCCAATACTGATTGCTACGGCCTTGACGACATGATCTTGATGGGCATGCTTATTTTTTGCTCAAACAGGCCCAGCCTTTTTTTTTGGCATGGTCCTATCAAGTTGCTCAAACTGCCTCAGAGATTTTTGACTACTACTCAGCAGAGATTTCTGGAGCAATAGCCATTTTAGCTAACGGCCGGTTTGTCATTATGGGCCCAAGGTCATTGTACTATATATATTATAAGCTTAGACTTAGAACCTAAACAAGACTTAGCATTTTCTTGTATTTTGATCTCTGTGTTCAACGAAATCCTTGTTGTTTCCATTTTCTCATATATCAAGGGCAGTGTTGGGCAAAGTCCAGGGATCCTCAATCTTGTCATTATTGTCTAATCTTGCTTTCCTTTTGGTTTTCTCAACTTAGTTCTTTTTGCAAAATCTTACATGACACTCAATAGTCGGATCTGTCTGATAGTTTCAAGGAGCCTTACAGAGGGTTGTCTTGCAGGCAATCTAGAACCCGACCCTAACTACAAACACTGTTGCCACTGTCAGTGCTTTGTTTCGCTTGCTCATTGTGTCTTATCGAGACAAATACAGGCAGCAGTTGCGGATTCAAATACAGGCAGCAGTTGCGGATTCAAGGGAATGAATTAATGGATTAAACAGCGGCATGTCTAACATGGGAAAGCTAGAAATGGGGCCAACATCGCTGTCGAAAAGATAAACAAAATCCAGGATGTGGGCTGTTTAATTTCGTTCGGGATTTCACTACAGATCCTTTTTCCCGGTCTTGCATGCATCAAACACACCAGAAAACTGGGAATTCAATCCGATAGGTATCGAGAATCTAGATATTCATACACAATTCTTCTCTGCACCCCCTTGTTTTACTGTACCTAGCTCTTTTGTTACTCAACCACCTGCAGCTCCCACCATTGCTGCTATCTGCACCCCCATTTCCATCTATTGATGTTTTAGGAAATCCTGTGCAAACCTCTGTTATTTTTACAAGTGTAAACCTCAAGCTCTCATATCCAATCTTTGGCACTGCTAAGGGCAAAACCATTTTAAATCAGAGTGTTGAATGAAGCTTGTATTGAAGAATTTGAGGCTTTTACCGTTCTCAATGGACACTCACAACCTCAAGTCAAATTTCATATTTTCTCGACCAGCTGCGCGATGCTCCATATCAGTGGCTTATGGCCAATATAAAAGCCATTCGAAACAAAGTTTGCTTTCAATTGAGTCCTACTATTATTTTTCTTGGTTGCAAAATTGTCATGTTATAAAGAGAGTCTTGCTATTATTTTTGTTGTTCAAGATTGCTATTTCTTGGTTTCAAAATTTTGTCTGTATTAAAAAGCAAGCAGAAAATTATGCACATTGAACTCACTTTTTTTCACCCGCTTCATTCAATGGTCTAGACTGAGACAATAATTTGGTGTTAGTTCATGCTTGAAAAAGTTTTTTTTTTTTTTTTTTTTTTTTGAAGAAACGGGAACTGCTTTTTATTCATATGATAGGAAGAATTACATCAACGATCCCACATGGATCTTATAGGAAGTATTTCTGCACATACAACATACATAACGATCCCACATGGATCTTGTAGGAATTATTTCTGCACAGATTTATTCTTACTAAAATACAAAAGAGTGAAAGAAAGAAAACAAATCAGTGTAAGAAGAGCAGCCTGTCACTCTGCTCATAGAAGTTGCCACCACTTCATGGATTCTGGTTTCTTGGCTCAAATGCGCCAAATAAATCTTTGAATGTAGCGAATCAAATCAAATCTTTGCATTGTCGGGGTAAGCGGTCAACTGAAGTCGGCTAGACAAAAGATATGCCCACCCCGGACCCCTCCCTCAAAAAGCGATTGCAAGATGTATAGATATCTTCCCGCCGACATAGTAACCCTAGCCAGCTAATCAATCCAAAACCAATCCTTGCAATCTATTTGCATACAAACTAACGTGCTCAAAAGTGCCTGAGTACCTGATCTTTTTCCTTAAAACACTATTTTGCCTTTCCGCCAGTAAGAAAGGGTAAGAATAAAACCAAAATGCTTTGCATAACTGCAAGATTTTATCTCTTCGAATGAAGCTTACCCAACAAATCTAGAACAAAAATCTGCTTCAACTTGAGACAAATCAGGCTGCATAAATTCTGTCCATCCCAGGTCGACCCAGACTCAAAGAAGTGACCCATCAGGGATTAATCCTTTAAGAACTGCAAGGAAGATGAGAAAAAGTACAACCAAATCTGAAACCAAGATAGAAGATCGCCTACAGACTGTGTTCCTGGAAAAACCGGAAAAGCTTATAACACTCAATCTTGCCGTTAGAATGCACCTTGGCCTGGCCTCCAGCCCCAAATCATTGCTTCAAGTCTCGCTGCTGATCCGGAAGCAGGGTGAGGCGGCGATAGCCTCCCCTCCGCCACCGCCCTAGCCGCTACCGCTTCCGCCCATCATGCTTGAAAAAGTTGATACATTTCACCATGTTCCAAAATTGGACAATGGTTCATTATTGGTGGCTCTCCCTTAGAATTCTCTTACCTGAAACGACTCTGTCTAGTTTGCTTCCAATTCCCCCAAAGAGGTCTACCACTCATTACAAAGAGTCCTATTATTTTTGTTGGCCAAGGTTGCTTTTTCTTGGTTTTTGTTGGCCAAGGTTGCTTTTTCTTGGTTTTGAAATTGTGCCTCTTTTTAGAATGCAAGTGGAAAATTAACAAAAAAACTCAAGCCCATCAGATGAAATACAATAAAACCTACTTTTAAGGGTCAAATTTCAAGATTGGCAGAACTAGAAGATATTTTATACATTGACCAATGGCATCCTATAAATTTTGACAAAAACTCTGCATTTAGGGCAAGACATCAAAACTATAACCCCAAAAAAAAGGTTTTGGGGGGGGGGGGTGTACTATTTTAATTTGTCTTTCATCATTTAACAAGAACTCGTAACTAAACCTAAAGAATGAGGATTGTGAGACCAAAAAAGGTGTAAAGAATGCACAATATTAAGCTTCATGACAACTCAAAGCTTAATGAGAAGTGAAACGCTTGATATGCTTAAAGACTCTACAATCAAAGAGTATATTTTGCAATCTCCAAACATGATTGTCTATGAGAGAGTTTGCGTTTAGAGCTCTTCAATAGTTGCAAGATATTGTAACCTTAACTTGTTATGACTCAGCATTTTAGCAAATGCAAAAACATGTAACTCATAGACTTGATTGCCTCCAAGTCCCAGAGAGGTGGTATTTGGAGCACTTTGACAAATGCAAAACAACATGCGGTGCAAGCTTTCCTGCACCAAAGAAGCAGCCACATTTTAATCTTAGCTCTAATAATTTTGTACACATATCAGATGAAAAGCATTGACACAACATGGCAAATCAAATCATCAAAATGCAAAATTAGATTGCACTCCAGTTAGGTACATTGGGTTCGGAGGAAAAGCACTTCCTCAAAAAATGGTGGTGTAAACAGGTTGCACCATTTGGTGTGTTAAAGTCTCATTAGCCTCATCAACTCATGTGTGACATCAAGTTTCAATAGTCACAGCATCTGCATAGCCTCCTGCTTCAAATCTACTGTTAAATTGGATCCTACAAAACCACTCTATACTTCATTTTTGTCATCTGTTATAAGGCATAAAGCTCGAAGGAATCTCATATAGTACATTGTGCAGTGGATGAGTATACAAAGTCTTCCATAGTAGGCAAACTCTAGGGTTTCCACCTTCAAAAGCTTAAATCTTCACATTGTTGCCATGTTTATTAAAAGGCCAGAGATTAGCAAGACGTTCAAATACACCTCCACCTTTGACAAAGAGACCAGAAAATGCTTGTGGCGTTGCAGCTGGTGGGAAATCCTCGGCAGGCATTGCAAATGGACGCACCAACTTTTCCAACCTGTCCAATGATAGAAACGAACCTTCCTCCTGTAGCGTTGTAGGAGGAAGAACAGGAAGAGTATGGTCCCGGAATCGTGGAGAAGCCTGCATGGGACTGAAAATGAGAAACCATCATATAAGCTGTGCTCAGACTCGAGGGGAGAGGATCACCTCAAGAGGACTGAGAGCAGCACCACAACTGAACATTAACTCAATGCGAAACCTTCTTGGATCATCAAGTGCTACCTGATTGTAAGTATCCATAAAAATAGAGTAAAAACACACAATTAAAGCACCCATTCTATCAAATAAGATACATTATTACCGCTGTGTTCTCGTACATTCGGAGAACAATATGCGTCATATAGTCTAGCTCTTTGGTTTCAAAAATACGTTGGAGTGCCTCATTGGAAACAAGGCCTGCTTCACCTTGTAAGCAATCATCAAGATGGCAATAACGTAGAACGTTGATTAATGAGTGTATGTGAGACTCCTGAAATATTACAACAGTATTTAAGATAATTTCCACTGCAGAAAATTTGCATATAAAGCACTCTATAACGAAATACATACAGATGTAAAATAAAGGCGGGTTCGAACGTGTCTTTCCGGAGTCTTCACGTTTGCATACCTGCAACACCCTTGTTAACTGAACACAAACTTGCATAGAGAAGCAAATACAAATAAGTAGAATGAAAAACTCAAGAATCTAAAGACGTACTTGGGATCCAGTCGGTACTGAGCTTCTTTATCATTATCGTCGTCTTGCTCTACGGACCTTTCACTGGAACTCGATCTCCGTGATGTGTCAGATTTCACTGAAATATTGGAACTTTGCTTGTGCCTCTCTTCATTGACCAGCGGTATATGAGAAAATGGACAGGGGTAGGTTCTAGTATTGTCTTGTGCATTTTTTAGCTCTGCTACACTAATTGCCTCCTCATGAGTATTACGAAGATCGATCAAGATCTTTCCTAATAACCGTCGGGCAATCTTTACATTAAGAAAAAGGATGAACCATAAGAACGCTGAAGAAATGGATGATTATCATCAAAGTAACAGTCACAAAATTGACAATTGATAGAGCTTCTTCTTTTCTATATATTTGATAAATATATCTTAGGTGCATCAACCAAGCATAGTGTGCATATTCAATCTCTCACATTTTTCACCTATATCTAAAAGCTGACATCATGAGCTAAGCATTCAAAAATCTACAATTTGGGTTGGAAAGAGTAACAAACAGAAGAACAGAAGGAGAAAGACCTTAGCACCAATTTTAAGTTTGTGTTTTGGGTTTATTCCATATTCACTAGGAATAACACCATCTGCTAGAGCCTGACATAACAACCACAAAGAGTCAGCAGGGAAGTAATAATCATCTGAATTACATTTCTTTATGCATTTAAAAGCTTAAAAAATGGTGTCCTTACTTTAGCAACTTCGTAAAGCTCTTCAAGTCCTACCAAATTTAGGTGAGCATTATGCAAAAGGTCATTACCTGAATAGTAAACAGAAACAAAAATAGTTGCCCATGAACTCCCATCATAACGTGGGAAAAGAGAGAGCATAACTTTCTACTTACTTGACAGAGTAAGTAAACGTCTGGAACTTTACTTATATCATAAGCCTGCATCCAAAAAGGGCTATGGCATGTTAAGAAGTTCGCTCATCATTCTTCTATAAGAAACATTTGTAAGTGGCCATTGTTACAGGAAACATCTAAATTGCCATGGAAATGAATAGATAAAAGAAAATTACAGGACAGAACATCACCCAAACTTTTTCAGCATCATATTCTATGTTCTAGAAGTTGATTGTCTGCTTTTATTTCCAATGTAACATATTTAAATGTATTTTGGTTTCTGAATTTCAGAACTTGCAATCTGTTCATACAGTTTAGCTATATTAAGTTCAAATACATGATCAGTTAAAAGCAAGATGAGAATACCCCTTTCTTTCATTATAGATATCGCGTTCCAGTTTCTTCCAACGAGCAAACATCAGCAAGAAGCCTTCACTACCACAAGGTAAGCCAGCTGCAATGCGATCAACATCCATGTTTGTTTTCCCTAGGGCTCTTGCTTGATCATATGGTGGAATTGCTTCGTCCAATGGCATTTCTGCCAGTCGCTCTTCCTCAGCCTTACAGAGAACTTTCACTTGGGCTGTGATGCTCTTAGTCAGATGTGCCTGCGTAACGCAACAAGTTCAATGGCCAGAAGAGTTGAAAGAATTATGCAGATATATGGCCTGATAATCTGGATATATCTAGTGCATGATAATTTGTAGTTGTTTAGAAAATTGAGCTAGTCAATCATAAGAATTCCTTCAACTAAACAGAGGTTGCATGTGGCACTTTGCAACACCAGCAATAGAAGCAGGAAGGAATTGATTTGCGGCAAGTTAAATTCTGCCTTTGGATGTTTTTAGATTCTTCAGCATTCAGACATTTCTGTGATTACTTCTGAAAAATGGGACATAACTTGATCTCTTTCACATCATTTGTTCATTATAGACTGATCCATGGCCGTGTTCATCATTATTTGAGAACAAAGCTCAATCAAATTCTTCCGAGCCACATAAACACATGCGCTCACCACATGTGTGCAAGCCAGCATGCATAATTGAAATTGAAACTAGCATTTTGAACTTATAAAATCTATTTGTGAGTTGTCTTGTATCCAAGCCAACCCCATTATATTCACTTCGTTAGTTTAATCCACAGCATCTGAAAGATGGATTCACTTTCACTACAAAATTATCATTCTCAGGTCTTATAAGTACCATCTTTTTCATAAGCTCAAGTGCATTTGGAGGTAGTCCAGCACCGTCGACCATCCAGGGAGTATCTATACTTGACGGCTTAGTAGGTGAGTAGTTCTGAGAGATCATAATGTCGTATAACTTTGCCTGCACACATTTCAACACCCACAATACATGATAGTGACTTTGCTACATATAGTGTTAGATGTAGAAAATCCACGTATTATTACCTTTGCTTCATCCATCTCTACAGTAGCAGTATCCAAGCCATCAAGCATTGGAGAGTCTTTACTCACAAGCGAGACCTACAGAAATGCATTCCTATAGTTGACGGACTAATGGCAGCAGATGAGACAAGTTCCTGGACATACCAGAATTGGCGTAAGCTGACCTTCTAAGTCAAGGAGGCCTTTTGCAAATGCAGCAGCAGACATCTGCATTCATAGTGCAATTTAATGACAGAATGAATGTAATACACAAAGATTCTCCAAATTTGAAATCTGCACTCTGGTTAAGATAATGTCTATTAAGAGGATTGGCTGATAATAACTCATTTCATATGTACTTTGTAGGTTATTCTTTCATCTTTGACATTTTATTGGCCATTTCTTTTTTTTACGTGGCACCCAAATTGACATCGTTCCCACAAATTTGATAATGTCTACAAGTCGGATGTCTTCAGAGACATGGTAGTTCAATTTCAGTGCAGGGTGCAGTTATTATGCATGCAGGGTCTTAATACATATACAGTAATATGTCGAACCAAGGACAACCACCACTAGCTAACATAAATATTCCATCTTTGAAAGAAATAAAAATCAGAAGCATCAATGAACATGCAGGGCTAAGAAGTCGAAGTACATACCTGCACCCGTCCTTCATCCGAGCTGTAAATTTTCAAATCATGACGGTAGGTGCTGTGAAGGCGAAGTAAACCTGTTCCTTCACCTACAAGGACCAAAAGCTGGTGTATGACAATGGAAACACGAGGACAGTTGAGAATTGATCTACCTGGATACATGTTATTCCTGAATGACCGTCCAAGCTCCTCCGCCTAAAGCAGAAATGTGATTGACGTTCAGTTCTGAATAATGAAGAAACTAATAGTCCAATAGGACTAGGTAATGGATCCTGGCCAAGTGATCTTTTAAGGCTTCTGGTACTTACCTGCTTTCTCCCAGCATGAGTCAAAACACCACCATATTTCAACACCATTAATGCTTCTGTAGGAATTTCTTCACTCTCACCATCTTCTTTAGCAATTCTTTCCCACTTCTGAGGCTTCAACTGGACTTTTCGGTAGATGCCTGAAAAATGACCTCCCTGAGAAAGACAATGGTCAAAATCTGGGAATACAAATAAGGTAAGTATCTGCATCTATCCATCACCTAGTAATACCTCCTCAAGTACGGCTTTTACATGCCTTAGTTTCTCTGCATGTTCAAGATCTTCAGCCTCACTATCACTTTCTTTTCCAGATCTGCAATCATTGAAAAGACTGATTGACGAAGAACACACCAATCATAACCAGAAAGATTTTAAAGATCAGGACTTGCCTTGCTCGAGGTACAAGCATTCGTGTAGCATCAAGAAGATCTTGAAGCTGAACAGCACTTTTCAGTTTGGCCTTGTGAATTGCAAACAGAATCCATCAGCCATATTCAAACACCACATGGGAAGCATCTTAACATAAAGCAGTTTCAAAAAACGGGTTCCAATATAAAGAACATGAGCCAATCAGATATTAGGCCATATTTGCAATATAAAAAGAAGTGCATCTTTACCTCAGCCCGCGGTCTATTACCATTGTACTTCAGCATAATCTTGAGCAGTTTTTCTTGAGTCACTTTCATCTTCACCTTTTGTTTTGGCGTACGATCACCGCTGGAAACAACGCCCCTCAATGATTAGCTAAGGATCCCCTTTTCATGCCTAGATCAGAGAAAGCGGAGGGCAAAGAATCTCACTGGCGAAGAATGGCAATTACACAACGTAGCTCTTCAGACTGACCGAATGTCCCAGTTAGAGAACTACCTTGCCTTGTAATTTCTCCCGGTCTTGAATCACTGTGGTTCCATGGGAGACAAGGAGGTAGAGTCGCACATAAATGTGGAGCTTTAGCTTCAATAAACATTGTACGGAGAACACAAGCTGCATCATCATAATACCTGTATACGCCATAAAAACAAGCAATTATAGCCATCTAAAATTTGTCTGCTACGACAACCCGTTATAGAACTAGCCAGAAGATATATATGTTTTCAATCCAGTATGGATCTGCATACTCACATTCTTTAACCTTAAATCAAACAATACGTCTAACTATTAAAGGTTTCCTTGGATGCCTATTGCAAGCTTGAAAATGTCTGCATACTCACTTTTTTTTAACCTTAAATAAAACAATACGTGATAATTATTAAAGGTTTCCTTGGAATGGCCTATTGCAAGCTTGAAAATGTCATAATGGGTTGCTAATCAGTCTTCAACTCTTGTTGCCCCTATTGGTCACTACTACATATAAATTCCAACTACCAGCAAACTACAGAAAAATGCTTTTCCCCCGAATGAAACAGATGATGGTTGTTTGACTTGTGCCTCGTCAGTTGAGATTTGGACAGAAATTTAAGGCTAGACTTTAATGAGAGATGAATGTCAGGAATAGGGATCACACGAAAGAAATGACAGCTTTCTTTCCCCCAACTAATTCTGCATTAAAAATTTCCAAAACTCTGCAAGATGCTCTCTCAATTTGATAAAATCGAACATACAAAGGTGATAACATCTTTTATAAAAGTGGCAAGCTCAAATCACTACAGATGTACATACTTATATGAGTTCTTAACGAAGCTCCATCCATTAACATCACAAACATATGATCTTCCTTGTGATCTCAAAAGATCAAATCCACATACCTGACATTAAAAATATATATAAAAATATAAGATATGCAAACTGGCATTGCTATAATAGAAATACTGAAATATTCTAAATGGCAGATCCGATAAGCAATATAAAATTGTGTTTTAATGAATTTTAGCATACATAAGTGACTATTATTGGGCATCACAGAATAGAAGAGAAGCCGCTTACTGCTTGACCAAAGGTCGCTAGCATGTATCTTGTATATAAGAATAAAAGATACATGTTAGGGATGTGAACCAGCATTGCCACAATAGTAGCCTAAATGGCAGAGTCAATAAGTAATATAAGCCTGTTTACTAGTGAGTTCCCATAAAGGTGTTTTGACAAATTTTAGCATACATAAGTGATTATTATTTGCATCATAGAATAGAATAGCTTACCGCTTGACCAAAGGCCACACAAACCTCCCTTGCCATTTGTTTCTCAGCCGGTGTTAGTAAAACTGGATATCTTATCTGAAAATAATAAAAGCAATACTTGTAACACTAAAACCATTCAATAAATTCAGGTGAGTAAAGAACCACTTTGAGCACACACAGTAAATCATCATACACAATAAACCAATCAATCAATAGTCATTTCTACACATAATACCAGTATTGGTTAACAGAATATTCGCCCGACCTCTTTTCCATCTTTGCTTCTCAATACTACACCATCAACAACAGGGGACTTTCTTGCTTCTGCGTGAGCATACCCTGGTCCAACTGTATATACCTATAGATGACAATACAAACTTCAGCCTCATTCGTGTCTTAAAGCTTCTAGTGTCCACGCATATCCTCTTACACACCTTCACATCGGTTCCGCCTGTAGGCATAAATTCTTCATATATATAAGATCCTTCTCTACGAACCCGACGTAGTTCTGGATGGAACTCACTGGAACGATTACCTATCTGGAATATCAAGCTCAGAAAACTTTTAACATATTACAAATGACTACTGAAGCTGCCTAACCTTGCGGAACAATTCTTTCATGCCTCCCCCGGCTGAACTTGGATAGTAAATCATGACCTGGTGGTTATCACCTGTTCGTAGAAATACATTCAGGAGATGCCTGAACACAATGATATAATATGAAAAAGGAAACTTATACCCCCGCCCTACAAACAAATATCTATTTAACTTTTCTCTCCGAATGTATCCAGTATTACCATCAACAGGTTTCTCCACAAAAGGTTTAGTTATCCGCTTTCCATGAACCTCGATATAATCTTCCTCCTCAACAAAATAATCCAAATTCTGATTTGGATAATCCCTATTTACCAGTACAAAACTGGGCATAGGTATTCCGTATTCCTCGAGCCTCTGCTTTGCAAGTGACATAAAACTGTTAACATAGAGATCTATGATCTTGTCCCAACAAGAAACATTAAAAGAGAATACTAATCAGGAAGTTAAATAAGGGTAAAGTAATATGACTAGCCCATTATAAAAGGAATGTCACTTCAATGCATGTATCTTCTAGTTCTCACTCCGACGAACAATATCGTTTTCTTTGAGTCATAGATATAATGATTCTGAAGTGCAGATAACTGACATTCGTCTCAAAATTCACTTGCGACGTACCCCATTTCAGGTATAGTTTGTTTTCTACGTGCAAGATATTTTGGAATTTCATTTCTCATTAAGCAAGGATAGGGCACATTGGCTAGTAATAAGCTGTTTTCCTATTCCAGCAGGCTTCTGTTATTCCAGATGGTTTCCTCAGCTCCCAACAGAATAGCTTCTAGATGATCTGGGGATGCACAATATCCATTCCATTCCTTGACAAATGCTTGCCATCTATATCCCTGCAATATATAACAGCATCCCATGTACCAGAACATGGCGAGATGATGCTTTTCATGGTCCCATGTAGAGTGTTTCGGATGCAAACCTAACAGCAAGCAAGAGGGAGGCTGTTACATGCAATGAAACGGGCTTTCTTTTAAAGATCAAAACATATTCACTCTAGTTCTTGCTCGATGGCTCCCATCGCATCTAGCAGAAAAATCAGCCATGATGGTAGAAGGGCTTTCCTGCCTAATAGCGCGCATAAAAGACAGCATACTTCCCACTCTTTAAAAGACTGATGGAGACCAATGCAGGTTAAGGTGATTAAGTATTCCTGACACTGTAAAGTAAACCTTTATAAATGGCACCTGGATCATTTGGAAAGGATAGAATGAAATTCCATCAGTGGACTATGGACAACCTCAAGATTCAAGTCTTTTGCCAATAGCCTCGTATATGCAAAGCTGAATTTTGATTGTTCAACCAATGCTAAGATTACAAAGCAGGAACAAGTAAAAGGCAAGAAAACTGACGATTTGTAATCCAACAACAAAATGTGGTTCTAGAAATTACTCGTAACATATGAATAAAAAGCATTGTACAGATGAACATGCATACCGCGTACACTTTACGACGATCATGAAGAAGATGTTGAGTTTCCAGTTCATTAACAAGGAAAGGCCTGGAGCAAGGAAATGTGTCAGCTAAACCATAGTCTTTATAGGCCTATTTTAAGTCTTTCTAACTTATCCCTGTTCTAAAAGACGAGATAAATGCATCAGAATCTTAATCCATGTAAGTGGGCCAAAGTATATTAACTTGCGAAGGGCAGCATATTCTTCAGCCTTTTTGAGGGGAAATCCGGTAGAGTAGAATGCAATAAGACAATCACATGTAGGCCACCTGTTGAACTTCCGTCAGTGCATGAAAAAACAAGAAACTTGGATCCCAGTCTAGCATCTAACTTAACGATGTCTAGAAATAAGTGGAAGAGTTACTTTTCCACAGGCTCCTCAAGTATGACCTCGTCCCCAAAAATCACAATCTGCCATGTGAGTAAAGTGGTCGATAATAAGACAATGACATAATTAGAATTCCCACAGGTTACAATGTCAGTTTTTCTTGCCCACATTCATAATACGATAATCTGAAACCCATAAAACTGAATGATGCAGACCTCAAACTCGTTAAAAGCCCGCAGTCTATTCAATATTTCTGTCATGGGTGGTGATAAAGCCTGCACAATACAGCATTTTATCCATCAACGCCCATCCAATATGCATTACGCATCTTAATTACGCTGGTAATTGGAGAATGTCAAAACAGAGAGGTACGTATTTCAAAATATTCAGAGTTAAGTTACTTCGGCATCCTCGAATTCCTTGAACGTCCAATTGTAAAAGCTTAGCCAAATGAATCTCTTCTTTAAAAACATCGATCTAGATCCACGAGGTTAACGAGATACAATTTGAGTCTAAATCAACTATTGTAATCAGCTCAATTGAGAAATTTTCAAGCATGAAAAAAGAAAACTCTCACAAGGGAAACACAGAGGAAGGTGAAAAAAGATAAAATCTCGAGCCGGGGTGATAAACCGAAACACACCTTTTTCTCCAACACACAAACGCCGATAACAATTTTATTAACAGCGTCCTCGTTTCCCTGCAGGGACCGAGACGGATCACCATTCTGCGGAGCTGTTTCTATCGCCATAGCCCGAGCTTCCCGAGCAAACGAGAGACCTGCCCGCCAGTGTTTTATCCTTCCCTCCTAATCCGTCGAATGAGGCCCTCAGATGTCGCCACGTGTCCGTTTTGCCACGTCAGCAATCCTTTTATGGGGGGATTCCGTTGGACTTTAGGAAGACCAGAATATTCAATATAAGAAGGTGCGCCTAGACATTGAAAATGACATGGTCTTCTAAGGTTGGTTGTAGAAGTAGTTGATGCATTAGTGTTCAGTCTTGCAGTCTTGACCAGTGCCCAAAGAAATTGTCCTCCTATTCCCAAAGAAAATTGCCATGCCCGTAACAGTGGTCTAACTATTATTACTGATGACAGTGCACTTCACTGCTAGACACCCCAAAGCGGCTCAAGATAGACACATTGCCCCTCAAGTTTATAGTGATCCAACGGTTCAGATCAATCTTGATCAGTGTGTTACTGGAGTTATAACACACTGCTACTCCATAACACCGTAGGGTGTTATCAAATGGACGGATCCAGATCGATTTTGATAGTGATCGGATGGCCCAAAACTCTTGGGACGTGCGCTATGCGCGCACCCTCGCCATTTTGATGACCCTCAAATTTTTTTTTTCAGTAACACCCTCGGGCCAGGGCATTATCTACACCATCTTGAACAGGTGCCATCCCGGTGGGGGATGCCCTCCAGGATCGCATAGCTTACTGCGATGTTATTACTGTGGTGTATTCAATTCTGACGTCTTTGCCCAATCCTTGTGGATCTATCCTTCTTGATGCTCAGCTCCTTTTGGCACTGTGAATCTTAACTGCTAAAGCATCATCATATCGGTGTAGCGTAAGATTTATCGAAAAAGTGGATGACCACCTTGGCGCTACAGCTCAAAGGAATTGATACTCACCAATTATGAATCTTTTGAAAAGCAATAAAGACCTTATGTTTTCTTTTCAACTTAATCTTCTATTTCCTAGATTTGCTCATAGAATAAATAAACAAAAGTTAAGGATGCTTGCCAAAGAATTTAACAATATTGACTTCTTTATGCCTACTAACTTTTTACGGCCTTTTGATTTTCTCCTTTTATTTAATCGTGCACTCAATGAAATCCACCTTAGGTGACATAGCCTTTGAGTTCTTTATAAGAGCCTTTAAAACCTACTATCAAGTGCTATCACCACTTATAATAGACATGCATGTTCGTTATTATAGTGGGATCTTAGTCGTGCTCAATGGAATCCACTTTGGATAATGCATGCTTCTTCTTAGTGTATGACGTCATTCTTGGTTGTGGAATAAATCTTGTAAATAGCATAAGGCTAGCTAGTGTAGATTCTTAATATAGACTAGAAAATGGATGTCCAACCATGTTGGGCAAAATGTGTCGATTTGACAATATACTTCATCAAGGGCATCATTTTTTCTGAGACGAGGTCACTAAAGTTCCTGGGATCGGCTGTCATATTTGGTAAAAAGTCATCTTATCTTATCTTTATTTCAGCTGCCTAGTCATTTTCATTCCCATTGTCCCTTTTCATCCCTTAAGGAAGAAGTTCATGATGTTGTGACAAATTGACTACATTATCATAGTACATTATCAAAAGGTGTGCCACCTCATATGCCACCTTAACATTGTTGTCATGTTATTATACCTTTGATTATAAGGGAAGAAGAAAAAAACAAAAGACTAGATAGAGTGGGCTTGGAGGATGGGGTAGAAGAAGAATTATAGAATACAAGAAACTTATCGCGGCGGCCTTGGCCGCCGCGAACGTTTCTCTTCCCCAATTCTTCTAGATACATGCTAGAACATGCAGGATTTGAACCTGCATTTTTTTGCCTTTTGTTCAGTGCCCGCACGATAGAAGGATGCTGACCATAACGACTATAGGATTCCCAATTTTTTTTATTTTATTTTGGTCAATCATGTCATGCAATGATAGCCAGTGAATTTTGAACCTGGGCAGGGGAACACCCGACTTTTTGTTTTTTAATTCCAAAGACAACATACCTTCATGCATTACATGCAAGCTGGTGTTGGTGTTCATTTGACATATCTAAAAACATGTTGGTCTCCTCCGATTGATAAAGGCATGCCTGCATGAATGATAGATGGATTTGAGCCTGGACGAATTGTCTACCGAAAGCAAGCACCACGTACCTTTATGCATTACATGCAAGCTAAATGTGTTGGTGCTAGTGGTTGCATTACATGCAAGCTAAATGTATTGGTGCTATAAACGTTCTGCTTTCCCTCGTGAAGTCCTATTTGATGAATAAGCTGGGGAGGTCTTATTTGATGAATAAGCTGGGGAGGTCGTATTCTCTGGGGAGAGTATCATCAAGACATCCTGCGGGGAGAGTATCATCAAGACATCCTGCCTGTTCTGTACACGAGTAAAGGCCGTATACAATTGCCCCTGTTGCAAAACTTCTTATTTGAATTTTATTGTGTCCATAAATTAATTTTCAATGGCCCAAGTAATTGTGGGCAAGTAATTGGGAATGTATTTTAAAGAAGGATCCACATATGCATTTGAAACACCACGTATGCAGGCAGGCACAAAAAACATATTTTTTATTGAACTACCTCACTAATACAAAAGAAACCATCGATCAGAACCTCTAACACATTCCTCAAAATCGTGTTAGCCAGAGAGTATATCTTTAAAGAACTTCAATCTTCTGCATCTTAGTTTCCTTGGCTTGCTTGGGAATGGTAACGTACAAAACTCCATCCTTCAATTCTGCTTTAATTTCCTCTCGTTTTACATTATTAGGCAAAGCAACTCTAGTTTCATAGCTTCCAAAGCTTTTGAAGGACCATTTTTCCTCCTCTTTTTTCTTCCGTGGACGTTAAAATAAACTTCCTTCCTTCCTTCCTTCCTTCCTTCTCCTCACTATGTTCTAACAAGGGAATCTTCCTCAAGGTACACATGCAATTCTTCTTTGCTTAAACTCCACCCTCATCCTGTATACATCATCTGCCTCTACTAAGTCCCATGGAGCTCTGATCCTTGCCATCCTTTTTAAACTTGTTTCTTCGAATATATTTTCTACAAAAGCTAGCATCTGTTGCATCGGCCTCGTCACAGGAAAGAACGAATCCCACAAGTCTGTAGATTCAATGCAGAACATCATAAAAAACCAGAAACTTTTCAATTTACTGTTTCTAGCATATCCAATTCAGAACAACATAAAAAATCAAAACTTTTCAATTTACTATTCAAGCCTGCAGATTCAATCTAAAACATAAAAAACCATCACAACTTCTCAATTTACTGGTTCAGATCTTGATATTTAAACAAAAGCCCTCAAAGCACAACTTCCAATCTTCCCAGCAATCCATCAATTCGGAAAACAGAGCATTTTTAACACAAGAAAAAATACAAAAATAAAATTCTTTAAGACCTTCCCATCAATCCAGAACAACAGAGCAAATCTAAACGAAATACGAACAAAAACTCAGAAAAGATCACATACCAAATGCCGAAATAGGAGTAATCTATCGCCTCGGAGCTTGAGTTACAGCAGAGCCTTGAGATCTTTGTGGTGCTGAGGCAGAAGCACTGTTTTGCCATCCCTCAACAACAAATTGCTCTGCCAAAATAAATTTGGGCAAAATAAATTTGCTCTGGCGGAAAGAAGGGGCCGATTTGCAGAAACATGGAAAAACTTAGGGTGGGCAAATGTAACACACTGACTAGAATTAGAAATGATCCCTATTTCAACATCACCCACCAAAACAACCATTCCGAGATAACTCTGCTCAAAGAGAGGTTCCTCTTTCTCTTGGTTAGCATCAAGTTCGTATAAGATATGGCCAAGCACCTGACGGGGCTTCTCTCAGAAAACCTTCATCCTTGGTGGATCCTAGCTTGGATCCTTTGCTTCCCATTGCTGCTTACCGAGCTAGATCGACCTCTTCGCTCCTCCTAAGAGATTTTTTTGAAACACGAAGAAATCCCTTTAAATCGCATAAATGGTTCAGTGGATCCATGTGCTCTTGCAGGCCTTTCGGTGTGGGATCCATGTGCTCTGGAAAGAGCAAATCAATGCAAAAGATTGAGCAAGAGGAAGGAAAAACAGGGGCATTTTTTGATGCGTGTGCTCTTGGCCTTATGAAAAAAGACCTTACCTCTGTTAATCGCCATTTGCAACTACAGAGTAAACCCTTGGGGTTTCTACAAATCGCCCAGGCAATAAATAACCTGTAAAACAGGGATCCGCTTTTGGAATCCATTATCCTGATTGAATCCTGATTGAATCTGTCGGAATTAAAATACCCTGTTTTCATTTTAAGGAGGAGTCTTGTGCGAAATGCATCATCCAGTGCAAACCTTATCCGATACCCTGCTGAACATTGCGAATTTGAAGCAGTCGAAGCAGCCGTCCTTGGAGATGCTTGGAGCGTCTAGCTATGCCGGAACAGGGATGCCGCCAGTGCCGAAGTATGAAAGCCAGGATTGCTTGCAAAGCAAGAAACAGAGCAAGAAGCAGAAAAAAAGAAAAAAATATTTTTCTATTAAAAAAATACACGTGTCGTGCTCAGGCTTTTTCCTGGGACGGAAATATTTCATCAAGGAACAAATGAATCTGCTTTATATATGTTTAGATAAATAGAAAATGATAGAATTGGTTTTTTCCATCCATGGAGATCAAAAATTTCTATGCCACCCAAACAAAGAACGCAATAGTGCTATTACTGTCCAGGATTAATCCCCCTCCCTCCAGGTTTTTGATGGAAAAACCTTAACAGTCCAGGTTTACTGTCCAAGTTTTCGATGGAAAAACCTTAACAGTAATAGGCTTGCTGATAAACTATACATTTTAATGTAGTGACTGAGGGAGAACACAACTGAGTTTGCATGTTTATTCCTTCTAAGATATGGTGCTAGTACCCCTACTGAAGGTGTGTCCAACATCGCATGCAATGGTTATGCCCAAATTCTGGGGAGTTATGAAGAGTGTGGCACTCATCTTCGATAACTCTCAGTTAGCAACATTGGCAAAGCCTATGTGTGCGTTCTTCCCATGCCCATCTGCATATCTCAATTCTAAGACGATACACTCCCCGATTATTCTTCACTTCTTCATGGACAAATGCACTAGCAGGTGTTGTTGTGGACCCCTGATAAGCATGAAATTAATCTTGGTTCTGTAGTATGTTGTCTCCACCAATTCCAAAGCCTCGGCATCCCAAGGCTTATTCAGAAAATGCGTGTGTAGATAATGCTTCCATGTGCCACCCACTGAGGGCAAGCATCATCACTGAGGTGAGCATCTTGTATTATGTGAACCTCTTTTCCATTGACATCCCCATCCATTAAGGGCAAGCATCATTTATGAAGAAACATGTTTTGGACATAATGAAGATAGCCGAATTTTTCTGAATAAAGTTAATGAGCTCTTAGCTTCTGACGATGATATGAACATGTTCTCGACATAATTAAGGTATTGTTTAACTAAATTTTTCTTTAAAAAGTCAATGAGCTTTAGCTTCTGTCTTGCACATTTTAGCGCTCCATTTCGACCTCATCTTAAGAAATTCTTGCCGCAATAGGAATTAGCTCTGTGCGAACTGCCCACCTTTAGTTTTTAGTTCCATTTCAACCTTGACATAATTAAGATATTATTTAACTAATTTTTTCTTAAAAACGTTAGAGCTTTAGCTTCTGTTTTGCACATTTTATCACTTGAACCGCTCACATTTATTTTATTACTTGAACTGCTCACCTTTAGTTTTGAGTTCCATTTCAACCTCGTCTTAAAAAATTCTTGTCATGGTAGGAATAGAGCTATGTGCTAGAGTCGTTCATCTTTAGGTTTTAGTTCCATTCCAACCCCATCTTAAGAAATTCCTACCATAGTAGAAATTTTTCTCTTGACCCCATAAGATTGACCACCACAAAACCCCTCCAATGCCAACCACTAAGGGCGAACATCGTTTATGATGCGAACCTCTTTTCTTTATAATTAAGATATTGTTTAATAATTCCTTTCTCAATAGAGTTTTCCTATAAGGAAGGTATTGCTTAACTAAATTTTCTTAATAAAGTTAACTCATTAAGTTAGATTAGCCCAAGTAGACCAAAAATGATGAGGAATTGGCTCAGGAAGTACTAAAAAGGGTGCTAATGCGAAGGAATTTTCTCTGAAGTATACGCATAAGATTTCTTCATTAATGATTAATTATTATTGGTATTTAAGCTTTATAACATAAAAAATGTTGCGACGTTTGGAACCATAACCTTGTCATTCAATGTCCAGTTGACAAGTATATTTTAATGAAGCCATGTGTACGTAGTTGCCTCATACCTTACGAAAGATGCAAGGTTGGACCCTAGGCAGTTAAAGTAGCTCGAACGATGATAACATGCAAGCTTGCTCAAGAAAAAGGGATCTGATCTGAGAAAGGGCAAAAATATCAACTGACAAGCTTGCCAAGTGAGATGTTTCACATAAAAATCTATAAATGCCATATCTAGAAGTTCGTCGTTAAGACCATATTTTGGGTTTCATCATTGGTTCTCTCTGATTCGCTTCAATGTACCCTAGGCAATCTCCTCCACCAACAAGCACCGAGTTATTGCCATTATCTGTATTTAAGCATCTCTGTCATGCTGCAACTGAAGAAGCTGAGCATGAGACCATGACTGACTCTGCATAGACCTAACAAGATATGTAGAGGAGAAAGGCCCCAACATAGATAAGTGCGTAGATGGCATCCTTTATAGATCCTACGGATAACATTCAATGCTAAAATAAGAAAATGCATCCAAGTGAGGGATCAGCTCTTCCATGTCATCATTATGGCGGCATGACCTGGATAATGAAGTACAATCCCAACAAAAGTATTGATTAGAAAGTATACTTTAGAAATCATATTATCCATCTTGAAAAGTATAACAGGCTCCACTTATCAATAAGCGCGACTATTTAAGCACCAATACCTACTATGGTAAAGCGGCCTACTCTCAAAGTACTGTTACAAGGAGGAGTAAATGCTTCACTGTCTTATGTTGTTGAGGCATTTTACATTGTGTAATTTTTAAAACCGTAAAGAATATTCTTCACTCTATGATCATTCATGTTATCTCATCATCTTTTAATGTTACGATCTCAAAGAATTATACCACATCATTATTTACAGATTATCCACCTTATAATCTTGTAGAATCATAATCCCCGTTGTGGTCCATATTATCATTTTATCACTCCCAACATCGCATCACCTTGCGATATCTTGGACAGTTAGAAAATGTATAACGATGTCATATCATAATGTCCTAGACCATCTTAAACTATAGCATTGTTCTCATTATAGCATCCTAATGAGTCCTATGCCAGCCATCTCCTAGCGCTATGTTCCATTAGCAGCTAGCTCCACCAAAATCAAAGCAACGATACGTAGTACTTGTGTAGAACGCCTTGTAGACCCATCAAAAATCTGACAGGGGATTTTCTTGCATGTTTGCTTCCTCCAATTTTGAGCTGCACACAATTATGAAAATCTAGAAGCAGGCTTCTCTGCCAAGTTTTTTGGTTACCCAGCTCGAAAGCAATTAGTAAAGCGGTGATTTGCAGGTCCCCAACATCAGGCCGGAGAGAGAACTACAAACCCTATTGCACCACTAGGAAATTGGTTTGGCTCTTAGTTTTTTTTTTTTTTTTTTTTTTTGTGGCTATAAGGGGATTTGCTTCATTCATCCCCAGCATCGACCTCTAGCATCAGAGCCCATCACCTAAGTCTTAGCAGAGCCGCCACAGTCCAGATCTTTTCAGCAGATTTTTCTACATCTTTTCATCAGAAAGTACAGAACCTGAACTCCTAATTTTCCTGTCAGCTTTTGAAGTCCTGATTTTCCTATGTTGATATGGCAGAGCGTCGTCACCATCGTAATCTCCGAGACCTTTCCTGCTCGAACGCATAGCTTCTTAATCAGATGGCTTGAGCATTTCGTTACAATTCCTGGCACGATGGAATCTCTAGACCGGTTCTTTGCACTTCAGTAACAAGTGCTCCCCTTATTACCCATATCAGATCAGGAGCTTCTCCTCAGAACTTGTAAAGAAGCATCCCTTGTAGGTCCAACCATTTTGCTAGAAAGTAAGCTTCTGCTTCAATAAATCTCTAAAAAACATATTTTATATAAAATACGTTAAAAAATTTTAAAATCTTTAAAATTCTTAAAAATCTTTAAAAATTCTTAGACGATGATTTTTTTATCCAAATATATGATATTCTTAAACTTATTTATCCTTGTATATAAAATTCTTATATTTCTTGACCTCTATAATAAGCAGAGATGTGACCTTTGATGAAACATATGTCTACAGGGACAGAAATAATGTAATAGTAGCCAAGGGACTTGAAAGGAGAAATATCAAAAGGGAAGTGTACACTCAAAACCATGGTATATATGATTCAGTGAGGCTGAAACACAAGACCAACCAATGCAAGGGGAACCTGAAGATGGAGAACAATCAATGCAAGTGGAAATGGAAGATCCTCATCACAATGGTGAGAATAAGGATAAACCAAACCAAGAGATGCACAAAGAAAGGAAAAGAAGGAAAACTAAGGTGGAAAAACTCAAGGAGTAACTAGATATCAACACAATAGAGGAGGCAATAGACATTAATTATGTGCTAGCTATGTGTGAACCTGAAATACCAAAAGACTATGAAGAAGCCATCGGGTCAGAAAACTCAATGGAGACAAGCTACATTGGAACAAATGCAAGCTTTCGACAGAACCAACACTTATGAAGTAGTTGTTAAATCTACAAATAAAAATGTCATTGGAAACAAATGGATTTAAAGTTGAAAATAGGGCAACTAGCATAAGAATTTTATTAGCATTTGCCAATGCGAACAATTTGGAGGTGCATCATATGGATGTGAGCACAACATTCTTGAATGCTGAGCTAGATGAGGAAGTCTACATAAAACAAGCATCTGGTTTTGAAGTAGATCAAGAAGGCATGGTATGGAAACTCAAGCATGCAGTCTATGGGCTAAAACAATCCCCAAGGATGTGGTACAAATATATTGATCAATATCTGCATTAACAAGGTTTCAATAAATTTTTAAATGATGGGAATATTTATGTATTGAATAGGGGCAGTCATATCTACATTATTGCATTATATATGGATGGCAATTAAGTGATCCAAAAATCCTAGAACATTGCAAGAAGTTTTGAAGAGTAAGTTCCAAATGACTGATCCAGGACAATTAAGGAAATTTCTAGGAAAGGAAGCGAGCAGGGATATACAAGGCAGAAGGCTGACCGTTACTTAAAAAGGGAACATTGAAGGTATGCTCAAGAGATTTCACATGGTGGATTATGTATCAAAAACACCTATAGTATAAGGTCTCAAAATATCCTCCAACATGAGTCCTAAAATAGTGGTTGAACAACACCAAATGCTAAAAGTGCCCTAGAGGGAGTTGATATGATGTTTTCTTTTTGTATCAAATAGTATCAGGCCTAATGTTGCCTTTACTATTAGCCTATTGCAATTTAAAAAAAAAAAATTTAGGACATCAGCATTGGGTGGCTGCAAAAAGCATGCTCAAATATTTAAAACTCACTCCAGATCATGGTCTAACATTCAGCAATAACAGTCTAATTATGATACGGTATGCATATGCAGATTGGGGGAGTGATATTGATACTAGGAAGTCCACATTTGGATATTGTCTCATGTTAAGAGGAGCTATAGTAGCATGGAAAAGCAAAAAAGAAAATCATGTGTGGCAATGTCTAATGCAAAAGAGAATACAATGCTACATCATTAGCAGCAAAAGAGATGGCATGGGTAAGACATTTGTTGGATGAGCGGAAGATATGTTGGACCAAGCGTACTTTTTGAGATAGTCTAAAACTGCATTGCTATTACAAGGAACCCAGTTGTACATTAAAGGACTAAACATATAGAGCTATATGTACACTTTGTTAGGGATTTGGTGGCCAGAGGAAGGATGTCTTTTTGCTTGATGTATGCCAAAAAGCATGTGGGCGACACATGTGCTAAAGACCTGCTTTTAGCCCATCATATCCCCCCCTGCGTCCTCCTCCAAGCACATCGGGCCATTCACCCATCATCATTTTAGAACGTTAGGCCCTTCATCCAACATCATTTTAGTACATTAGGCTCTTCAACCAGCATCAGTATATCAGGCCCTTCATCTATCGCCCATAAAACTCATCATTCGGGTGCCATAGTATGTTTATTGATCCAATGGACAAGAAGAATACCAAAAATTTGATGACGATGATCAAATTCAGATTATCCTACCTATAGCAAAGAAAAAAGAAAGTGGTACTAGTGCATTATCTGAAACCAGCGCATACAGCAGCATAGAAGGTGCTAAAAAAGATGCAATAAATATGGAACATTCAGTCAATAAAGACAATACAAGAAAGGAGGATAGAATCGCTGGAATACAACAGTACAAACTCAATTTCTAACCCAACGTAATAAAATCTATATGGTTGATATCTATTATCTCTTAAGTTCTTTGTTTGCATGAGTTAAGTAAATTTTCTGATTGTTGACATAAGAGTTTAGATGTATGTAGAGTCATAGAAAAGAAGTAGGGCAGGCTTGGGGTGATGGTGAGGTGAAAGAAATTAGAAAGTATAGAAGGGGGGAGAATCGAATTTAATATTTTTTGTCCTCCAAAAAAATAGCGCGTATGTAGTGAGAACATGGGTTAAATTGAGACACATGAGGATAGATGAAAAGAGCAAGAGGGAATGATTGTTTTGGCAAAGGCATTTGCATCAGTAAGTTTGGGAGTCTCAATTGTTCTAATTATTATCTAGCATAGTAATTTAGTAGTTATTGACCAAGCAACAATTATTTAGGAGAACTGGTCAACAAACAGAGTTTACTTAAAGAACATAAACCAAAACTTTTTGATGTACTCTTTAACTTGTGTTGAATATTCAAATTCTTTAATTGACACTATTGGAACCATGGCAATGAATTGCTGACATCTCCAAGTGTTCCTCAAATATATTTGATTGTAAAGACAAATAATGAGTACATGTTAAGTTCACAAATGCTGAAACGTCGATATTTGAATGTAGCTTTGCAAATTCAAATACCAAATTACTTTATTATCTTCGGTATATAAAATATTTTCCAAGGCATTTGCATTAAGGGTGAAGGATATCTTGACTGAGTCCATTTCAACAACTCAATTAGGATTTCTTCTGAAAAGATGCATTCTTAATAATGTGGCTGCTATATATGAGGGGATCTATTGGGCACATCGACAAAATCATCATGTTGGGTATGTTGAACTTGATTTTGTGAAAGCATATGATAGTGTCAGCTAGGAGTTCATGTGCTTATGTATGCTCAGACTGGGATTTGGGACAACAATTCAAACTAGATGTCATGAAGTTGCATGTTTCTGCTTGAGTTGTTATTCTCTTTCACGGTGAGCCATGAGAGGTCTTCCCACTTGGTCATGGTATGCTCAAGGGTGCCCGTTAGCACCATTTCTTTTCACTGATGATGTTGAGAGGCATTGCCTCGATTATTTGCTATTATGCGACAATGGAGGGACTCCTTGGGGGTCTCGTGATAGAGGATGGTATATAAGGAGTTTACAATCAACATGCAGATGACATGTTCCTCTTTACGGTTGCTAATTAGAGAATCTTGAAGCTATAAAAGCGCTTTTAAATATACACCTGGCGCATTTTGGTAATTTTGAAACTCATAAGGGCATTTTGGTAATTACACAAACTCATAGGGGGTATTTTGGTAGTTTTCCCTTAAATATATTCTCAGCGGCTTCGTTGTGTTGGTGGGTTCGCAGCAAATTATATGGCCTTATGGACATTGGACACTCCAATCCGGCATGTCTTCATGATTATCTATGAGCGCTTCTTGCCCATGTATAGGCCACAAAGCTTCTTGGAATTTTCGGCATTCATGTTAGTGCAAGAGCGTGAGAAGAAGAAATTATTATGGGGTTTGGCAAAAACACGTATTTTGGTGGTCAAGCGCAAAGTTCTCTCTCATTGGTGGCATTACAATGGCCAAATTAGTTCTTACCAGTAGCCATGTTTATATGGCTTCCTTGTTGCTAGCCCCAAGGGGTTAAAGTGTAAGAGCTCATTACAATAGTTCGAAATTTCATATGGGGGTGGCATTAAGGAGCGTGGCGTAGTTAAAGTGGGCGGTGGTGGCATTATGCAGAGGGTAAGGATTAGTAGATCTCAAAATTCATTTGGAGCTCTTGAATGGTGATGATGACTCTCCTAGTTTATGTCTTCTCAAACAATCTCTTGGTTATTGTATTCCTCTAGGCAAGAAGGCAAAACCAGTTCTTCCTTGGGCTTTATTTCACCCTCTTTAGCCTTTTTCCAAATGCATCTCCTTTCTTACGAGGATTGTTAGCAACATAGGATGCGATTGAGACATTTATTTTAGGCGTGTCCTTCCATCCATGCTCTCCTAGATATTCCATGGTTGTGGTTGCTGTTACTGCTAGATCTCTCAGCACCTCTACTTGCTGCATTGGCTCATCACCTTACACAGAGAAGATGGATTCTAGTAGGTGTCCTCTCTATTAAAGCATGGTATGAAGGTGGTTAGCCTCTTGTCATGGCCTGGGTTTCAAGCAAAATTCTTACTCTCACTTTGGGATCTAAGCGCATGAAGAAGGTAGCAGAACTTGCCTCTCATCGTGGAAGTTGGTGTCATGGAAAGGGTGTTGTGGGGTTGTCACGAGCATATTTACAAAAAGTACTTTGTCCACTCTATACATTGTCTCCTCTAAGTTTCACGGCCTCTTCAACTGCCAAATGGATGGCAATTGCCGATCCGAGAACCCACGTGGACTTCATACATGACGCTATTTTAGGAATAAGTTGTTCCATCATAGAGTTTCTATACTTTAATAACAAGTTTTACATAGGTGTTTGCATGTAAATGCTGCGTTATTGCTATGACAGCCGTGTATCGTGCGGTATGCTGCTTTTGCCTTTTAGAAGTCTATGCCCGCTTTGCCTTTTAGATGTCAAAACACTTGAACATTACCTCTTTATTTGTCTAGAAGTTCAAACAACTTGGCCTAGCTTAACATTACCAACTGGGATAGCCAACATCTCACGCTGTTTGATTGTTGTGATCAATCACGGGAGCATCGTAGGTTGCACATTTTCCAAAGTATTTTTTCATCTGTCCATAGTGTTATTGCTGTAGTCCAGACTAAGATATTGATGGCTTACAAATCTTCCTCCCTCAAAGAAGAAGTGAGGTACTCTATTTAGATGCAGTATCTTCAAATTATTTTTTATCATTAATGCCACGGTTCTATTGCGATAGCAATAGAACCGACATTCCTTGGATGGGGACGCCTTTCCTCGCATCTCTTATTTATACCGCCTTCTTTCTCATTTTCAGTCATTGGCATTCTCTTGAGCTTCTTTCCATTCTGCTCATTCCAGGCTCCACCTATCACCCAAAACCAGATTTTCTACACTCTACCAAGATTTTCTAGGCTCTACCAGATTATTATGTGGATTGGTGTGTTTAATCTAATCGTTTGATTGGGTTACATGGTACGGTGCACATATGGTTTGGGGCTCTCCAACAGATGGTCGTTCGTTTTCAATATCTATCCTCACCGGTGAGTGTCACCCTCTATTTTCCATTTTTGTTTTGGTTGCAATAAGTCTTGATGGTTTGGGGTCGCTTTGTGGTTCTGCATAGATTTTCTTCCTTCGTTTCCCTCTTCTTTTCGCCCTTCCTTTCGCATCGATCTGGGGCATACGCTTTTGCCCATCTTGATTCTTTGTTTCGTTTGGATCGGTTGCTGTTTGCTTCCCCTTTTCTCCTCTCTCTATCTTGTTTTTTGCTTGCTGGTGTAATGCGATTTTTATTTTGTTTGCTTTCGGATCGCCTTCTGCGACATGTTCTGGCAGCAGACTAAGCTTCGGCCTTCCCTTCCAAGCAAATCATATGGCTCTTGCTCCATTTTTTCTTGTATCTGCATGCTTTCTGAGTTTTCGATTCCCTCTTTATCATTTCCATTGTCTAAGTTTCCTGAGTTTCGTGGCTTTCTTCCTGCCTCCATAGCCGGATCTCTGTAAATTTTGGGGTTGGGCGACTCTGTTGCTTGTGACTCCTTCATTCGAATCGATTCGCGATGTCTCCGCCCTATCTCCAACCTGTTCCTCCCTCCGCCTCGGCCTCCACTGCCACGCCAAATTAGCTGTCACAAATATCTCTTGGGGGATACTGGGGGGCGGTGCCCCTTGTCCTCTCTTGGCTTGGGGATACCAAGTCCCCGTGGCCCCCCTTCTTTTGCTTTGGAGGTTTGTTATTTTCTCGGGTTTTAGGTGTTTTTGGTTTCATGTTCTCGATTTGGTTCCCTTGTTCTTTTTAACTCTTCTAGTGTTTGCTCATGTTCTCCATGCTTATCCATGTTCTTTGCTTCTCAGAGAGGTTTTGCATTTTTTTTAGTAGCTATATTCAAGCATCCGCAGTACTCATGCATCTAGAGCACTATAAGTTTTTTTCGTTTTGATATACTTTGCTTTTCCTATGAGGTTTGTGGATCATTTAATTCTTGCATTGGTCATTCCCTTCATCTTTGAGTTTTTTCATAAGGGATTAGGATAAGGAATTCCTTCTAGTTTCTTCTTGTTTGGGAGCTAAGATTAGGAGGAGCAGTTACGGTGAGTAGTGGTGCGGCCGGGATCTCCTTAATCTTTGCCGGGACACCGATCTAGGTATCCGATTTCAAGTTAATATAAGTTGTTTGATGATTTTTACTAATGATTTGGTCTTAGTAGTGTGGCTAGGTTGCGCAATTTCAACCTCGATTATGGTCTTTGGCTCTCTCCAATTGCCTCGTTCTACATTTTCCTCGAGTTTCGATTTAATATTGCATTGCATATTTTTTGTTCCTTGTAAAAATATGCATATGAATAAACTAACTTCCTCGAGCTTTCCTTTGTTAATATTGCACATGTTCATATGTTATGCTCCGTGTTAGAGATGCATATGCATGATAACATTTTTCCATTTTTTGATATCCCAAATTTCCATGCTTTAGGCTTCTTGTAAGATTTGCATATGCATGCTCTGTTTCTACTTGCTCTGAGAGTGTAGATAATTCGGGTAATTTAATCTTTTTCATATGCGTAGTGACATCCTAAATGCCCTTCTCTAGGTGAGTAGGCTCTTGCCGATTTTTGCTTCATGAATCTTTGTTTCCTTTCTTACCTATGTCATTCAGAAGTTGTTTAGGACAATATGTTATTATGTTAGCTAGTGCCATAGTTCCACGTTTCTAACAGATTAACATGGGGCGAATATTGTAGAGGTGTAAATTATTTTTGATAGCTCTTTTCTCTGAAATGATGGAGCAACTTTCAACTTAATTGCGTCTAGCTTTGTGTCACCCTATGAATGTCTTTCTCCCCTTGTTCCATGTTTCTCGACTTACTTATTTGCTTGCTTGCTTAGAGCGGGTATGTTTTTTCCATTCTAGGCCATGTGGCATGTGTAAGGAGTGATTGCAATTCATATGGTTGTTTATGAAGTTGCTTAAAAGGTTCTTAGTAAGTAGTCGTGTTATTGCCTCAATTTTTTTGGAGACATGTTATAACAACTATGGTGCTACACATAAGGGTGAACCTTGCACCTTATCGATCACCGACATATCCTCACTCCGTTGTTTCTGGGATTATCTATCATGCGCCATTACCAATCCATTGGTCTTCTTGCATTCGGAGATTCATTTGAGTTGCTTCCTCCAGGAGACATATGCCTAGAGGTCCTAGAAAGCGCATACACAAGGCCAGGGGATTTCCAGGAGGTATTTTTGCATTTTGTATTGACTCTTATGGTTCCATCGTGAGAAAGCCATGGCATTTTACTCTTTTGTACACGGATGTTTTTCTTTTCTTGATAAGTTTGGGCAAATATTATGTTTAGCATATGGCACATTGGGCTCATTTTTTCCAGCTCTATATCATTTGGTATTCGTTGTGTTCCATGTTTCTAGTTCTACAAGTTGCCTACTTCCTGGAGTGCTAGATTGCTCGATTATCTCAAAATAGCCATTCTGGTGGTAAATTTGCACGTTCTCAAGTTGTTTGTGACAAGTGGTAAATTTGCATGTTCTCAAGTTGTTTGTGGTTTGGTAAGCGTCTGGCATCTTGCATAGATATTACATTTGTTAGGGATATTGGTGACCTTATTTTGCAGGCTATGTTGTCCATATTTATTCTTTGCTATTTTGTGTTTGATGAATTTTGTTCGTTCCTAGGTGTTTGTTTCCGTTTTGGTATTCCTCGTGCTTGCACTACTCCAATTTCTCGTATGGATTTCATTATCGCTTATTTTTCTAGTTTCTTTATTCATATTTACTCCATGGCTCTATGATTTTCTGTCCAAGCCTCTGGTGTTGTTGCCCGACTTTATTATCTTTGGTCATGAGGTTTTTCCGAGTTGTATTGCTCTTTGTTCCATTATTTTGTGATAGATTTCATTTTTCATAGATATACTTTTTTGTCGTGCATCTCTGTCTCATAGAGCATTAATCTACACTTAGATTGTTGCATTGTAGATTTTGGTTCCTTACCCTTTTCTAGTATCTTTGTGGTATGCTTTTTCTGTTGTTTCTTGAATTTGTTGCCTATGTTCTTTGCATTTTTTGTAATGTTATTTTTTGTTCCCTTAATCCCATTTGATCCGGAAGATTAGCTTGTTGTGCCATGGCTCTATCGCACCTTTACTTCAATTGGAGTTAGGTCTTTTTAGGTGCCTTGTGCTTACTTTCAAGTTGTTCAAATCGGGTTCCATTCTTGTTCTTCCTCATAAGTCTCGTTTGTTCTATGGTTAAGTTCCTTCTAGTGCTCCATTGGCTCCAATATGCTTCTTCAATGCTATCGATCCTATAGATATGTTGGTCTTTCTGGCTGTGTTGTTCCTTTTAGGCGTAGTTTGGGCACTGGTCTTGTGATGTGGGCTCTTGAATGTTTTATTTATCATCTTAGGCTTTTTTTTGTGGGTTGTTCCTACCCTTTACTTTTGTCAAACTTATTCTTCTTGAAATGTGCTCTTGGCGGGTTTATTATTTCACTTTTTGTCTTTTAAGTTTTCATATTTCTTTGTTCTTACGTCATATAGTTCGACGTCATATAGTTTGTGCTCAAGCATGATTATTTATTGCCTCATAATAGAGTTTAATAGGCAGAGCATGGTTATACTTTTTTTGCTAGAAAGATTGATATGCAATTTGATCAGTCCTTTCAGATATGATATGAGTTAATTATGATAGCCCTCTAGTGGTTCCGAGGGTGCCATGTTTTTCTTGCTTTATTTCCGGTGATTCCTTTTCGTCCAACTACCTTACTTCATGTTGGTTCGTCTTTCACTGCTTGTCTAGTCTCATTGATCACATTGAACACTGCTCCGTCGTTTCATTTGCGTCATTACCATCCATCCATCCATCTTTCCATTTGGGTGGTTGTCGTAATATTCGTTGAATTTGTCTGCGATGTTCTGACTCAATGTCCCATTACTACTATAGCTTTCCTGCTCAGTTTGATATATTTTCTAGGTTTGATCCGGTTCGGGTTTGTCAGTTAGTCTTAGAGTCTTAGTGCTTTTTAGTTCAATTTTTTGTTTGTTTTGGTCTTAGTTCAATTTTTTGTTAGTTCGCTCTTTGTATTTTAGTGTCAGTTTCTCTTTTAGTTTTTTCAGTTCATTTTTAGGCATTTTTTCTATGTATCCCTTTTTTCTCCATACATTCATCAAGTTCCTTTTTAGTTCACTCTCCTTCATTTATTCTTTAACCTCTTAAATCGCCTTGGTTCCTTTCTCTATTTACTACTTGCTCCAGTTCTTTATTTGTCCTTTCAATTTAGTTTAACGTCTTGAAACGACTTGGCTCTTTTGCTGTTTTGTCTGGCCCTTGTAGTCAACTTGATCTTGGTTACCTTGTTCTTCTTTATCCCATTGATCATGTGTGCCTCGTCTCCCTTACTCATTTCACTGCATTTGCTCCACATTTGTTTTGCCATCTATTCTATTTTCTACTTCTGCCATTGGCCCCTTTTTTTGGCCCCCATTTTTCTTCAGTCATTCTAACTTGCTCATTTCGTTTATTTTTTTCCCTCTATTTATCCATTTGCTCTAGATTCCTCTTTGTCCTCTCATTTCAGTTGCTCATTTCGCCTCTTCCATCGTTTTAGTTCTTCTGTTCCTTATTTGTCCATCGTCTTCGTTTGTTTAGCTCTTCTCCTTCTTTTCCTTGATGTTCATTTACCATATTCTTGCCTTTTACTCTGTTTATCCTGATTTCTTCGCCAATTCTTCTTTGTTGTTCCTTTGTCTGATCCGTTCTAGTTGTCCTATTTTTTCCCTATTTTTCCTTCATTTCACTTTTGTCCCATTTTACCTAGTCAGCATAGTTTGCTCATTCTAATTGAAGTAGATTCCTCTTCTATCGGCTAGTTGGTTGTATCATAGGACCCATCCTAGGAATGCCACGGTTCTATTGCGATAGCAATAGAACCGACATTACTTGGATGGGGACGCCTTTCCTCGCATCTCCTATTTATACCGCCTTCTTTCTCATTTTCAGTCATCGGCGTTCTCTTGAGCTTCTTTCCATTCTGCTCATTCCGGGCTCCACAAGTTTCCCACCCCCCCTCCCTCTGTTATATCTAAGCTGATTTGTCGTATCTACATCTGATTTTTCAAATTCTCATTGTTGGGGCTGTTCATTTTCCTATTAGTCGATTAATCATCTTTATGTATGTCTGTTTTTTTCTACACTTCTCGGATCGCCCTGCAGCCCCTGATAGTCCCCCATGTTTTCTTTCTATTCTCTTTAATGGTGTATATGTTCTTACTTTTCATTTGTTCCTCGACGTGGCATTGTAGCCTACGAGGCTTACTTATCATTTCATTCTTTCTCGGCGTGGCACTGCAGCCTCCGGGACGTAATTTTCATCTTTATTTTCTCTCGGCGTGGCAATGTAGCCTCTGAGACAGCACTAATCAGATGTTCTTTTTCGCGATGGTCATTCCGTGGATGATTCCTGATTGGTCGGCTGCTATTTCTTTCTCGGTGTGGCCTTGGAGCCTCCGAACCTTATTATTCTTTTGAAATTATATCCACTGATGCGCAAGGCGCTTAACTCCCTAACGGGTCTTTTCTCTTTTAGCCTTCATTCTGCAGGTTACTTTTGGGGAGTATCTTAGTTGTCACAGTGTGAGTGGTCATGCTTCATCTTTGGGGATCTTCGCCATCCTGTTTATCGGGGATCTGTTAGATGATTGAGGCTAGCAGTTGAGCATCCCCTTTTGGATGCTTCAACTCTTTGTTTGGCGATCATGTAATTCAAGTTATCTCCATTTTGGTTCGAGCACTGCAGCATGTCGAGAACGTTGGCAGCTATCTCTCATCAGGGTTTTCATCGAAAACCCAGAAGGGTGGGATTTTTCATCTCAGTTGTCAGTCGCCTCACCTTTGCTTAACATGCGCGGCAGATGCTTCATCTTTTATCTTGTATTCTTTATTTGTCGTCATGCTCTCGATGATTGTCTAGTTTTGGAGCATTTCTCAAAAGTTTTTCAAAAAACTTCTACCCCTATTATGGGGGAACCAAAATTGTATTCAATGTTTCTAAAGAACTCAATGAGAACACCACTTCACTTATCGGCCAGTCCCATCCTAGGAATCTCCTATGCTAGAGTAAGTACATGATGCATCAGGCTCCTGTTTCAGAAGCATTTTTTTGTGCTCACACAACTAGATGAGATACGTACATATTGTAATGTTTATTTTTGATTGACAAACCTTTTTGTCGTCCTTCAAAAAAGGGGGTTTTTTTTTTTTGGAAGGGGGGGGAGGGGGGTAAAACATAATAATGCTACATATTGTAGTCTAAAAGTGTGGAAAACACATGAATAGTAGAAAAGGGTAATAATAATTGCATTGTGATTGATATCTAGATTACTCAAAAGTTTTATGGTTGCTTATCTTCTTATATTATGAAGTTGGGAACAGGAAGAGAACTAGGAGAAAATGGTGAAGCGCCTAAAATCTTGGATTTTTTGTCTTTTACCTCCATTTTCTGTTCAAACTACTTTCTTGGCATTTTTTAGGAGAAATTGCTCGATTTCTTCACATTGACACCCGAATTCTTCTAGATTGTGAGCTAGCCTTGTAGGGACTAGCATTTTTCTGAAACTAGAATGCAAAGATCTATCGATGGATACCAAAATTTTTGCAATTCTAAAGCAGGAAAATAGATTAATCTGTGGTTTTCTTCTAGGCCATCTATCTGATTTGTGGAACTCGCTCATCTACAGGGGTCTCTTTCCTCATCAAAACTTTCAATTTGAATGCTCCTTTGTTCTGGGTTGTGAAGAATTTGAAATACAGATCATTAATTCTTTGTTAGAGGAATTTCTTGGAACCAAGAATATTGAAGCTATTGCTACTATCCGAGCTTATAGTGAACAGATCGACTCTAAAATCACTGTTAAATTGTACTCAGAAATTGAGTTAGGGAATTTCTCAAGAAATTAAAGGAGAATTCATACATTTCTTTTCTGCAATTCTGGCTCTGAGGAGGAATTCTAGTCTTCTCTCTCATAGATAGGATCTTGATCTTTTTTTCTAGCCCCATACTCCCTTTTCCCTCCTTCTTTCTCCATAATTGCTTTGCTATGCGCTTAAATAGCCCTTTGTTGCTTTCACCTGATCTTTTTCTCATGGATAATAAAAATTGCATTAGCCATAAATTTTTACCTTTGTTTCATTCCTTCTCTGCTCTGTCGCCTGAGGATCAATCTGCTCTTCTCCATAAGTTAAGCTCATTTCTTAAAAATTCAAAAGACTTTATTCTTTTTGGCAATTTTGCTAACTCTACAGATCAAAACAGGGTATGGATCCTAAAACTTTTAAAACTCCAATATGGGACAATTTCACCAAATATCCTGATATGTGGGGTCGTGTTCCACTTTTGAATCCTGTTTCTCAAATTCGTCTTCCATATGGGGTTACGAAACCATCTGTTGAGATTCAACCTGATGATACATATGATGCTGCCTTGAAGGAGCTTCGTCCAATCGAGGGAAGCAAACAAAAGCTCTATCATGGTATTTCTCTTGATCTTCCATCAATTCATATTAAAATGTCTTCTTTCAGAGATAATGCTATTCTTATTAAAGTTACCAGAACAGGCATCCAGCTAGATAAGTTATGGTCCTTTTGCCTCAACTTTCAAAAGGGTGTTCTCATTAATGCCATGTATTGGCTAAATTTCCCATACATAATGGTGGAATGTGGTAGCCAAAGAACAACCAATTTTCTCTTAAAGCTTGGTTTCTTAACTTTTGAATCCCACCAACTGTCATTTCTCAAATGGGACCCGAAATTGAACTCTGAGAGCTTGGACAACTTATGTGTTGCTTCTACAACCCTGCAGGGACTGAATTCTATCTATTGGAATGAAGAATGCTTCAAGCTTCTTTTCAATTCCATTGGTAATTACATCTGCACTGAATATTCTCCTTCCAGGTCTCCAAGAGTTTTTGTCCAGCTAGATCTATCTTAAAATATCGCTACATCCATCCCTTTCTCTGATGCATTTGGCCAAAACTCCTATCTATCTTTGAGATGGTCTGGTTTACCTCCTCAATGCCAAGGTTGTTTGAAAAGACACTTCTGGTATAATGATTGTTCTCAGAAGAAGACAACTATGAACAGTGCTGAACTAATTCAAGTTGAACAGAATACTGATTTAGCATTCACTAATGGTGATGCAAATAAATTCAAGGGAGTTCACAGATCAGAAAAGTTAGTCAATTCAACTTTGACTAATCCTGAGCACAATCCTAGCCAAACTTTTCAATGGAACGGGGTCAATGGAAGCAAAAGGAGAATTAGAAATAACCAACTTAAAAGGTTTCTCAGTACAAGGACACTAATGACAAATCGGTTTATCATCAAAAGGAAAATTTTGATGTTGGTAATTGCTCAGGAATAAAAGTTTTGCAAAATTATGAAAGAAACAAGGATAAAGGAAAAGCTCCAATTCAAGAAAATGAATTACATACAAACAAGCTTCATGATATGTTGAATCAGGTGATTGCAGATACCAAAGAAAATTATAACTTGCAGTCATACAATCTATTTGATCATCTGGCTCAGGCAAAAGTTAAGAGTGTTCCATTAATTAATAAAAGCCATACTACTCAGCAACCAGCTATATTTAAAGGTTTGAAAATCTGTGACCAAATACTGGCAGACAGTCATGCAAACGCTAAACAGTTTGGACCTAAAAAGGTATTTCAATCAAAAAGGAAAGTTCTGGATGGAATCTCAAAAGATTTGCCTAATGTGACGCTCCCTGCTAAACATACGGCGCCCAGCCGTATACCCGGCAGGAAATCCCCCATCCGGCTCAGCAACCGCATGGGCCCTTCGTCTACCCCGCACTCTCGAGGTAACTCTTAGTGCGGGGAGGGAACACGAAGGTGTCTTGCGCGCCCTTCCCCTATGGGCTCCTATAACAGCGGAAGCGATAACACGTCAGAACTAGCATAAAACATATACAAATACTACCTCGGAGGGTAGTGCATCGCACATAAACCAATGCATAGATGGTAATCACAAACCATAAAACAGGAGAGCTCCTACCCCGGCTCAGACTCGTAAGGAGGGTGACTGACCGGCTAGGTCTCAAGATAGAGCAGACCGAGTCATGGCAATGGCGAGGGCTGGCATAGAACAATGGCTAGGGTTGACCACTCCATCCGCCCCTCCTGTGCATACTTTGCAGATGGGCTAGATGGGGCTCGACGGGGACTCTAGCCTCAGGAACGCATAATCCCATGGTATCACCCATCGGGACTACTCCAGGTTGCATCTCCCTGGTCCGATGAGGCAGGAAGGGTTGCATCTCCCCTTCCCAGGGTCTAGGGGTGCCGTGGGCGGCTAGAGAATCGTGGCGACACACGATCCGTACCCGACTGAACCCCCCAAAACGAGAGCCAAGCCATCACTTGCAGCTCTCGAGAGGCAGGGCAACACCATTGCCCCAGGAGGTGTCGGACCCATGCTCGGCCCACACGAAGTGACCGACCATAAGCCTAGCTCACTATGGGATCCCCCGAAGCCCCCACTCGGCAGGGATCCTCCCTCCACATTCCCTCTAGCCCCGTTATCTGGTGCTGAGTCATATCATAGCCTCCATAGCCCGGTGGGCGCCTATGCACAGGCCGCAACTAATAGGAACTAAGGGATCTACTCTAGGAGCATACTACATATGGCCCTAGGTCTCTACCCCCCTTCCCAATACAAGAGGAGCAACATGATCAACCATCATCACATAATCATCATATCATGAGAATAATCATAAGAAGAACATCTTAACCTAATCATACAACCTAACTAAGGGTTAGGGTTCATTGATTAGGGTTCAAGATGTTGAATATGGGTTCTAGGATGGCTCTACTCTAGATACAAGATACTAGCACATCTGGAATGCTAATTCCAGATGAGCTATCACAACTACTACCCTACATACCTGCTCCTGATGCTCTCCCTCCAGATCCGTGTGCCTCCATGGTCTTCGACTCACGTGATGCTGCTCTTGCTCCAAGAACGAGTCTACCCTGCTGGGGCTGCTGCACCAGCCTATGCCACAACGAACGATGTTCGAAACGGGGTTTCGAACAAGTAGGTGAGTCTCTGGGTGCTAGGGCTGGAAAGAGGTCTAGGGTTAGGGTTTATGCCTATATAAGTTAGGTCCACCTAGGATGCTACGTGGCACCAATCGGGTGAGTCCTGCGTGGCGGTGCCCCAATAGGTTAAGGCCACATGGATAATGGCTTAACCTATGGTTGGCTAAGTTATGAGAATAACTTGGCCATGCCCCCTAGTGCCACCCTTATGGTATACAAGGCTATGAATGATAGACTTGTATAGTGACGGATCCAGGAATATACGTATTTATAGCGTATATTCCCCTGGACCGTCACATTCTCCCCCCCTTAGGACAATGCTGTCCTCAGCATTGCGCTAAGGTGACGAACCTACCTTATACCTGCAACAAAACAACATGTCATAACCTTTAATTTAGCTTAGCAATCGAGTTTTATTAGTTAAAGGTCAAAATTTAGGCTATATTTGTACTTATACAAAATTATATAGCCTTAACACGGTTATTTCCTACGATAATTCAAACATTATTATAAGAGTTATTAGGGTTCATAATCTAAATTATGGCTCCCCCTAGCTTCTCGTAACGCGCTCCTCGTTGAGGTCCTCCTTCTACTTGCCTGCAAAAGGAGCACATTACGTTAGTTTAGTTAATAATTTGTGGTTTTAGGGGACCACCCCCCTTACCTCCTTGAGCCGAATCACTGGCTCAAGGTTGTCCTACTACCTTGCCCAAGATCATGGCCCTTTCGGATTTGAGCTTAGGGATCATTTAAGATGCTCCCATCATTGCCCATGATCGAGTGCTACCTTGTACACGATCCCCGGATCAGTACACCCCGATGCATCATGCCCGAGGGTTTCAGCTAGGGAGCGTCTCCGCGATCCCATCATCGCGCATGATCGCTTAAGCTTCACCATGACCCTCCTACGCCCGGTGTGCGTACCCGCATCGTGGCATAGAGATCATCCGTCGATGTCCCATCATCGCCCACCATGCCTCATTCCTCACTCACATGACCCTAATGGTCATGCGCACCTCTTGTGCGTGTGGCCTAGAGAGAATGCCCTAAAGGCGTATCCCATCATAAGCCCACCACGATCCAAGGTTCGGCACATGCACCCTACTAACTAGAATGCATCGCCGGGCTTAAAACTAAGCGACAACATACTAGCTAACCACACGGCAAAGTCGGGGTCGACCAAGTCGGAGCGACTCGCCCATCAAATTCCTTCATAAATTGCGGGTATTGCTTCTCCAAGTCTTGCTTCAATACCCGCGTCGCATCTTCCACGGGTAAGTGCTTCCACTTAACCGGTATTGGAGGAATTTGAGACCTCCTAGTCTTCTTGAATGACTTATCAAGAAGTAACTTCGAGGCACTATTTCTACTTGCTCCTCAGTCATTTCCAACAAGGTTGGAGTATCCAAAACCTCCTCGAGGGGTTAGGATTGTGCCTTTTTAATAAACTTACGTGGAAGACCTTGTGGACCTTAAGATGGGCTGGAAGATCCAACTTATAGGCTTGAGAGCCCCTCTCTCTAAAATCTTGAGCGGCCCAGCCCACCTAGGGGCAAGCTTCTTGCAGCTCCCAATCCGCGGCTTGGCTTGCTTCACCTTGATCTTCAACCAAAGCGGTATCTCCCACCTTAAACTCCCTTACGGTCTTCCGTAGCTTGTCGGCTACACTCTTTCCCCGACTTCTTGCTGCCAATAAATAACCCCTTACTTCCTCTACTAGTTGCTGCATATCCCCTAACATCTGTTGGGATACTTCTACCTTGGACGGGATTGTGCGGTATCAGGGGTTAAGCAGCGGTAGCGTAGTTCACCATGAAAGGCGACATCACGGGATGACTCCTGCTTGGCAGCCTTTTATTGTGGCGAATTCCACCAAGTGAATGTACTCATCCCACTTGGACTGCTTGTTCCACACATAGCTTGAAGCATGTCTTCAATGATCCGATTGGTCCTTTCCGTCGGCCATCTGTTTGGGGATGATATGCCGTGTGCTCATGGAGAGCTTAAATGCGAATGGTGCTAAAAGATCTGCCAAAAGGCACTCATAAACTTAGAATCTCTATCGGATATTATCTCGAGGCATGCCATGGAGTCTAAAAATCTCCCTTACAAATAACTGCGATTATCTAATGCGGTGTCGGTAGTTTTGCAAGGCCGCGAAATCGCCATCTTTGATAACTTATCTCGACAACCATCAATGCATCCTTGCCTCGAAGAGTTTTAGGAGTCTGTGATGAAATCCATGCTTATGACCTCCCACTTTGCATTTGGCACCCCTAATGGCTCTAAAGCACCGGAATCCTTGGTTGCTCGCCTTGGTTCTGGCGACATAAGCGGCAATCCCGAATATATGCAGCTATCTGCTTCTTCATACGGCGGAAGTAGCTGCCGAATCTTGAAATAGGTCTTCATAAAGCCCAGCATGCCCTGCTATTGGGCTGTTATGTGTGTCATGAAGAATTAACTTCCCTTACCCACGATGATTCGGGCACACACAACTTATGCTTGTGATACAACAGGTTGCCTTCCTTCTTATAATGTTTGAAGGCTTCCGCTCCTTATCGATTACGGCTTCCTTGGAAAGACTTTCCCATACCTCCTTGAAGTCCACATCGGTTGGCAAGGACTCCTCAATCTTCTTGCCAAACTCACTTTCGAAAGAGTGGAAATCGCATTACAATCGTCCTTGTGCGAAATGGTCTCTGGAGAGGGCATCGCTACAACATTAAGCTTACGGGGCTTATATATAATATCAAAATCGTATTCCTCAAGGAATTCCATCCACCTCCTTTGCCTTAAGTTGAGGGTGGCTGGGTGAAAAAGATCTTGAAGGCTCACGGTGATCGATTATCTAACTGAAACTTCCTTCCCAGCAAATAATGCCTCCATATCCTCAATGCCCTGACAATGGCTAGGAGCTCCTGATCATGGGTTGGGTAGCGTTGCTCTGCGTCGTTCATCTTCTTCGAGTCGTAGGCGACTACCCTTCCTTCTTGCATCAAGACTGCCCCTGTTGCTATCTTGCTTGCATCTGTTGCTATCAACTTATCCTTACCGGATCAGGAGAACAAGCACTGGTGCTGTTGTTAAGGCCTCTTTAAGCTTCTCAAAAGAAGCTTGGGCTTTCTCTAACCAATGGCTAGCCCAGTCCTTAATCTTCTTGGCCTTAGTGAGGTCCGACAGAGGGGACGCCCACTTAGCAAAGTCCTTCCACGAACTTTCTATAGTATCCGCCAACCCGAGAAAGCTTCTTTACGCCGCCACATTCCTTGGAGCTGGCCAATCAACTATTGCCTCAATCTTAGATGGATCTGTGGAGATTCCCTCGGATGTTACTACATGCCCCAAGTACTCCACCCGGCCTGTTGCGAAGTGGCACTTAGAGAGCTTCCCATACAACCGATGGCGTCTCAACTTCTCCAACACTTTCGAGGTGCTGACAATGCTCTTCAAGGGACTTTTTGTAGATTAGGATGTCGTCGAAGAAGACAATAACAAACTCATCCAAGAAGTCTCACGAAGATATCGTTCATGAGGCGCATAAGCGTTCTTGGGGCGTTCGACAATCAAAGGGCATTCTTGTAAACTCAAAATGACCATACTGGCGTCAAAGCGGTTTTATGGATGTCCTCTTCCTTTATTCTTATCTGATGGTATCGATCTTAAATCAATCTTAGAGAATACCTTTGCTCCTTGTAGCTGATCCATTAGGTCATCCGCCCTTGGCAATGCATACTTATTCTTTATCGATGCGCTTATTGGTGGCGATAGTCTATCACATTCTTAAACTCCCATCTTTCTTCTTGACAAAGAGTATAGGTGTTCGAAAGGAGACACACTTGCTCTTATAAATCAAGCTCGAGCAATTCTGCTGTTTGTTTCTTGAGCTCGATCAACTCTGCGGGATGCTCATTCTATATGGCTTTGGCCTTCTTGGGATCATCAGGAGCCAATGTGATCTCACATTCCACACCCTATAAGGTGGCGGTGCGGATTTCATCCGGAAATACATCCGAATTCGAAATGAGCCTTGCTATTTGCACAGGCGGTGATTTCCCTTTTGTCACTTCCATCACGCTTGCACGGCTCAAGCGATTCCATCCTCAAGATGTAATCCACCTTATTCCTTTCTATACTCTTCCTTAGCTGCTTCAAAGAAATACACCGCATGGGGGATTCTAGCTTCTTACCTTTCACTATCAACTTTTGCCGTCAGTGCCGTCATGGAGACTTCATTCGGTCGCCCAATCAATCATGGCTTTGGGTGGCTTCAAAAATTCCATTCCCACTATAAGATCATACCTTCCAATATCCATGACTTACGCTCCCATCGGCCATTTGGCCCCACTAAGGTCTATGTCAAAGGTGATCCTCCTCCCCTTAGTGTGCGAATGGGCTGGTTTGCCATAACTACCGGCCTTGGCTTAGACTTCAATACCTTGTTCTTCATTAGAGCAGCCAATCTAGGAGATGCAAAATTATGAGAGCTACTGTATCTATGAGGACTACATAAGGATTACTATCTATGATCCCATCGGCCGCAATGGCGGTTGGTGATTCTCTATCTCATCGACTCAATGTTTGCACATATGTGACACTCACCATCTATGAAGTCGTGGCCCTCTGGCTGTTCATCGTCCTCGATAAAACTACGTTGGGGAGTCCCAATCAAGAGTTACGCCAAAGGCGATTTGCATGACGAATGGACAATCATGTGTCTGTGTACCTGGCTGGAAGCACCTGAAGCATAACTTCTTCTCAATGCATTCTGTCTCTTTTCCTTCGTGATTTGTCTAGGAGGCGGCTTAAGAGCGCTTCCCCCGATGCATTACGGGCTTACGGTCCCCAAAAGTTTTGCTCTTATCCTTACCTTGCTGCTGGCCCCCGATGGTGTAGCTGCTGATTGCTTACGATATTGTCCACGATACGCCACGAACTCTTACCCACGAAGGTTGTTTGCTTCTCTGCTTTGGAGTTCTTTGGTGCCTCCTCCAAACTTATAGCTTTATCTTGGCCTCTGTGGCCTGACCTTGGGTTGATTGCTCTAACAAGCCTCTTGATATTCTTTGTTCAACCCCTCAATATAGGTGTCCTTTGCTTGCCTTTACGATACTCGGGACATGAAGTCTAAGTCTCATGAATTCTTCGGTATACTTAGCCAGCGATAAGGTACCACGATTCAACTGTAAAGCTGCTGAATCACGTCTACTAGTATGAGACCTCGGCACATAGTGCTTCGCGGAAAGCCTTCTTTGAAGGTCTTAAAACCGCAATTGTTCCTCTTGACTTGTTGGACTTAGCATATCCCTTCCACGGATCCTTGCCGGTCCAATAAGGTTAGCTGTAGCAACTTTCCCTATGTCCTTGTCTTTCATACAGGTATGAGTTGCCAAATTCTTCCATTTCATCCAGCCATGCTTCAGCCTCCATGCGATCCGTCTTTCCCTGGCGGCCCGGCTTCCTTGTCTTCCACACATTGCTCATAGCACTATCCACCTTTTTCGATAGTCATCCGTCTTTCTTGCCCTTTTTCTTGCCTTAGGGTGTGTCGGACTCTTTGTCGGAGCTAAATTTTGTCGTCCTTTGGAAGAACTATCGATGTTTGGAACTAGATGATGATGGACTCTGGTTCTCCTTCTTCGTCTCTTGTCCCGGCGTTGCCGTGGTTGCCCTCCCCTTCTGGCTGAGGGGCCGTCACCACCGGAACACAAGGTGGAGGCGGAGGACCATCTTCTGTGCATTCATGAGAGGTGTCGCCCAGTTGATGAGGTGTTGCATCTGATTCCTCATCGTACCAACCTTGCATTAAGCGCCTCGGTGACACATATCTGCTCAACGTCTTCTGCTCTCTGTAGAACAAGTTCCTTGGTACCCAATTGCGTGGTCGGTGCTGGTCCTGAGACCACACTTGAGTTCCTTCTTTGCAAGTATTGGTCATTATCGTGTTATTAAGTTAGGCAATGATCATTCTTGCTTACAATTAAATTGTTGTTAGCCACAAAAGAATTCATATGAAAACTTCATTTATAGGTCAACATCATAGTAGTACATTAATTAGTCTATAGGAATACATTTAATAGACTTCATGATAATACTTAAGAAAAGAATTACAATATACTTAGATCTTATGAGACAATTCTTCCATCAATGATGTCGCTTGAAGAAGTTCTTGATTTTCTTGTATCTTTTGTGCCCTTTCCCATGTTACGTAGTATTACGGCGTAGACCCTCCCTCTAATGCTCTTGCTTGTGGTCTTTGGTAGTTCTGGTGCGGTTGCGCTACCACCGACAAGTGCGCATCTACGAGGTGGCCCCTGCTAAGTCGAGGGCGTGAAGTGCTCTTGCTCTCTTAAAGAGTATAACATGGTCCATTCAGACATCTATCTTGGCGTGATGCCCAAACCACATAAAGCTATATAGGGCGCCAGCGATTCTTCACCTCTTGGGCTGAACTCCTTGTGAAAGACTATCATCTGACCTTGGCTAAGGGCCGGAAGATAGTACCTGAGCGATTTACCCCTATGTGGCCCCGTGGCTCCAGTGCCTTTCCTGCCCGCTGCCTGCCCGACGATATCTATTGCTGTAAGATCTTCGTGGTCCCTCCACATTGTTGCTGCGTTTTCTAGATTAATGCTACTAGATGCCTCGCGCATGCTCCTGGAGCGGACTGGTCGGCTCGAACTTGGGCCCCTTCCCGGCTTGTACAACCTGCTTTGGATCTCCTGAAATTCCTCCTCTGGAATGTCGGGTTCTTTGTTCTTGAAACATCGCCTTATCTGCTGTGCGGCTTGGATATCCGACATGGTTTCCCCTGCGTAGGAATGTCGCTCGGCTACCTCCCTCGGGATCTCCTGATAGGAGTAGTCGATGAAGTCGCTACCCTGTTCCTGTGCCATTAGTCCTAGGAGCTCGTCTATCCGGAGGTTTTCCTCTTGGCAATAGGGAAGGTTAAGGATGTCGGTGGCGAATATATACTCCTCTCCGTCAATGATCACTGGGGTGAGGGCCGTGATACCTATTGGCGGTTCGAAATCTCGCCTTAGCCCCTCGTGTTCTTTGAGCTATCGCCTCTCTCCATCCTTCTTGCCTGCGCTTATCTCCCATCTTGGGTTCTCTTCCTCTTCTTCCTCATAGTCTGCTTTCGATCTGCGGTCTAGGTGCTTCGATGTAGAGCCATGGTATTAAATTATTCTATTTGTTTTGATCTCGAGGATACCTATCTGCTGCCAGTGTCGAGAGGAGCTAAATCAAAGGGTTGAATGGGCGGCTCGCCTGGTTGGTTATTTGCTCTATCTTGCATGAATAAGGCTAAAGCGCCTTTGGTTTGAGGCGTACCTATGCCTATGATGCTTACGGGTCATGTATGCGGCATGTTTCTGGTTCTATCCCACAACCTACTCTTGCCCCTAGATCCCCCACCTATGGCTTGGGCAAGGGTGTCTAAGGAGACCCATTTCCCCCCCCTAGGTGGCAAGCTGACCTCCCCGGGTAAAATGAGCTGATCATATTGACAAATGATGTCAGTGTAGTAAGGAGTTCTGGTTAGGGTGGCGTGAAGATCAAAGAGATGATCGAAGACATGAAAGGCTTGGTCAGCAGGGAGTTCACGGATGTGATTGGAATCATTGTACCATCTAACAAAGTTTGATGGTGCCATTGAGCAGAGATGGCTGTGAAAAATGGCTGATGGAAACAAGTAGGGAGCTAGAAAATCGCCAAAGGGGCTGGGAGCACTTTTGATGGGAAGAGAATGACAAATGGGGCCCCTTTTATAGACTAGGGGTGCCTCGGGTTCCGTGCATAAAGGCTCTTGATGGGAAAGACTCCAAATCTATGGCCTTGGGTGTCCAAATGAGCTACCATGAAGTGCAATTCTAAACAAAACAAGGCAAGAAACACTACATGGCAGTTTGTTGGGTCAAATTTGGTCAAGCTAGGCAAGTTCTGGCGAAATCGGGTGGCGTCGCGCGGATGGGGTCTGCGTCGCGGGCGCAGGCGCATTCGGCGCGACGGGACCCGATTTCGGGTTGATTCCACTTTTAGGACAAATTTTAGGGTGTTAGAAGATCCTAATTTGACTTTCTAGCATGATTCTGACTTAATTAGCAACTTTTATTACTTAATTTGGACATGACTTAGCTAAAATTTGGCGAAATCGGTGGGTGCCAGCGGATGGGGTCTCAGCGTCGCGGCCTTGCGCGCGGCGCGACGGGACCCGATTTCGGTCCCCTTTAAATTTTTTTTCTAATTTCCTTTTCCTATTTAATTACTTAAACATGTTTTTACACCTACTTTATATCTATTGCACAGTTTTACACAAAACTTTATATTTATAGGAAAATAATTACATTAGTTTGACAAAATTGCATCCTCAAGGGCGTTCCTTGCGGATGCGGCATAAGTGGATGTCCTTGGGCATGAGGGTCACCCTCTTGGCGTGGATCGTGAGAGGTTCCCTTCTTCGAACAAGCTGGGTGAGCTTCGGCCTCGGCTGACCACTTGCAACACCCGAAGTTGTAAGGGGCGTCACCCTATAGTCGGTGGCGTACTCGCCATTACCTCCGCGCATAAGCGGCTCAAGCGGGCCTTCCTATCAGGAGATTAGTGCTTTGTTGAAAGTGCTTAATCTCCCGAAAAACTCGGGCGTGCGGGGAATTAGGTCCATGGTGGACCTTTTTGGGCTTCTCAGTCTGTGGCGGCGGCGGCTTGGGCTGGTTCTTTGGCGGCCGGCCCCCCTCCCTTGTCCATTTGGGCGTTCGCGGCAATACCAATCATTATACCTCGTCCCACCGGCCGAAGGTATTCTTGGTATGCCTTGGCGGCTTTTGGTAAAGGCGGTCCTCCTTCAAAGCGAAGCCTCGCTTCGCCCATATACGCTTCTTTACCACCTTAGGTGGCTCGAGACCCTGCTTGGATAAGGTGGTCTTGGTTCTGCCCTTCCTCTGTTCTTCTTCCTCCTCCTCCACTTCTTCCACTGCTCCTCCTCCCGTGAGGCTCCTCGATGGCTGACGGTTCGGCGGGGACCGTCGTTCTTTCTTTTAGATCCTCGCTCCTGCCCCCGCAACTCCTCCTCCGCTCCCTCTTCCTCTGGCTGCCCTCTCCCTCGGCCACTCGGTGACCTTCTCCTTGCCCTTTTTCTTGGGAGCGCAGAAGGCCAGCTTAGATCCACTGGCTTCTTTGGGCTGCTCCTCCTCTGCTCTTCCACCCGATTATGTGGTGGCGAAGTGGCGGAGCTCGTCGGTTCTTTGTGTGCTGCCCGGCGAAGGGGCTGCTCGGCATCGTTAGTGCGACTTCGTCGGCTAGCTGCCGCTGGCTTTGGTAGGGGAAGCTCCTCTTCTCCCTTCTTGGGCGTGGGTGCTCACGGTATCTTCTTCACATGGCGTCCCATTTGCTAGGTTCGCCATCGAGTGTGGTATTTGTCACGGCTTCTGTAGGTCTGTTTGGTCCTGGCCATACTTAACGGTCTAGGAAACGGGTGGGGATAGGCTGGTCAAGAGAGAGGTGGAGGTGTAGGGTTGGAGAGAGAAAATGAGGTGTCAGGGATATTTAAAGAGGAGGGTCCCTTAGAATATTCTCCTATCATCATTACCCCTATTTATTAGCCCCCCTTTATTAATTACACCCTATTTAATAGTTATTTAATTATATACTAAAATTCGTATTATACTTGTAATTTTTCAATTTTTCCTAATGGTTTGAGGTGTTAATTATGGATTTGCGCCATTTTTCACCTGGGTCTCCGATTGGCATGATTCTTCGACCCATTTTAGGTGAAATTTGATGCAGATGCATAATTTTCACTTCAAATTTACTAGAAGATGAGTTTGACTCACTCAACCCTTCGTCTAACACTTAACCTAAATCGACCCACTACCTAGGAGAAAAATTTTTCCCCATTTCCAGCGGTTGATGGTGGAAATGTTCATTTCACACCTCTATAGGCCTGTTAGACTACTTCATGGTTATGGTCGGTGCTAGTTCTTGGTCAACCAAGAACATGGCTCTGATACCATTGTGACGCTCCCTGCTAAACATACGGGTAGCCGTATACCCGGCAGAAATCCCCCATCCGGCTCGGCAACCGCGATGGGCCCGCCGTCTACCCCGCACTCTCGAGGTAACTCTTAGTGCGGGGAGGGAAATTTCTGAAGGTGTCTTGGCGCCCTTCCCTATGGGCTCCTATAACGGTGAGGCGATAACACGTCGAGAACTAGCATAAAACATATACAAATACTACCTGGGAGGGTAGTGCATCGCATTACATAAACCAATGCATAGATGGTAATCACAAACCATAAAGCAGAGAGCTCCTACCCCGGCTCGGACTTCGTAAGGAGGGTGGCCTGGACCGGCTAGGTCTCAAGATAGAAGAGGCACCGAGTCATGGCAATGGCGAGGGCTGGGCATAGAACAATGGCTAGGGTTGACCACTCCATCCGCCCCTCTGTGCATACTTTGCGGATGGGCTAGATCGGGGCTCGGCGGGACTCTAGCCTTAGGAAACGCAATCCCATGGTATCACCCGCCGGGACTACTCCAGGTTGCATCTCCCACGGTCGATGAGGCGGGGAAGGGTTGCATCTCCCCTTCCTGGGGTCTAGGGGTGCGTGGTGGCTAGAGAATCGATGGCGACACACGATCCATACCCGACTGAACCCCCCAAAACGAGAGCCAAGCCATCACTTGCAGCTCTCGAGAGGCAGGGCAACACCATTGCCCCAGGAGGTGTCGGACCCATGCTCGGCCCACACGAAGTGACCGACCATAAGCCTAGCCCACTATGGGATCCCGAAGCCCCCACTTTCGGCGGGGATCCTCCCTCCACATTCCCTCTAGCCCGTTATCTGGTGCTGGAGTCATATCATAGCCTCCATAGCCGGTGGCCTATGCACAAAGGCATAACTAATAGGAACTAAAGGGATCTACTCTAGGAGCATACTACATATGGCCCTAGGTCTCTACCCCCTTCCCAATACAAGAGGAGCAACATGATCAACCATCATCACATAATCATCATATCATGAGAATAATCATAAGAAGAACATCTTAACCTAATCATACAACCTAACTAAGGGTTAGGGTTCATTGATTAGGGTTCAAGATGTTGAATATGGGTTCTAGGATGGCTCTACTCTAGATACAAGATACTAGCACATACGGAATGCTAATTCGGATGAGCTATCACAACTACTACCCTACATACACGCTCCCGATGCTCTCCCTCCAGATCCGGTGTGCCTCCATGGTCTTGACTCACGTGATCTTTGCTCTTGCTCCAAGAACGAGTCTACCCTGCTTTGGGGCTCTTTGCACCAGCCTATGCCTAGCGAATGATGTTCAAACTTGGGGGTTTTCGAACAAGTAGGTGAGTCTCACGGGTGCTAGGGCTTGGAAAGAGGTCTAGGGTTAGGGTTTATGCCTATATAAGTTAGGTCCACCTAGGATGCTACGTGGCACCAATCGGGTGAGTCCTGCGTGGCGGTGCCCCAATAGGTTAAGGCCACATGGATAATGGCTTAACCTATGGTTGGCTAAGTTATGAGAATAACTTGGCCATGCCCCCTAGTGCCACCCTTATGGTATACAAGGCTATGAATGATAGACTTGTATAGTGACGGATCCAGGAATATACGTATTTATAGCGTATATTCCCCTGGACCGTCACACCTAATGGTTTAGGTAACTCTAGCAAAGGCAACTCAGCAACCAACATTCAGGGTACTTCAACAACATTTAACCATACGGCCTCTACTGGTTTGACACCACTATGATGCTCCCCGGACCTATACGATGCTCCCATCGTATACATATGGGAAATCCCCTCTTCTACGATGACAATACCACCATAGAAAGGCCCTCCGTCTGACTCGGACCACTTGTGATGGCAAGTGTCCGGGTGAAGGACACGGAGGTGTCATTCGTCCCACGCCTTCGATGGGAATCCTAATAGCGGAATCGTACATACAAGGTTAGCACCTGGCAACAACACAATAAATAATATACCACCACAAAGGGTGGCCCATCATCATCAATATGAATACAACGGAATACCAACATAACAAAGGACATGCATCATAAATAAGGGCTCTACCCCAGCTCAGACTCATGGGAATCAACTGACAGTCAAGGCCTCCAGATGACAATAGATGGAATCATAACAATGGCATTGGATGGCATAGAACAATGGCTAGGGTAGTCCACTCCATCCGCCCCTCCTGTGCACACTTTGCAGATAGGCTGGAACATGCTATGGCAGGATTGTAGCCTTCCGGAGACGCAATCCCATGGAATATGAGCCAAGGGAAGGAAAGTTCTCAAGCACAAAAGAAGTCATCTGCTTTAAAGGAGATTGCCAAGAAATAGAAGTTGGAATTATTTGATGGTTTTAATAAGGATGGAGTTAAGACATAAGCTTGGATTCAGAAGGCTGAAAATTATTTTGTTGTAAGACAAGTTCCTAAGGAAGAAAACGTGGGAGTGGTGGCATTGAGCCTGACTGGGAACGCTTTAATGTGGTGGAATCGTCATAAGGCAGCACATAAGGTGACTGATGAAGAAGTCGCTTGGGAGACTTTCAAGGAACACTTCGTATCGAAATATTGTCCACCTTCTTTTCATATTATACAGATGAACAAATTCATGGAGTGTAAACAGAAAGGGCAATCCTTGGATAACTATATACAATTGGAATGACATTGTCCAAAGTTAGATTCAAAGGCAAGAATCATTCTGTTAAGCAAGCATCATTCTCTAAACTAGGTATTATAAAAGCAATAATTAGTCTTTAACTGTAGGAACTAGCTAGTCGCTTTGTGCAAGGACTAGATATGAAGCTTAAAAAATTAGTTGGATGTGATCAACTTACCTTGGAAGAAGCGGAGCACAAGGCTCGATATTTTGAGAGCATCTTTAAGGAGGAGAAGAATGCCAACTGTATGGAGCAACAAAGGGGAAATTTTCAGAGGAATTATAGCAATGAATCAAACTCTCAGGTCCATCAAACTTCTCATAATATTACTAAGTTACCTTTGAATGCAATGTCACAGATGGATGAAGAAAAGAAGAAAGTTGAATAAGTGCATGAAGGAGAATTTATGCTTTTACTGTAAGCAAAAGGGGCATAGGGCACGTTTTTGTCCTAAGAATAATAACTCAAATGCCAAAGTTCAAGGATCTCAGAATGTGGGGGGAATGAGAGCTCATCAAGCAACCCTCATGGATTTAGAGGAAGATATGCAAGTTTGTGCAGCCGTTGATTAAGGAACCGCACAGTTGCAGAAACATGTAGTGCAAGTAGAAGGTAAAATCAATGAAGTTCCTTTTAGTATTTTGATTGATACGGGAGCCACTCACAATTTTATTTCACCAAGGCTTGTCAAGTTGCTTGGATTGAATACTAACCAACAAGCCTTAAGAATGGTGAAAATGGCTGATGGTAAGCGAAAAGCTACTAGTGAGTATGTGCATGCATTAAAATTGAAAGTGCAAGGAATGCCTACAATTGCAAATTTCCATGTGCTTCAGCTAGGCTCATATGATATGATTATAGGCATGGAATGGCTTAGTGAGGTGCATGCTATAGTAGATTGTCATGAAAGAGTTGTGAGAGTAAAATCTAAGGAACATCAAGAATTATATACATTGGAAGGATTGAATAAGCAGTATTTTACTCCCCATTAGTCGCAAGCAAATCAAGAGGGCAATTAGGAAGCATGAAAGGTTGGGGTTGCGTGTACTCAAAGGGTCAAGAGAGATTAACCAAGTATACATGAATGATGTGCAGGACATCCTCGAGGAGTTCAAGGAAGTGTTTCCGGAAGAGTTGACGGAGTTACCCCCTCGAAGATATGTTGATCATGCGATTGAATTGGTTCCAGGAGCTTCTCCTCCATCAAAAGCTCCATATAGATTTGCTTTGTCAGAGTTAGTGGAATTAAAAAAATAGTTAAAAGAACTTTTAGATCAAGGATACATACAGCCTAGTATTTCACCTTTTGGTGCTCCAGTATTATTTGTTAAGGAAAAAGATGGTTCTATGCGTATGTGTGTTGATTATAGGCAATTAAATGATATCACAATTAAGAATAAGTATCCATTGCCTAGAATAGATGACTTGTTTGATCAACTTCAAGGAGCTTCATTATTTTCAAAGATAGATCTTAGATTTGGATATCACCAGATAAGAATCAAAGAGAGTGATATACCCAAAACAACTTTTTCTACAAGATATGGGCACTTTGAATTTGTGGTTATGCCTTTTGGTTTGACAAATGCACCAGCAACTTTTCAGTATCTAATGAATGATCTTTTCCGTGAATATCTTGATAAGTTTGTCCTCGTGTTCTTTGATGACATACTTATTTATTCAAAGAATTTAGAAGAGCATAGAGAACATCTGAGAATTGTTTTGGGTATTTTAAAAAGAGAAAAATTGTATGCTAAGAAAGTCAAGTGTTCATTTTGTAGCACCGAAATGGATTATTTAGGTCATATTGTTTCGGCATAAGGAATTAAACCGGGCCCAAAAAAGGTTGAGGCAGTAAGAGAATGGCCAGTTCCTAAAAACCCAAAACACGTGCGCTCATTTTTAGGACTTGCAAGGTTCTATAGAAAATTTATCAAAAGTTTCTCTACAATAGCAAGTCCCTTGACAATGCTTACAAAATCAAATATTGCTTTTCAATGGAATGAGAAATGTGAGAAAGCTTTCAGAGAATTAAAAGAGAAGTTGATAAATGCTCCTGTTTTAAAAGTGGCAGATCCGAGTAAGAAGTATCAGGTTATGACAAATGCTAGTGGGGAAGGGACAGGAGCTGTATTGATGCAAGATAGGCATGTATGTGCATATATTTCTCATGAGCTTGAACGGTGCGAACGAAATTATCCCACCCATGATCAGGAACTATTGGCAATTGTGCATGCACTTAGAGCTTGGAGACATTACCTATTAGGGAATCATTTTGAGGTCCATACTGACCATGCTAGCCTTGCGTGCTTTATGAAGCAACCTAATTTGAATTTGAGACAGCGTAGGTGGATAGAATTTCTTCAAGAGTATGACTTTCAAATTAATTATAAAACGGGCAGTACGAATGTCGTTGCAGACGCTTTGCCTAGACTTCCAGCTTGTTATGCAATAACGATGATTACAACAGATTGGTTGGATGAGGTGAAAAATACTATTGCTGCAATAGATCACATTAAAAAGAAGATACTAAATGAATGTCATGATGCAGTAATATCACAAGGTTTCATAAGACATATCACAAGGTAAAGAGAAGTTTCTTTTGGCCAGGATTAAAAGATTATGTCCGTAAGTACATCCAAAATTGTGTGATGTGTTTACGTGTTAAGGCCGAACAGATTAGGGGCACTGGCCTTTTCCAGCCGTTACCTATTCTATCAGCATGGATTTCATAGTAGGATTGCCAAGAACACAAACAGGAAAGGATGCTATTCTTGTGGTGATTGACAGGTTAACTAGACATGCTCACTTCTTTCTAGTTAGAAAAACAATAACAGCGACGGAAACTGCTAATATCTTTATTCATGACATCTTTCGTTTACATGGCATTCCTACAAGTATTGTTTTAGATAGAGATCCAAGGTTTACTAGTAAGTTTTGGACCGTTTTTTCAAAGGGAGTTGGAACTCAATTGCAGATGAGCCTGACCTATCACCCGGCCCGATGGGCAAACAGAAAGAGTAAATAGGGTTCTTGAGGATATGTTGCGGATGTACTGTCAAAGAAATGGGAAGGATTGTTACCTTTAGCAAAGTTTGCTTAGAATAATTCTAAACAAGAATCTATAGGAATGACACCTTTTGAAGCACTTTACGGACAGATTGTTATGCCCCAATAAATTGGTATGATCCCATGGTTAAATCCGAAATTTCTAGAGGATGTTGGAGGAATATGCGGATAAAGAGCGACATATATAAGAAGCAAAGGCTAGCAGAAACACAACATAGATAGAAGCAATTTGTAGACAAGCATAGAATACATAGGAAATTCAAGGTGGGAGACCTTGTATATCTTCGTGTCAAACCAAAGAAAAGTCAGCTCAAAATTGAAAAATGTAGCAAACTTGCTCCAAGATATGCTGGTCCTTTCAAAATCATTAAAAGGATGGGGAACCTAGCCTACCAATTAGAGCTGCCACCACATGTAAAGATTCACGATGGTTTTCATGTCAGTTTATTAAAACCCTCTTTACATAATGGAGATCAAGTGCTTCCAGATTTGCAATTAATCCAGGAGAATAACATCTTTGAAGTAATGCCAAATATTGCAGTATCGGGAACGGAAGCTGCGTAGTAGAACGATCAAAGAAATCCTTCTACAATGGGCGGATTACCCTATAGAGGATGCAACATGGATGGAGTTAAACGAGGCCCAAAGCAAAATATGCTAAAGATTTTCCGAACCTTTTTCAATCTATATCATGCCATGGAATAAGGCTATCTAAAAGATGTATCAAACTTATTAAGTATAAAAAATACATGAAGTCGTGGAGGAGTATATTTCGTAATAATGTGATGTGAGTTTTATTCAACGAGGATGTCGAATCCTAAAGGGGATAAGAATGTGATGTGAGTTTTATTATGAATAAGGGGTGATGTGGCAATGAAATAATGGAAGGAAGATAGAATTAGGAAAAGGGGAGAACGGGAGAAAGAGGAAGAAGGGAGAGATCTCGGAGTGATAAGAAAAGAGAGAGAGAGAGAGATAAACAGTGATTGAAGAAGCGATTTGAGGTAAGATTAACCTGATGTTTGTTTAAGAAAAGGGGGAATCCATCTTAAGAGCAGGGTAACTATGGGCTGCAGTATCAGAGAAAACAGAGACTGTCTTATAAATTTCGATTCTTCATTCCTGCTTTAAAAAAAAAACGGCATGGCCTAGAATCCTAGGCCACGCATCAGTTCCAGTCAATCCATCCACTGTCTTATCAATCCAATTATTTGAATATGCATTCAAATCTGGTACCTACAATCTTTTAGTCTCGTTACTTATTTCCATAGGACATAAGCCATTTGTATTGAAAAGAAACCTTAAACCTTTGTGTCATGTGATCAAAGAATAGAAATACTAGATCTGGATAACCATATGTTTTTTTTTTTTTTTTTGAAGGACGTCAAGCTTTATTCACCAACTAGAAACCAGAGCAACATAAATGCAAAGACAGGATTATAACCCCAGTGGACAAACCGATCCAACTGAGCACAACCACCTGCCTATGCAAAAGAATGAATCTGAAGGTAAGTATGCCAGATCAGTACTTTCTTCTCTTGATCAAGAGAAGAACAATTGTAAGCCATAACAATTTTATCTTGCACCCACTGAAGAACAACCTCATCTGCAGTATCTATGCCCTTAAAGATAAACAACCTCCTTCTCTTCCAGATTGACCATAAAAGCTAGCCACATGCGAGATGAAAAGCTCGTTTTCGTTGTTTGGGCCAAGCATCAGGATAGATAGCAAGCAAAATTTGCTGGCTAGATCGAGACGTGCCAAAAAGGGTCAACAACCAAGACCATGCCTGCCGAAGCCTCTCACACAAGAAAAAACAATGCTCAATACTCTCAACCCTTTGCGGCAAAAGGGGAGAGCTCGAAATCCGATTATCCATTTTATGGACTAACACGTTGACTCACGAGGCATCTATGGATCACTTGCCACCACAAAACTACTACTTTGGGGTGAAGCAGCTTATCCCATACCCATATCCAAACACTTTTCCATTGTGGCTGAGGGACCTGAAGATGCCATCTATTAGATGGAGGCAGGATTTCAGAATGCACAAGCAATTTATACACAGAAGACACAAGAAATTTGGATATCCTGATGGCAACCCCATATGACTACCTCAATCTGTGGACCAGAATCCTGTGGCAACAATGCAGCAATATGATTCCAGATTACTCTGTCCCATCTGTACAACAAGAACTTTGTTCTAAATGCTTCCCATGACATGAGATGATCAGACTCATACCAAGCTGCAATAGTATTGATACCAGCTGCTACCCATCGTCGTTGTGTCTTTGGATGAACAACCACACTTAGAGGCACATTCTCTGGAGTGTCCTGCAAAGGAATCCACCAGCATGGAGTGGACAACTGAAGACATGCCTCAGGATTAATATGGAAAAGAGACGGCGGTGTCCCAAGCCCAAAGCAACCCCTTTAGAAAGGGAGAAGCATTAGGAAACGGATGCATATGATAAAGCAAAGCCCAAGGAAGGAGGGGCTTAATGGAGGCCTTATGAAATGGGAGACAATCTGAATCGATTTGCACCAACAACCTCGGGCCAGGAGAATCGTCCTTACCAATGAAAATCCTCCAAATGAACTTTGATATCATCACCTTGCTTTGGAGGTGAAAATCCAACATACCAAGACCACCGGTGCCTTAGGTCTAATGCATTTCGCCCAAGCTACCTTGACCACTTTCTCCTAACTCATTTCCACCCCAAATAAAATTTCTCGACGATCGCACAATCTCCTCCATCTTACACTTGCGGAGCTAGTAAAAGCGAGACGCCATGTAGACATGAGTATTACTAAGGACACATTTAGCCACGGTGATTCTCTAGGGCATGGCCGGTTTAAATTTGTATTCCACCAAAACAAGTGCTTTTGCAACCCACTAATGATTTCATCCCAAGCATCGGGCGTAGAGGCGTGAATTCCAACTGGGATACCAAGCAACTTTGTGGTATTGCCATGCAGAAGAATCTTCCAAGGATAGTCCAAAATACAGGGAGGGATGGGACTGTCCAACGTCCACAAAGCTGTACATTTTTGCCACCCTACAAGAACTCCTGATGCTAAGGAGAATGTGTCTAATAATAGCTTAGCATTACGAAGATTCTCAGCCTCGGCAATTAGGAACAAAAAAGTGTCATCGGCATATTGGTTACATACCTCTTGAGAACCATCGTCCATTGGGAGGCCTTGAATAACGCCATCTTGGGTAGCCACGGAGAAGAGCTGGGACAAGACTTCTGCCACAATTGTGAAAAGCAAGGGTGCTAAGGGACAACCCTGTCGAATTCCTCTACCCACTACAAAAATATCCGATGGCTCGCCTCAAAAAAAAGGCGATGATCTGGCTGATGTATGGAGCTTCATGACATTCCTTGTGAATGACTCCCCAAACCCAAGTGCAAGAAGACACTTCTCCAAGAAGCCCCAATCAACACTATCGTAGGCTTTAGCAAAATCAAGCTTAAGATACACTGCTCTATGACCCTGAAACCGGGCCCAATATATTCCTTCATATGCAGCAGCCCACGTTGTTGAGAATACAACGGCGAGGGAGAAAGCCAGATTGTGTTGAATTGAGATAGCGTCGGCCAAGATGTCTCGGACTCTTTACGCCAATGTCTTAGCAAAGATCTTGTACACAGAGGAAAGCAATGTAATAGGTCGCCCAAATCGAAATAGTCTTGGGTTCCTTGTTCTTTGGAATGAGAGAGATACAACTTGTATTCAAAATCTTATCAAGGCTCCTAAATCTCGAAACTCACAAAAGGCATCATATATGTCATCCTCCAACCGGTCAAAGACTTCCGAAAAGAATTCAATAGGAAAGCCATCAAGACCAGGGCATTTATCCCTTTTCAAGAGAGCCACGTTGCTTTTAAGTCCTCCTTCACAATATTAGACTCAAGAAGCAACCTCGCTCTTCAGAAACAATGCGACGCACCTTAGTCAACCTGACCAATTGCATGTCCTTCCGAAGGGCAATGGGTGTCGTGCAAAGAATGAAGAAAAGTGATGATGAAGATATTGCTTAAGATTCACCGGATCGGAGATAAGAGCACCATCCGGCAGCACCAAAGAATGTATAGAAGTGGCGAAGTTTCCTTCTTCTTGCGGCGCATAAAAAGAACCGGGTACATCTATCACCGATCCTTGAACCTTCGCAACCACGCCTTCACTTTGGCCAAGAACTTTTACGGTTTCTATAGCCTTGATCTGAGATAATAACTCCTTTTCTCGACTCCATTAGTATGTATAGGAGCGCCGAGTACTTCTAATTCACGGTACAATGCGGTCAATAGCCCTCTAGCTTCGGATAGACTCGACTCTCCCATATTCTTTTGCAAATGACTTCACTTTGCGGAACAATTTTGCAACAACCCCTTTACATGCCCCTACGAGGTGAGAAGGCCCGAGACCAAGCCCGACTACTGACCAACTTTGAACTCATCATCCTCCGGTACTTGCAATTAAGCTTAAAGTAGGTCTGGTAGGTCGATGACAATTAGCCACATCATTAGTTAGAAGTTGTGGATTATGATCGACCACTGAGCTATCGAGAAGATTTGGTAAATTTAAAATCCGCTAAGCCGAGCAGCAATTTGCACAAGTATTAAAGTATCCTCTATCATGCCTTGCATAAGCTTTCTGCCAGCTCTGTCCAACCATTACACCACGTAAAGGACTGATCACCATCAATCTCCATAAGCTGACCATCATGTAAAAGGCGTAGCCATTGCTCTCGCTCGAATCCTTGCACCACTTCAGAGCCGCGACCACTTCTATCTCTTTCCAACTCGACCATATTGAAGTCGCCAACGAGCAACCATGCAACATTCTGTCCAAGCTGGAGAACTTTACTCCTCAGAGTTGCCCACAAAGCACCACGCTGACGAGGTACATAAACATTGAGAACCATTTCCCCTAGCCTCTATATGACCAGATATCTTGAAGTGTAGAAATAATCTCATTGATAAAATAGTAACAATATGAAAAGTTTTATGGTTGTTTCAGTTTAAAGCATGCATTTATCACTCACTGGTTATTTAAATTCGGTTTTTTTAAGAGCAGACAAGTAATTTGGACAATATAGTCTGATAAATCGATTTTTAAGAGATACATCATAATGTCTCATGGAGTCTTTTACTATATGTTATGCATGGAGTATAGGTACAAAGCCACTAAGGGTCAATATGCCTATGCTTGTCTACTTGCATCAAAATGAATGGTGTATAATACCTACCACGAATTTGTAAAAAAGCATACGTACAAGTGAGAAGATAATTTGGTAAAGCATTTACAGCATATGCCCATTTTGGGAATGATTATGTTCTTGCATTCTTAAAGCATGTTATCAATTAATCATAGGAAAAAGAGAGAAAAAAAACTTCCTTAAGTTACAAAATAAAGATGGACCATTCAAGATGCTAAATCAAAATATCCCATATGTTTTCAGTAAAATGCCAGTTTGATACTTGGGCAAATACATTAGTTACCATAGGTCTACAAAAGCTACTGCCAGTCAAATGTATTTGGCCAGCCTATCATAATAGAAACTTCATGGTATTCTAAATGAAGGGGAAAGCGTATACAGAACATTCAGAAAATCACTGTTTTGTTACCAGGAAAGTTTTGAGCAGCAAGACAATAAAGGAGGAAGTTCTAGTTACCACCTGATAGATCAGGGTTTCAAGAAAGTAAACCATAAAAATTTGCTTCAGTCATCATTGTCTCTTTCATTCAGAAAAGTGTATAATCCCATCGGTCTCCAGAAACAACCACGGTCTTCAAGCATAGCAGAAACAAAAAATGACAAAGGTAGGGGAAGCTCGGTATCTGCAGCCAATCAATCATGACATTAGCACTGGAGTGGTAAAGCATGAAGGGCCAAAAGGTACAATGAGACTTCCCGGTTTATCACCGTTCAACCTTTGTAACCTTTTGCCCTGCATGTTTGAAGAACAAGGTGAATACAGGAGCTTGGCAAAATATACCATGCATTCTTTTCTGAGAAATGAACTAGGAAAGCGAGAAATGCATAAGAGTATGTATGTGAGACAGAGTTAGTGTTTATTTAATAGAGTAAACCTGATTTAAAGTATAGGAACACAGGGCAGAGTTCGCTGATCCTTCAGACCGGTGTATATTCCAGAAAACCTCATGTATTAGATTTCCATTTCAAATATGAATATGTTACCTGAAGGTCTTCTTGATCAGAAGAATAGTCTTCGTCCTGCTGAGTTTCGGGTATGGATAGCTCGATAGTAGAGTCTTTGTCATGTAATTCACTGTGCTGGCTGCTGGAACTGCCACTTTGCTTCTTGTTACCAGTAAATGCCTTATTACCACAAGCATTTCTTTTCTGCCCATAGTTGCCTTTGTAATCAGCCATGGTTTTATTATACTCAGCACATTCAGAGTCGGTCATGCAAGCAACAAATTCGGCCTGTAAGCGTTCTTCCCTCAGTGCATCTTCATCTGAACTTGAAGTATAAGGGTTTTGGTGCGAATCTAAGTATTCTATTTTTGGGACACCTATATTATCCACAGTTCTAATTTAGCACTATGAAGTATCGAGGCTATTCTTGATGCGTATTTAAGATGCATGAAGTACAATCATCGAATGAGGCGTGTTTAAGACTTAGGTTAGATTTGAAGAGCCGAGATCTTACCGGCTTCTGGGAGAACTATCCGTTTATTGCCTTTGCCGCCTCACTAGGAGTGTTAGATAACATAAGATAGAATCGATCCTCCATATCTCAGGGTCTGCCGGAATCGTGAGAGAAGTCCAAATCTGGTTAGGTCTACTGTGCGATGTGTCTTAGTTCCCAGTCTACGTGGCAGTTCTGCTAACTAGCAACATGATTTTAGAGTAAGATGTGAATATCTGCTAAAGCTCATTTGAGAAAATAAAAAAATCCTCCACCCATTTGGGTGTACATTAGAGTTGCAATATTAATTTACATCTATTAGTCTGCACCACTAGATTTAGATCAGTGTGTTCATGGGGTCAATTATCCCAAGATGTATTGGTTATGCTTTGATATTAATACTAAGATCAAGGATATTTCCAACATTGGATTCAGCCTCAGTGTATGGATAGGTGTATGGATAGGCAGTAGGCCACTACAAATGTTATAGAACAGTGGTGTATTCACTCAAGTATGTTTGTGCCTTAATCAAGGAGCATAAATATTTCCTAATAGAAATATTAGTCATTTGTCGAACTTCAAGTATTCAGTCTGACCATGGTATCAGTTTTGTCAAATTGTCTTCATGCCTAGCATGAGAGGTTCTGGACAAGATAGTGTTAAATTAATCATTTAAAAAAAAAAACCCAGACAGCACTAGCCTTGACATAAGCCTTACTAGCCGCCTCTACATACCTTAATCAATCCCTTGGTACTGTTATCATCCCAACCTAAGCCGAGCTAACTTAGACTGGCACATCTGTTTCCCTGGATTTTTATTTTATAATTTTAACGTTTGCATAATGCATATTTTAAATCTTGAAAGTCATTTCCCATACTCATGGACAATTATCAGTCAACTATAAGCACACAGGATAATTAACAAGATAAACTTTTATACAGATCAGGAAAACATCCAAATGAGTGTCCAATGACCAAATGATACCTTAGAATTGAACCTCAAGTAAAAACTTACAAATGATAATATTTCTTCATGTCCATCCACTTTGTAATAAAGATCAGAGTCAAAGTATCCAAAGGGGACCAATATATTATTTGCATAAGCAACATAATAGTAAATATTTCAGACCTTTCCATAGAATAAGAAATAATCATTTTTATCCCATGTCTTTTGGTATAGTAATCAATCTTCCTTATCTTTGAATTACTCAACCAGGCAGAAGAACTCGTAAGGTGTCTTGTTCTGGAATGGAGAGCAAAACCTCCTTCAACTTACATATAAGATGTTTTTGCTAAGACCCATATGTAGAACAATGCCAAGCGTAATGTGTGAAAATACATACCTTGCTCTTCAAACAAACTAGTTTTGAAATTCGTGCCACAATTGTTGTTCCAAGGCCCATGTATAAGTAATTGGATATTTACATTTATTAATGTATATATAAAAAAAAAAAAACTGTAGACAACACTAGCCTTGACATAAGCCTTACTAGCCGCCTCTACATACCTTAGTCAATCCCTTGGTACTAAAAAAAAAAAAAAAAAACACATGAATAGCTGGGTTCTTCGGTGAGCCCAAGGGCCGAAATGCTTACTTACCCATTTTCGGATCTGGTAGATCCCCTTGGAACCATTTCATGGTGCAGGGCAAGCCATCAGGGCTCCTCAATCTTCCCAATTAAAATCGAGGCGTCGGATAACTTAACAAATGCTTCATTATTCATAGGGCTGCTAGGTTAGATCTAATAGTAACAGGTGTACAAGATTAAGGAAGATCCGGCACAAATAGACACAAAGAAGAAAAAATAGATGCAAACACAGGAAACAAGGGTTAGATATGTGAGAAAACAGAATCAGCTCCAAATCATGAATCGATGGGTTCCTGGAGCCCACACTACTGAAATTCCTGCCAAAATCCTTGCCGAAATTCCTAGTTCTAGTCCTTGATGCTATGGATTCCGTGGGGAATCCTTTTCCGATAGAAAAGCAGGGCCGCAAGGGTTAGATATGTGCCCGTTAGGTCTCATGCGTTTAAATAGAACCAGCAAGGGTGACCCACCCAATCGGGTGATGCCACATCATCACCCATTAATAAGTTTAATTTATTTCTAGGTTTAGACATGTCATAAACATAAGAATGGTTGGGCATCATTTGAATAAAAGATAAATCATCAAGCATGAATATCTTGTTAACATAGAGCCGCACATGTTCTAGTGATAGTAATCATTAACAATGTTTTGTTTAATAAAGAACTTATGATTGCATACTTTAGGATGAGGTTACACTTGGGATTTTTCTATGGAAGATATTGCATTAGATCTTGTAAGTAGACACACGTTAGTAAATATCCTTTTGCGAATTAGTATATCCATTAAAAATATTGGAAATCGCCCCAACACATAACCAACATTGACATTAATTAACATAACCATTGGGTCCAACACATTTAAATTAAAATCCCCCTTAAACCCCCTTTGGTTTGGGTGCATATTCACCACGGGGGTGACTCTCAGAACAACGATTTGTTGGATAGGCATATTCACCCCTTATTCCTTAATCTATACCGTGCATGCGTAAAGTTCCTCGTTTGTGGGGTATGCAAGTACAAAATTTGCTATCTTTGTATAATAAGATTAAGCAAAATACTATAAGATTTCAAGCGGAATACTATATGGTGTTGATTTAAATGCGTGCAAAAATACAATTATGAGGGCTCTCACGCCCCACGTCACCCCGTGTGAATATGCACCCAAACCAAAGGGGGTTTAAGGGGATTTTAATTTAAATGTGTTGGACCCAATGGTTATGTTAATTAATGTCAATGGTGGTTATGTGTTGGTTGTTAATGTCAATGGTTGTTATGTGTTGGGGATTTAATTTTTATATGTTGGATGTTAATGGTTTGTGTTGCAAAATTTTTTTTGGCCTTCGGAGGCCTTAGGGGACATCCCATTATTGCGAAAGTCATAAAGTTTACAACACAAAGAAAACCCTCTGTTATTATGCTACATATTGTTACTTCGCTACAACTATTTCTCTTTCACAATGACCACCATTGTTTTCAATCCATATGATTTTGGATGCTCCATCTCTAGCTTAAAAGGTAATGCATGATTCACCTTACGGTTCGATTAAAGTTCCAAACCTACAATATAAATGTATTCTTGTGGCCTTTGTTTTGACTGTCTGCGTGACATGGAAAAGGCGTGGAATAATCCGCTGTTGTGTGCATAAGAATCCGTTTGTTGATTGAAGCTAAAAAGGTTTGCTATGAACAATCAGGAAGCCGAGAAATATCCAAGAGTTGAAAGCAAGCGGAGGGCCTAAACTTGAATATGCAGCAAATCATAGGAAGGAAACAAAAGGGGGTTTTGCAGCACTACATTGTAGAATCAGGAAACCAATACCTTGTAAAAAAACATTATGCTAACTGAAGAAGCACACACATGCACACATGCACATGCACTTGCACTTGCACATGCATATGAACATGCACATGCACACACATGCACATGCATGTGCACATGCACACACATGCACATGCATGTGCACATGCACATGCACACACTTGCATAGTGTTCATGCACAAACACATGCAGAGAAAGACAACAACCCTCGGATTTTTCCAACCAACGAAAATCAACGGCCCATAAAGGGTGCACTCTAGAAATACTATTTAGTACACCTCAACGAATACAACAACGAAATCATAGAAAAACCATATGAAAAAGCATATAAAAATCTAAAAGTAACCCCCTGTTATTATGCTACATATTGCACCTTGGTCTGCCCACAACTCTCCAGGAAGAATAAGCAGAAACCAAGGCCGCGAGTGTCAAGTACTCAGCACTAGCGAGTGGGGCACGTGCACAAGCTCACAGTCACCGGGACTTCGACCTTGTGGTCACGTCGAGTTGCTTCCAGGTGAAGGTTATTTCCTTGAGTTAAGACCATAGCTTAAGGAGACCGCAACATATTATTTGGGGTTCTGGCTAACGACGTGTAGGTTCTGCACCCGTGGGATCTTGAGCATGATGTAAAGTAATCTAGTAACGACAGGTATCGTGCGAAGGACCATCACATGTCATGTATCTAGATTGGACAAACGAGGTTGGCCATCCGATTGGGCAACCGAGATTTAATCTTTTAGATGGTGTAGATTCCTTTACATGGATTTTCAAATGGGAACTACAATGACTTTTGCATATATTAATTGCAAACTATACAACTTACTAATGTATCCAATTTGTGTTGGTATATGCAGCTCGCTTCCATTATACTATGGAATACGAACCTATATCAAGTGTACTATCAATAGGAACATGCTTTTACACCAAAAATTGTTACAATGTGTGTGCAGCAAAGTCAAGGCCATAACCAAAAATTTTCACCAAGTTATTCGCAGTTGCTAATGCTAGATTTTTATGTCTTGCAGACTTTGCCATGCATGAAGATGAAAAAGGAAATGCTTCTATTTAAAATTGACGATTATATTGGATTATGCTATTATTCAAAATTTTGAAATTTTGGAATGACTAGTCCAAAGTAATTTGTGTCTTTTGAGGTGGACCAAATGTCCAAATCAATGGTTCACGATCAATTATGTCATCGGCGCCATTGAGGATCAATGTCATGCCCTCCAGATCTGCCCAGCGTTTGCCCATATCTGAGAACGATATGCTCGATTACTAGTCCACGCCGGCCCGTTCCATCGATTATTGACTACTGGCGTCAGTGGGTTTGTTGGGGTCATACCTCCGAGGGAGGTTATGGATGCGCGGACTCGGATTGTGTCCTCGGGCGGTATTGAACTGTCCTATACAATTTATGCAGTGTGCAAAGATACTTATTCTTGCTAAGGTTTTTCCCTCGAAAACCCTTCGGGACGGGGTTTTTTTAATCCTGTCAGTAATACGCTTGCTGCTCTCTTTTTGTTTGGGTCCCATAGGCCAATTGGTCTCCGTGGACGCTAAAAAATCTATTCTATTCTTAAATTTCAATGTTTTCTATTTGTTTATATTTCTTTCTTTTAAATTCTTTCATCACAAACAACTAAATTGCATGTCATATGTTTTTAAATTCATGTCCCTGATTTGTCCAAATCGCTATAATGGTATTGGATGTTGAGCCGGCTTATTCGAATCTCCACCCTAAACAATTATGCAATCAATTTAACCAAATCGATAAACTTTATAAAAATAATTGTAAGCATCAAATGGAACCAACAACATATAATAACATTAAAAATGTATTAATTTAAACATCAACAAGCTTGAACTATTGTCCACTTGCTTGAGAACTAGGACTAATTTTTGCCACAAGAAATGTGTTGGGTGTTTGTCCTAGTGGTAACACACTAGTTTTTGCAATTATAAGTCTCGAGTTTGAGACCGCCAAGAATCGCACCATGAACTGTTGGGTGTCAAAACCCATAGACGCAATGTAAAGTGGTTGGGGGTAGGGCCCAACTGAGCAATGTAGTTCACATGTCCAGTTGGATGCTGCCTAGTGGCGTGACGTTAAAATACTATCTATCTTATTCTTGATGCAAAATTGCATTTCATTTCTTCCCATACCCAGTAATTTCCTCCATTCTATAGAGAAAACTAGGCCTTACATCTAATATTTGTTAGTCTTGCTCTTAAAAAACCCATTCAGTTCAATTCAATTCAATTCTTAAGCCCATCAATTTAATTGTCATTTGTAGTTTAAATAATCTTGTCACCATGACTTGCCTTAACAATTTGGCAATTTTTTCTAGTTGGTTATATCTATCAACTTCGCATGAATTTGATTTATCCTCATGCAAAGAGATTAGATAATCCCATCCCCTTTTGTTTTTCTTTTGAAGGACGTCAAACTTCATTAAAAGCCCAAGCCAAAGACATATAAAACTACACAAAGAGATTAAAATCTCGTGGATAATCATGATCCATCGAGTAGGACCACGAGTATGCATCCCCCAAAATATTCTCAAAGATCAAATGTAAATACCGCGAGAGCAAGCGAAGAACAATGGCAGTCCTATCATTTTTTGCCTTAATTCATCTTATCTTATCTTATTATGTCTGAGTACATTCTTGTAACTATTTTGAATTGAATGCTTTCTTCTCTTCTAGCTATTGATCATTATGTCCAATGTTGACATTTTACGATATGGTCTTTGATGCCTCATTCAGTCATCGTATAGCTTAAAGATCATGGCATTATGAGTGTGTCTTGTTTGATACTGAAGACATTGGTATTCAAGAGAAAACATTACTTGAGGAAATTATCAAGTCAGTTGTTAGTTAGAACTTGCATGGAACATCCAAGTGCCTGGCTTTGGGGTCAGTTTGAAGGATGTATCAAGCTAAGGCTTTCATTTTGTACATGTAGTACGGATCTAGATTAGTTGATAACTAGCATGTGTATTAAATATCTTTAATGTACATATATGCTTTAGGATCTAAGAATTGATGTACATGGACTTCCTTTCTTGATTGTTCCATGGATTAGGATTGAAATTAGTGAGCTTGTATTGGACAATAGGTCAATGGGAGTATTGGACAATTATGCTATTCAAAATTGAAAGTGATGAACACTAAATTATAAAAGCTTTGCTTCATTTTCATGATGATAGAAACATGAGAGAATCCCAACTCTCTTTCATTGATGTCGGGACTGCCCATCTTTTCCACTCTTCATTACACTATTTTCTTTGCCCCAAGCTTGCATTACTGCTGATTATTTTATTTTGAGGAAAAGAACATCACACTTTTGAATATTAAGGCAATAATTAATAGAGAAGAGTCATTGCTACCTCAGATAGTGAGTATTTTCCTAAAAGCGAAGCCCATTATGCCATCCTTTATGTTGTTGTCACGATAGTAAATTGCTTATTTTGACAAATAATCAATCCTCTTAGAATGCCAAAAGTTTTAATAAGATGGAAATATTTCGGATTGGGATATGGCATAGAGAATAGAGCCCATCTGCAACAATGACATGGAATGAGACTCTTCTTTGCCGGATTACCTTGTACGAGCACGTTCGATCGAAATTTTGAAACACAAACTGCATCATTGACTATAATAGAACATAACATGAATAATATCTGAGCACATGCAAGCAAAGGCCTCTCCTCCAGCAAAAGCCTAGTCTGTATACACCACAATCTTATCTTTAAAAAAACCCACCACAATCTTACCTTTAAAAATCGTACTGCAAGATATTTGCTTACAAAACTCCTAGGTTCCTTTGTGAGTTCCATGAGATGGGATATGAACTCGGCAATAGCCATGGTCTTTAAAATTTTGCTTACTTTAAGCGATGTATCGGTGAAGTTTTTGCCTCATTAAGCAATCCAATTGCATGGTTGCTAATTTCATCGATCCGACTGCGAATGCTATATATGATTGGAAGGCGATGCCCAATCGATTACTCTAGTAAATATAGAAAGAAAACATCTTGAATTAACACACATGCATTAAAAAGTCATAAATCGGAGAGAAAAAAAAGCAAAAGAGAGCCGGCTTATCTGGACCGTCTAACTTTTTAATTAAATCTGAGCCACCCAATTTTGGTCGTGATTGATAATAAACATACACTATAATTTTATTATATAGAGTATCTATGCATGACTACATATACTTGAGGTTCTAGATGCGTGTCTTCAATTGTTGAGCCATCATCAGTCACTATGATACAAACTTACTTAATATTAGCTGTCTAGTAACATCGTTATTGTAAAGGTTTTTCTCTTGAAAACCTTTCGAGGTAAGGTTTTTTAATCCTAGTAGTAATAGTTGTACTAGCCCATTGTATGTGTCCAATGGACTTTTGGTCTTCCTGATGTAAAAATACCTATTTAATTCTATTCTATTCTAGTAGTACTATGTTCTTATGTTGATATTTGGGATCACATCAAGGCAAGTAGGAGTGTATTCCTGTAAGATCTTTGAACTATTCTTGCTCAGAATGACAAATAGCCTCATAAAACCTGTAGAATCAAATTATGGATTGTGTTGACGTAGTAGAATGGCATGGGGTCAGCCATTCTTGCTGCCCCCATGACCTGCATAATTAGGTCGCGCTTACACAGCGCTCCTTGATTCTGCAGGTCATGGGGGCAAGCAAGAATGGCTTCCCCATGCCATTCTATGACATCAAGTTATTGCAATGGGTGTTGATTTTGTCGTGTTTGAGTGGATTTCTTGAATAAAAAGTTTTGGAATGTTGCATAGATTGTGATAATGTATCCTAAATAAAACAAAATGTGAAGTACATAAAAAAAATGCAAATGAATGAAGTTTTGGTGTGTTGCATAGATTGTTATAATGTAGTGTAAATAAAGTACAGATGAATGAAATAAAGCATGTGAAAATGATGGGGCAACAAAACAATAAGTGCATCCTTGACGGTGCTGCTAATGTATCATAAATAAATAAAGTATAAAGTACATAATCAAGTGCATGAACAAGGCGCTCCCTGATTCTGCAGGTCATGGGGGCATCAAGAATGGTGACCTCATGCCATTCTCCATGACATCAAGGTATTGCAATGGGTATTGCTTTTGGCATGTTTGAGTGGATTTCTTGAAGAAAAAGTTTTGGAATGTTGCATAGATTGTGATAATGTATCCTAAATAAAACAAGATGCGAAGTACATAAAACAAAATGCAAATGAATGAAGCTTTGGTGTGTTGCATAGATTGTCATAATGTAGTGTAAATAAAGTACAGATGAATGAAATAAAGCATGTGAAAATGATGGTGCGACAAAACAATAAGTGCATCCTTGACGGTGCCGCTAATGTAGCATAAATAAATAAATAAAGTATAAAGTACATAAACAAGTGCATGGAAAAACAGTTGTAGATATACTTGTGGCTGAAAAAATAGTTGTAGATAGTGATTTGTTGCCCCCGGACGCAATTCATATCGATCTTTATGTGCCACATTCTTTATATCTGATGTTCCTTATTTCTATGATTGCATCTTTTCAAAAAAGTCTACAACAATGTTCCCTGGGAAATGCAAAAAAAAAAGGTTGTCCTTCGCAAGAAAAGGAACAAAATTGAAGCTATTAGATATTTAGATAGGTGAAGATGCAAAACATTACCCTATCATGAATGGAAAAAAAAGAGAAGAGACAACAAGAAACTATGTGCTTGAAAAACAGTTGTAGGTGTAGCTGTAAATAGTGATTTTTTCTTGGATGCAATTCATATCTGTCTTTAAATGCCAAATTCTTTATATTTGCTATTTATTTTTTCTATAATTGCATCCTTCTAAAAACTCTACAAAAATGCTCTTTAGGAAATGCAGAAAACGATTTGTCCTTTGCAAGAGAAGAAACAAAATGATAGCTATTAGATGTCTAGATAGGCCGGAAGATGATAAAAACTAACCTGTCATGAAAGGAAAAAAAAAGAAAGAAAAAAAAAAGAGACAATAGGATAGGATAATGCCAAGTTAGCAAAATGTTTGAGAAGAGAGGATATCGCTGAAGTTAAATCGAGGGAGGAGTTGTGAATGGAAAGAAGAAGAAAGAGGGGAAGTGGGTTCCTATCTTTCAGTGTACAACAATACGATGGATGTGTATCAAGTGAAAGTTGGGGTGGATGAGGCAGCACTTAAGATTGTGAACATAGTTCTTGGAGTGGTAGGGGCGTGGCGGACTCTGCCGGGGATGGTAGCGAGGATTCTCCGCGCATTGGTCGCTAATGGGGTGGTGAGTGTGTTTGGAGTGTCAACCAGCACCCTTGTAGCCATCATCTCCATTGCATCCTCCTCGCTAGTTTCACCATTGTCATGAGATGCACTTTCGGTTTTGCCACCCGGCATGACCATCTTCATTACAGATAAGCTCCAAAAGAGGAGGAGTTAAATTCGAAATCAAACGGTATGCGTTACTGCGCATACTGACATAACTTAACTAATTATGTTCTTCATTGTTAATTTGTCATTAATAAATCTGTATTTTGGTTGCACATGGAAAAAGGAATCGTTTGGAAAGTATACCCTGTCATTATGGAGGCAGGCTTGCTGCAGAAGGGTCCGCCCCAATCCAAACAACTCGGAAGAGGTTCTGATGGATGAATTGTACATGCGGCCCATCTTTATCGGAGCCACAGACGGATCCACCTTGGAACACAACATGATGTATTGGATAGAGAAATGGAGCCACGAGAATTTGACACATGTCACCGTGAGCAACTCTTCTAGAAGCTCCATCGACTATGCAGAAGCCCAATTTCTAGCCGACATATATACTTCCACCATCGACTGGAAGAAAATGGCTGAGGATGCTGGCCTCCACCATCGAAAACTGCAGGAGATGGAGACAGGTGATAGCTAGGCTTCCAACTAGCTCTTCTTGCAAGATCCTTATTACATAAGCTACTCCCATGTTTTTTGCTTTTTGTTGTCCATTTCTGCATAACTACCAACACATAACTACCATTGACATTAATTAAAATCCCCCTTAAACCCCCTTTGGTTTGAGTGCATATTCACACGGGGTGTGACGTAGGGCAGCGAGAGCCCTCATAATTGTATTTTGCACGTACGAAATCAACACCATATACTATTTCGCTTGAAATCTTATAGTATTTTGCGGATCTTGTTATACAGTACAGCAAATTTTGTACTTGCATACCCCACAAACGAGGAACTTTACGTACGGTGTAGATTAAGGAATAAGGGGTGAATATGCCTATCCAACAGCTCTCGTTGCCCGGAGTCATCCCCCGTGTGAATATGCACCCAAACCAAAGGGGGTTTAAGGGGGATTTTAATTTAAATGTGTTGGACCCAATGGTTGTGTTAATTAATGTAGAAATTGTTTCAGAAATTGTCAGTATAACAATAACTTAATTCACCAAATTTGCTAGACAACTTTATAAACAAGGCTTATAAAAGCTTAGGTTCATGGAGCCAAAATATGGTCACTCATCCAATAACCTTTAACAAAATACAACTCCGTTCACCCGCACATCTATCTGCGCTCAGCTACTTCGTCTCTATGCATATCATTCATTTATATCTTTTCTTATCAACCTGGATATCTACACTTGTCAAAACGTGCATGCCCTGCATATAGAAGGTTTTCCAACTTGCCTAAATATTCGGATGCCTTGCTGTCCCTATTTTCCAGCTGTCATTGACTTTGATCCATTTGACCAGTCAACCCAAAAACCCTAAGTGGCGGGCAGGGGGTATCACGAGTTTTCTGGCGAGCCTAGCAACCTCTAGGTAGTACCTGCCCGCCACCTTACTTTTTCCACATATTTTTTCATACTTCTTCATGTTGATCTACTGCCACTGCTTCTCATAGATTAGAATATCACTTACAATTATTACATGACAACCACAACATTCCCCCTTCATGTAATAAGCAGATTGTGATTATACTGGATTATTGTTCTTAACTTGAGAAACCTGCTGGCTGTAAGTGCCTTGGTGAGAATATCAGCTAATTGTCCATCAGTTGCAACATATATCATTTGTAGCATGTTTTTCTTCACCATGTCTCTAAGAAAGTGGACTTCCATTTCGATGTGCTTTGTTCTTTCATGAAGAACAAGGTTTTTTGACATAGCTATGCAACTGGTATTGTCACAGTAAATAGCAGTAGGATTATTCTGTGGAGTTTCCAATTTTGCTAAGAGCCTTCTTTCCCAAATCAACTCCTTTGCTACTAAGCGGGGCTGCATGTATTGTATTCAGCCTCACGCGCCAGGCGGTGCTATGCTAGGCGCTTTTGCACTTCAGGGCTCTGGGTGCCCCACCTAACATGACTAAATAACCCGAAGTGGATTTTCTTTGATCTAAGTCTCCCCGGTCACGAATCACAATATGCTTTCGGTTCAAGTTTAGCTGGATTGTACATAATTCCAACTTCAAGGAACCCTTTAAATACCTCAAAATCCTTTTTGCGGCGGTCCAATGAGCTACACGGGATTGTTATTATATCCCTTAATAAATTGAATGACAAAGGAAATATCGGCCTTATACAATTAGCCACATAAGCAAGACAACCAATTAAAGATCTGTATGGAGTTCTTTCCATTTGCCTCACCTCCTGAGCAGATTTTGGGCACATATCTTCTGAAATTCTGTGTCCAGGTACTAATGGAGTATCTGCAACATTACAATCCTGCATTTTGAAAGTTTTTAACATATTAGTAATATGTGTTTGTTGACTTAAGAGTAAAGTCTTGTTTGTCTTGTCCTAGGACTTCAATTCCAAGAAACCTCTTGATTCTCTAAATCAGGTCATTTGAAATCTTTTGCTCAAAATATTCTTACAATGCAAAAGAATATTCTTGCCTTTTGCCACCATAATGTTATCATCTACATATAGGGCAATCACACACCATTCATCTCCACTTCTAAATCTATATAGATTCCCATCACACAGAAACTTCTCAAATCCTTGTTCAAGCAAATAGCCATCCATGCATTTGTACCATTCTCTAGGAGTCTGTTTTAACCCATACACAGCTCGATTCAACTTCCAAACCTTACCTTCAATTTTGTCAAATCCTGGAGCTGGTTTTAGATAAATTTCTTCTTCCAATTTAGCATTTAAAAATGCTGTACTGACATCCATATGATGAATCTCTAAGTCTTCAGAATTTGCAATAGCTAACAACATTCTAAGACTATTAATCTTTACTAATGGAGAAAATGTTTCATCAAAGTCTTGACCTTGCTTTTGAGTGAATCCGTGAGCAACAAGTCTAGCTTTGTATTTTTTGGATTTCCCATCAGCTCCAAGTTTAATTCTGTATATCCATTTGCTTCCTACAACATTTTTACTTTCAGGTCTATCCACAAGTACATAAGTATTAGTTCTATGAAATGAGTTCATCTCATCTTCCATAGCTTTCCTCCAGTCATCTTTATTTTTTCCACTTATGGCCTCATTGTAACTTTTTGGTGCCTCTTCATTTTCTAGCACTAGAATATCAAATACTGTGTTTATTTCCCCCCCACTTTCCAGCAATCTTTTACTTCTGCCATGAACATTCCTTCCAAATAATGCAGTATCCTTATTTTCATCCTGTAGCATCTGTGCTTCAGTTCTTCTTTTTCTTTTTGGTTTTTCCACTATTTCTTCATGTATATGTTGAGTATCTTCTGCAGGTTTTTCAGTCTCATTTGCAGGTTCTTCTACTTGTTCTACCTCATCATCATCATCACTAAAGTCTGCAACCTTAGTCTGACCATCTACACTGGTTTTTCCTTCAGGCTTAATTGACTCTTCATGTAGACTATTAGTGTCCTCTTGATTATTCATAGCTTCTTTGCCATCTGCTGTATTTACTTTAGGAATAGTTCTGTAAAACTGAATTTCAGAAAATACCACATCTCTGCTAATGATTATTTTCCTTTGAGCTGGATTGTATAATCTATATCCCTTTGAATTTTCATCATAACCTACCAGATAGCAGATATAAGATCGATCATCAAGCTTTTTCCTTAATTCTTCTAGAACCTGTGCAAATGCCAAACAACCATAAGTTCTAAATTTTTCAAAAGATGGTGCCTTACCTGACCATAACATTTCAGGTATGGATCCATTTATGCTCATTGAAGGCAACCTGTTTTGAATAAACACTGCAGTTTTCAGTGCCTCATCCCATAAAAAATTTGGCAATCCTGAATACTTCAACATAGATCTGACTGCATTTAATAAGGTTCTATTTTTTCTTTCTGCCACTCCATTCTGCTGTGGAGAATACCGACATGTAAGTTGTCTTTTAATACCTTTGGATGCACAGAACCATTTAAATTCATCTGACAGATATTCACCACCTCTGTCAGATCTGATACATTTGATCTTTGCTCCAGTTTCCAACTCTACTTCAGCAACAAAAATTTTAAAAGCATCTAGAGCTTGGTCTTTTGATTTCAATAAATAGCAATTAGCTCTTCATCGTCAATGAAAGTCATAAAATACTTGTAACCAGATATACTAGTTACATTTATAGGCCCACACAAATCTGTGTGAATTAACTCCAAAATTCTTTTTGACCTGTGTTTTGATTTCTTAAAGATTTGTCTAGTCTGCTTTCCAAGCATACAGCCAGCACAAACCTTCTCTTCCTTATTTGAAGTCATGGTGATCAACCCTCTCTTTTCCAGAGCATCAAGGTTCTTGAAATTTGTATGTCCAAGCCTAGTATGCCAAACTTGTTTGGAAGTACATTCAATGGAATTTAGACATGGAACATGACTGTATTGAAAACCAAACAAGTTACCAACACGTCTGCCAACGAACTTGATTTCATTATCATGAAAAATAGTACATTCCAACTTTTCAAATACAACTTTGTAACCAAGATCAACAAGTTGACTTACTGAAATCAAATTTCTTACTAATCCTGGAACACACAACACATCTCTGAGTGTAACAGGTTTCCCTTGTAAATCAAAGATTTCTAAAACACCAACATCCTTAATCTGCTGCACTCCACCATCTCCCAACTGTACATGCCCAACTTTCTTTACACAATTCTGAAGCAGATTTGGCTTGAAGACTACACTTTTTTCTGCTCCTGAATCTATCACACAAAAATTGTCATGCAAGGATTTTGAAGTAAGAACATTATTTGAGACATGATTACACATTACCTCAAAAATTTCATCTCCACTGCTAGCTTCTTCAATACTTTCCTCTTTAACCAGATTCATACTTGGTTGAAACCTCCCTCTCCCCCTGCCTCCAGTTCTGGCACGACCTCTCCCTCTTCCAGATGAAGATTTAGGACTTGGACATTCTGAAGCCAAATGTCCTTTACCATCACAGTTAAAACACTTGAACACCTTGCCTTTAAAAGTACAATTTGCTTTTAAATGATCATACCTGTTGCATTTAAAACATGGCCCTATTTTATCTTTACTGATTTCTGAAGTACTTACACCCTTTTTAAACTTCCCACTGTATAATACTTCTGGTGATTGCTCTTCATCATCAAAACCCCTTCGAGTTTGTTCAAACTCTGTTTGAATCATTTTTACAGCATGCTCTTTGCTAGTAGCCACATTCCTAATTAGTGTAGCTAAATGAGAATTATGAGAAACTGACTTGGCTAAGTACAGAATTTGATTTTGATCATTCACAATAGATCCTGCACCTTCTAAGTCTGCAATTATGGACTCAAATTTCTCCATAAACTCAGTTATATTGTCTTTTTCAAACAACTTAAGTCTTCTAAGTTGTTTTTCCAAAACATCTATCTGGGATGAACTCTTGATTTCAAAATGTTTAATCATATATTCCCACATCTCCTTTGGCTGTTTACCTCTCAATTTTAATTTCAAAGCAGTTCCTACCTTGCTCATAATAATGGCTTAGGCCTCCATTATTTTAGTGGCATCAGTTTGACTTGCAGAGCTACCTCCACCAACAACAGATCCACCACCCGAGCTTTCATCACCTGAGCTTGCACTTGCACTCACAGTGGGACCACCTCCTGGATTAGTACCTGCAGTACCAGATCTTGCAGGAGATGCAGAAGTAGCCATGGCAAATGTACTGCCATCAATTAAGCCCCAAAGATTCTCAAACTTTAAAACAGATTCAATTCCTTCTTTCCAAATTTGAAAACCAGTGTCACCTTTAAACACTTCAACAGTTGCTAGCAAATTGGCACCGAATCTGGTTGACATCCTGAGTCACCTTAGCTCTGATACCACTGTAGAAATTGTTTCAGAAATTGTCAGTATAACAATAACTTAATTCACCAAATTTGCTAGACAACTTTATAAACAAGGCTTATAAAAGCTTAGGTTCATGGAGCCAAAATATGGTCACTCATCCAATAACCTTTAACAAAATACAACTCCGTTCACCCGCACATCTATCTGCGCTCAGCTACTTCATCTCTATGCATATCATTCATTTATATCTTTTCTTATCAGCCTGGATATCTACACTTGTCAAAACGTGCATGCCCTGCATATAGAAGGTTTTCCAACTTGCCTAAATACCCTATTTTCCAGCTGTCATTGACTTTGACCCGTTTGACCAGTCAACCCAAAAACCCTAAGTGGCGGGCAGGGGGTATCACGAGTTTTCTGGCGAGCCTAGCAACCTCTAGGTAGTACCTGCCCGCCACCTTACTTTTTCCACATATTTTTTCATACTTCTTCATGTTGATCTACTGCCACTGCTTCTCATAGATCAACTCTAATCTACTGCCACTGCTTCTCATAGATTAGAATATCACTTACAATTATTACATGACAACCACAACAATTAATGTCAATGGTAGTTATGTGTTGGTTGTTAATGTCAATGGTTGTTATGTGTTGGTTGTTATGTGTTGTGTTACCAAGATTCTTCGATTTTTGTACGATTGGACTAGGTAAAATGCAACCGTAAGGTCTATATTTCCTTGTTGCAAGACTTCTTGTTAAGTTCTTCCTTTGCCTCTTTCACTATCACTATCTTTGAAATGAGGTGCACCACGGACTATCATAGTCGTTGGATTCGTCGATCCCTCATTTCGGATCATATGTTGGGGCCTCACGGGCACCTCTCGTTTAAGCTTATAGTCATTTATGATTGGGCGCCTATGATTTTGAAATATAAAATAAGATTTAGCCCTAAGGTTTTGAGGAATATCGAACTTGTATCTGGCTTTGCCTAAGATTTTAGAATATGAAATATGGGGCTCGAACCTCTACCAAAATAACTCAATGTCCTAATAAGACTACTTTACTTAGAAGGTACCCGGTGAGCTAATGTGATTATTTTTATCTTGAATCTATGTTTTTTTTATAACAACCCATTCAATTGTTTTAGGGATATATGGTCTACCGATGCGTTGTCAGCGTTCTTTGGGCATACATAATGGACTGTAAATGATAAAGGCGAGATGATACTAAGGTCTTTCTTTGCATTTTTGTTCCTGAGCCTAGAACAACATGATGCATTGGCAGAGTTTCTTAATGTCTTCCATGCTTGCTTACTCTTAACCGAAGTTGGTGAGCAAACAACTGTCTTAGAAGCTTCTGCATTCATGTTCCTGAGCCTAGGACAGCTTGATGTATTCGCATAGTTTCTTAATGTCTTCCATATTTGCTTACTCTTAACCAAAGCTGGTGAGCAACCAACTGATGAGTGGTTGCTTGGCTTTCGTGGAAAAGATATTAATAGTTAACCATATAAAAGGCAATGTTTAATGACTCTTAAAATACCATGTACATTGATTTTTTGCTGGGCATTCAGAGTTAGATATGTTATAAGGAAGGAAGGAAGGAAGGAAGTTTATTTTAACGTCCACGGAGGCCAGAGGCCTATGAGACGGTACATGCAGAGAACAGGCAAAGAAGCCAAAAACCCCAACACCAAAAACAAACAATGTAACTGTACAGTAGAACCCTACTACCGGGATGAAAAAACCCCCACTTGGGAGGAAAAACCCTAACAGTAGGCTCTCAAATACCATGCCCAGAAAGCAAGTCGGCGGCGAAATCTGCGGGATGTAAGCTCCCGGTCGGCGCTACCATAGGTGATCGCGAGTGGCGATGTAGCGGTGTGTCGAGCATCTAAGATCGGTGTGCCTTTGCTCGGACCTGGTCATATCTTTGAGCCTTCTTTGGAGGGCATGGTGCTCATCCTCTATCACGTGCATCTCACAACACTGACATATCCTCTCCTCCCTGGGGATCCCGTGCCCGCCATTCACCCCCCAGCGACCTGTTTCAATTCTGAGGTAATGGGAACCCGTCCTTATGGCAGCAATAGCTCTCCGTTTCTTCACAGAGATGTGTGCTTTCAAGTACCGATGGGGTCCATGCTCAAGGCCGGGATTAATCTGAGCGTGATAGTGCTCTGTCTTGGGCTTTGCAAGAGTAGAGGCATCCCACAGGGTGGCAGCATAGCCCGCATCCAATTGCCCATTCTGCGCATCAGAATCTGCCAGTGCCACCATCTGTTGGTAATCCATAGACCACCTCCTAAACCATCCCTTACAGTGCTCGTGCCATACCCTCTTGAGCCGCTGAGGGCCCTGCGTTAACAACACGGCCTGTGGGGGCAAGCGATGCTCATCCATCCCATCCACCTTATGGAAGCAAGTAAGATGCCTGCGCATAGCAGAATGCTGTAAAGGCCAGAACCCCGTCTCATACAACAAAATCTGATACGGTACGGTGTCCTTCACTCCCAAGCTATATGTCAAGAAAGCTTTCTGCACCCTTTCCAACCTATCCCGCGTGTTTTGCTAGCTGCTTTGGGCCCCAAACCTCCACCCCATATAGCAGCACCGGCTCGACCAAAGCCCTAAAGAGGTGTGCTCTCCTCGCCTAATAGTCAGAGATCTATCCGGCAACCGCGCGTTTTGCCTTTGCATATAAAGCCTTCCGGCCTGCCTTGGCTCTCTGTCCACACACTCATCCCACGGCATGTTAGTAGTGAAATCAATTCCCGGATACTTGAAGCTCCGCACCATCTCCACTTCACGTCCCACGTAATATAACTCAGGGATAGGGTGTTGCGAGGACGAGGATCGTGAGAAGCTTAGTTTTGTGCAAGTTCCTTTGTCATTCCGTTGCCCCACGGAACCCTTTGAGGGCATCCAAATCTGCTGCATATTCTTTGGCCGTATGGGCTAGCAAAGCTACATCATCGCATATAGTAAGCGGCTCCAGAGGTAAGCCTCGGATAATTGCACCCGGCTCCCCATGGTCTTTGCATCCCCGTCTCAAGCTATCAATGTACAACCCAAAAGCGTTGGAGACAGCGGGCAGCCTAGCTTAACTCCCATAGTGCTAGCTACGCCCGATCTTCATAAGGCGGTCGCGGCATAAATCCCATCATAAAAGGCTGGTGCACCCCATTCTGCAACTCCTGTGGAACTCGCAATTCTTGCAACCTCTGCCACAACATGTCTCTGGGGACGGTATCATATGCAGTCTTAAAATCTACAAACAGTGTGGGAAATTCAACTTATTTATTGTATTTCTTATGACATGCTTTTTAAAATTGTATGTGTCAATTGACACACTTCCAAATTTTTTGTGTCTCATTTGACGCGTTGTGAACACCATTGACACACTTTTTTTTATGTTTATCAAATGAAGAAAATAATTTGAAATTCTACAACGAAAAGATTACAATATGAATTTTGCTATGAAAGATAAGTTTATATAAATATAAGGAAAATGAAAAATTCTATTGAATATTAATTCTTCTTGCATTATTAAGTATACACATACATTAAGCCTTGTACATACAACTCTTGTGTATTTGGGGCTCTAATTTTTTTTGACACACTTAATATTCTTAGGTGTGTCAAATGACACATTTAAAATTTTTTAAAGTCTCTTTTGACGCATTTTATCAAACTATATATTCTCTTTTGACACATTTTCTCTACGAAAAATGTCTCTTTGACACCCTCTGGGGTGTCAAATTCCCACACTGTCTACAAAGCAGCAATACAAGTCCTGTCGCGCATTCCGGCTTGCCTCCATCAATACTCTCAAAGTGAAGATATGGTCGGGTCGTGGGTGAGGCTGGAAAGCTTTGCTGACCATTGCCGCACCCCCTGCCTCCTCGGCCCACTTAGTGAGTTTCTTCTCCACCACCCCCTGCCGGGGAGCTTTGCAAGCGGCGAGCTTACCATAATCATCAGGTAATTCGTCGGCTCATCCGGTATTACCGGCTTTATGCCACGAGGAACCACCTTACTAACCATCCCTCCACGAGGGGCCCCTCGCTCGAGCTTGGTTAATGATCACCGGGGGCCTACCCACAGATGGGCCACCCCATTTCAACGGCTTCGACTGCGGCCCTGCCAAATCCTTTGCCTTGCCATTCGCCCGGATGCACGAGACCTGCTGGACATCCTCGGGTGTGAGCTGCGGCACCTCTCCTACCGATCGGGGACCACGGCATTAGCTCACGGGGGTCATATAACTCCCATAGCGGTGCATCCATTGCTCCACACTTACATTACCAGCCACACGCGCTTACGGTATAACACCTTACGCCAAAAAGCTTTTGGCTCTGCCATGAGCATGTCAAACAGGCGCTCCTGGGTTTCTGCCATGTATCTGCCCTTCTTGGCTTTTAGGAAGAGCTTATAGTCTTGCAGGGCCTGTGGCCGCAACTGTGGATCTATGACCAAGCGCAGCTGGCTCTTTAGAGCCTTGCACTCAGCATCAAACCACGGGTTCTCAGGAAAATGCGCGGTGTCCCTCCTTGGAGGGCCCTTCACTGCAAAGGAAGCCCCAGCAGTGGCAAGCAGCGCCTTCACCAGCTAAGAAGCACACCATCCTTAACTTGGGGCTAAATATTTCGTTCCATTTTAAAAGTAGAGCAAACTTGAAAAGGAGCAACCTAAAGGTAATAAATCATGCAAAAATGGGTTATCACTACAAACAGCTTCGATCATGCATATGCTCTCGATGCACAAAGCTTTTTTTAATTTGCTTTCTTATTTTGATTGTAATGGTAGAATGTTTATTCATCTCCATTTCTCCACATTCAAGTCTTCACTTATACAAATAAAATGTGCAAATTTCTCCAAAATTTGCCGCGATTAACTAGTGTGGTGTGAACCCGGTTAACCTAATTTTTTAATTTAGCTGAATTTAACCTCTTAGTGTGACCTTAAAATGTGCAAAGTGCGCAAAAAATACATTTATCAACATACAAATTTGCAAGACCGGAAGGTCGATTAAATATCTGCTTGAAAATTCAGCTTCTAAGTTATTGCAAGGCCATCAAAACATCATGTTAGAAGGTAAAGTACAACCTACATATGGAAAGCACTATGATCACACAACACATGCCTATGCAGGTATAGAACCTTCTCCAAAATAGCTAGATTAAGATCTTGAGACACAATTGCTTCATCTATAATTTCAAAGAGAAGCATCATATTTGAACCATCATATGAATTTGTAAACTGACATGCCATGACTCGTGGCCAATAAGGTCTCTATAATTAGTTTCTTTGGATAAATGCGGGCAAAAGTCCGGGCATGCAACTTTCTTTGAAAAATAGTCGAGGAAAAACAAAAAGTAGAACAAGCGACATAAGTCATCGCCACTAAAGCATAAGGAATGTGTACTTATCCATAAAGATTTATGGGTGCCTTTGTAAAATCAGCCAGGGGGGATCAAGATGATTTATATATTTTCTATATTTATTGTGTGAGCTTCAATGCGAAGCTCATGTTATTGAGAATATTATAGAATTTGGTAACTTCAACATATGCCAATAATGGCCATATTCGATTTTTGCCTTTTGGAAAAAGCGAATTTGATTAGCTTGACCTTGAGATAGCATAAGACATATTTTGCATCTTTGAAATAATCAAAGCGACTGCAGATTTTAAGCATCGATTCAATCCCAAATAAAACACGAGATCAAGCGAGAATGCAAATGAATCAATGAGAAATGTAGCTAAATTATCAATGAAATGCAAATTGTAGAAATTTCATGAAGGATCAAAATTAGGCGTTGCTTATCTTTGCACAAAGGGATTCAAAATGCCTTATTCAATGCACAAAAGATGTCGAAATTACTGTTTGCAATCGTAAATGCATGCAAGTATAGAAATGCAAAGTTCGGAAGTTTGATTTCATAAAACAATTGGCAGTTTCAGGCTTTGCATGCCAGAAACGAATTGCAAAAAGTCTCCTCATGCAAGAAACAAAACATGTAAAATCCATCATGTTCTTTCCTCTTAACGAAGAAGCTTACACATATCTTTCTAGCTAGCCAACAAAGGGATCGATCTATGATTACCTACCTTATGGAGCACCATAGAAGTAACAAATTGGAAATGGGCCTCAGTTGGCTCTTCTATTTGAGCTTTTTGCATAGCTGCTGCAAGATTTTAAGAGGGGGACTGATTATGCTAGCGGACCAAAAAAAAAAAAAAAAAAGAATTGAGGTGGCATACCTCTAGACAATGCATGAGCATCCCTCGACCTCTTGAAGAGGTGTCTATGATGAGCCACAAAGAAAGGAGCAGAACCACAACTGTTTGATGAAGATAAAGACAAAGATTACTTTTGATGCAAGGTTCATAGCCTCTATGCTCTGCTATGTACCTGCGTAGCTTCGTCATCAACATCATGTGCCTCTGAATTATGAACAATGAGCTTACCATGGAGAGATTTTTTAGCAAAACCGTATGCAGGTCCATGTCCATCAATACTTGAGTTTATTAAATATGTGCCAGAGATGGGGTGCACCATCAAAGAGCATGGCATTTAGTTCATTGCTTCAGGGAATGTGTTGAGATACAGGAACCTTACCGTCTGGATTTCTTAAAAGACCCATATCGTTATAAAGTTTGCAACACCCATACACAAACATTTTTCAACTGGAATTTAACAGCAGCCTTTGGCCTCCATGGATTCTTGTGGTGAGAAATCAAAGTGGAAAACTTTTCTGCTTGTTAGCACAAGGATCTAGAAGCCTTGGATAATAACTGCCTCAAAATCTAAAAATGCATGGTAATTTTTTGCAAGCTTCATTCGGAATGAGCCATAAAACAATATCCAATAGCGCAATTCCTGTATTAATCAGCTGGTAGGATGGGAAAGCCTACCAAACCCGGCCGAAAAATTATTGTTTTAGCATAGATAACTTAACCAAATATATCCATATCACACACTATCAAAAAGATCTCGGAGAGAGCTTTCCAATGCAATAAAAATCATCTCAAACAGAGCTCTGGATCAAAAGTTATGATAAGAAATGTGTTGCCGGCGGGGAAACTGCACTACATGCGCCCTTCAAGCCCTTCATGTGCCCATTATGCACCACACACACAAAAAGAGGGCTTTTGGTGTGAGCCATTGGTTGTTGACCATTATGCACCACGCATAAAAAAAGGGCTTTTGTTGTGAGCCATTGATTGTTGACCATTGAAAAAAAAAAGGCTAAAATCAATGGCTCAGAAATGGTGCACTTTAGATGTACGCATTAGTACATCCATTTGAATACATCACGAAATCATAGGAAAACCTTAGTGAAAAGCGTACAAAAACACAAAGAAAACCCCCTGTTATTATGCTACAAATTTTGAACCTATTACACAAACCATTACATTACATCCATTAAAATTAAATTCCCCCTTAAACCCCCTTTTGTTTGGGTGCATATTCACACGGGGGGTGACTCCGGGCAACGAGGGTTGTTGGATAGGCATATTCACCCCCTATTCCGTAATCTACACCGTACACAAAATTCCTCGTTTGTGGGGTATGGATGTATAGAAATTATAATACTGTATAACAAGATTTGCAAAATACTATAAGATTTCAGGCAATATACTATATGGTGTTGATTTTGTACATGCAAAACATAATTAAAGGGCTCTCATTTGCCCTACATCACCCCGATGTGAATATGCACCCAAACAAAAGGGGGTTTAAGGGGGAATTTAATTTTAATGGATGTAATGTAATGGTTTGTGTTATAGGTTTAAAATTTTTTTTGCCCCTTCGGGGCAATGAAAATTGTGTATGAATGTTGTGTACATTGCTATAGGTTCTTGTGCCTAAGACAGTGTGGCCTTGAAGACCACTTATAGTTCTTATTTGCAAAAAATTTCTATAATATATATTTGTAATAAGCAAGTAGGCCAAAAATTTATATCATTATGAGGGTCTCCATTCTACATATTGGAATACAAAAGCGAAACTCTACAATATTGATGAAAAAAAATAATGCTAAAGAGAATGCATTTATGATGTAAACCGCTTACAATATCCCTAAGTAGTAGAATTCCATATGCTAGACATGTTAGAACATGTGTTTAGGAAATGGAGCCATGAAGGATGTCACGTTTGTTTAAGTCACTAGTCAAATCACAATGATACTAAGTAAGCGGACACAATAAGAAAAAGAAAGAGGTGTGCAACCAAACATCTTATTCTGAAATGTAATCTTGTAAGTACATGTATTGCCAATATATGGTAGCATGATAGAACTAAATCAAATTCTCCAGATGCTTTCAATGAATCTGTAAAACCAGGGCAAGATTGGCCCATCAAAAGTACATCACCTCTTAGTAAAACATAACATAACTGTGAGTTTGAAGAAAGGCTGCAAAAAATGAAAGACTGATGATCATGGCTAATCTTTGCATGCCAACCACATGGTGCTTTGCTGATACCACGATAGCACGATTACGAGCGATAGCTGCCCCCGCATTTGAACTTCATAACTTGCACCAGACATGCCATTAAATAACTTACATCTGTTGTTTAAGGGATACATGCTTACCTCAGCATATGATAGATTCAGGGAAATGTCAGGAGGCATCAGGGGCCGCATTTGAAGCAGGCTTCACACTAGACTTTCGATTCTACGAACTTTTGGGCGAAGCCAAAGGAGTCCGCAGGTTTGCTTACGGTCCTGAAAATCAAAATGAAAACCCAATTCATAATGTAACACAAATATGAAACGAAATGTTGGTATCTACCTCTCATCAGAAAAGAAGGCTAGAAGTGCCACAATTACAAAAGCAATTTGGATTTGATAAAAGGGGTAAACGAACTGGTTAGTGGACTGGTTAAGTCCCCTGCTGATACCTATCTTGGTCAAAACCTGGAAGCTTGCAAAAGGAAATGTAGAGATGAACCTTGAACAGGAAGTTCTGGAAAACAAGGCTGAAACAGCTCACAAGGGTTTTAAGTGAGATTTTTTTAAAAGTAATATGACAATGTATTTTAATACAAAGCAATAATAATTGCCATTATTATATTGCGTGTATGAATGTGCTAGTGTCTGTAAATGCTAATTAAACATCAATTTCTTTCTTGTATTTTAAATAATAATAAAAACACCTATTAATTATGGCTCAAACATTGTAATGTCAAGCACCACAGCATTATATTGAATAAGGGGTTTGCAAAAGTGGCGTGCTTTTGGAACAGACATAATGGTTATCTGGAGTTTTCATTACCTGGAAGCGGACGGTGATGCCGAGCTTTGCCTCCATAGCTGTTGCAGACTTTCCCTGCTTCGCCATAGCTGAAGAAGCCCTAAATCGCTAGAACGAAAATAAAAGAGCTATCTCGACAAAGGCATAGCTGCTATCAGCAGACCTGAACATCAGGCACAATCTCTCAGTGTTGCCTTTTAAATAATGCTGAAAATTAAACCAAGGTTGAAAAAACTTAATTGTACAATGAGCCCAGCTGAGAGATGAATGAATGCTGAAGACCCCACAAAGATACAATTATAGAGATTATTCAGATCCACATGAAAATTGCGATTATGCCTTAAGCCATGACAATTCAAAAAAGAGCATGTGTTCTAAACTATAGTACTAACCGAAGAAAAGTTTGGAGCCTTGAGCCCAGATGTTTCCATCTTAGCCTATAATAGCAGCGGCGGAGAGGCAACAACCATTTCCCAGATCTGCGAGCAAGTGATCATCAACGTATGTCTGCCAAGACATAGCTGTATGAGGAGATAGGGCAAGGCAAGATCTGGATATCATACTGTTAGAGTATTATCATACTCCATGTGTGGTGATTTGTGCATCTTTGAGTCATCACTTTGTTCTTGACATGGCACTCTATATATTAGCCATAGTCACGCCCCTCTCCGGTTAGTTCACTCTAGGAGCTAGTAGGTGCTTACGCTTCTGTCCTTGTCTTTTCTTCATCCTTCAAGATTTCCTCAGACTTTCATGGTATCAGAGCACTGGCTTGGAGGAAAGAGTTAGCATCAGTCTACTCAACAGTTTATTTGTAGATTACATGGAAAAGAGGCTGATCTACCTTCAGAAGAATTGCTGAGGCTTCTCAACAATCCAAGATGCGTCGCATCGGAAAAACTCCGCGGAATTTCTTGCTAGCTTTGCACGAGCAGAGGAATTTGCCAAGAATTGTAAATGCGGAGCAAGAATAGTCGAGATCCCTTTAATTTGCTGCAGTGGGCCGTTTTTGAGGCTGAGCATGGATATATGCATACCCAAATTCGAAATTACACATGTTTTTATGGCATTGAGCGGTTTGGGTCAGATCTAGGATCCCGGACTTCATAGTGCGAAGAAATTTTTTCTAGACTTTTCTTTCCTTGTTAGATCTCGGTCGAGTGCACAGGTAGATCGAGGTGCTTCGGAGGTAGCCCTATTGACAGATATATTCAGATTTGTTCTACCCAAAATTCTTGAGCCACAGACATGGCAGCCAGTCATGAACCTTGGAAATATTTTCAGCATCCAGTTCTTGATGGTGATAACTCCTTCAGGATTTCCTCAGACTATCACATACCATAGCTCATAGCACCCTGTAGAATCCACCTTAGTGCAGACCCTATGAGACATAAATCCTGTGAGCAATGGTTCATCGACCATGCCAAACGTTGTGAGGCATAAATCCGCAGTATCCAAACTTATAAGCATCCAGCCCATGTTGGCGACGTAGATCCTTGGCCATAGCAACCAAGAAAATACTTGCTGCAGAGCCTTAAGTAGCCAACAAATCTTGTGTTGCCCTAAACCTGGTGAAGAGATCTTGCAATAGCCTGCACAAAAGAGAACATAAGAAAAAAGATACTAAAACCAATTCTCAAGGATATCAGATGCAAGAATGACCTTTGTTTCTTCAGCTTCATGTCGATTCCGTTGGTGATGGATCAAGCGGGCGTAGGTGCGGAAGAAGGTGAAGCCGAAAACAGAGGAGGGAAGAAAATTGCAGCGAAAACAAAAAGAACCCTAGATAAGAAAACCCTAGAGGTGAAAGACCTTTAGATTAGGTTCGAAAGATCCGAGCCGTCCAAATTAGGGCGTGATGCATTACATACCCTAAAACATTATCAAAACATATATAATCATACATCCAATTTTGGATTTTTGTTTTTTCGATGGCTATTTTTTCTGCCTCAACTAAAGCCGACACGTGCTTCAGCCAACGTCAACACGTGTAAATATTTTGGGTATCACTTTCTTCGGCTCCAAGTGGTTCGTCGCCGCAATCCAAGTGCTCTTCCTCCGTCGAGCAACCTAACAGCGTGCGCCTTGCTTGCCGACATTAGTGTGCAAGTTGTTCCCGATAATCGATACAGTGAAAAGGGCCAGATCGTGATCAGAGGAACATCTAATGAAGCAGTAGAAAAAGTGTGCTCTATGATTGAAGACATTGTGATTAATTATGTGAGCAGAGGCGATGGGCATCATCCGCCTTGGTCATTGCTTTGTTGTGCAACGCAAGATGAAGAAATCTCTGCAAAAGGGGTCCGATTTGTGGAGGTAAGCAAAATCCAAGCAAGACAATTGGGCATGTTTAACGATCTGCCCTTCTTTAGTTGGGTCCACCGACTTAGAAGGCTTAAAAAAAAATTCCATCGAAGCCAGGTTTGATTTCGTTTTTTCTGTTCTAGTTCTAGGATGAAGGGTCGGATCGGGTCAGGTGGAGTAACAGGAGGCGTCCTGCCCCTGTGTCTTGGCACAGAACTGCAGCTTTTTTGGGCGCTATGAGCTTTTAACAAGAACACCCAGGAAAGGGCTTTGCATTCCGGCCTCCTTAGAGTAGCATGGACATAGCTAAGCTCTGGCACCATCTGGAGGCACAGAATTTTTTCTAGGTCCCGACCCAAATCCGTCGCCATAGCCAAATCTGAATGCGAGCTTGAAGCAGAGGATGATTTGTTGGAAGCAGAAGCTGATCCGTTCCTGTAGGTTTGCTTTCTGTTTCCAAATCTATTATGGGCGGAAGCGAGAAAGAGCTTTAAAACCTTTGCCCATACGTTCGGTGATACGGGTGATGGAAGGATGGGAATGAATTGTTGGAAACTTGCCCAAGAGGCTAGATTTTTTTCTGAAGCTTGCATTTTCTCCTTTGCATTGGAATGGATTTGAAAAGGATAAGGAAGAACGAGAATCACGCAAGGTTGTGCGGTGAGGACTACTGTGAGAACATAACAGAAGGGGCCGAAACAAGCAGCACCCACAACTAGGGAATATCTATAGGGGCCCATTCCGATTAGGAGCTCTGCTTTGGCGGTCTTTGGCGAGCACCCATTTGCAAACGTACCAGAACCTCCATTGAAGCACCGATCCATCCATAGAGACCGCCATCATCAGAGCCCCCTTCTACGTAAAAAATCTCGCTCGGATTAAAGAGCGGGTAGTATGAAATTGCAAAAAAAAGTAGCTTGACAGTCGGATTTGAGCCGACATTGGCAGAAATTGTGCATCCAACTGGAAATTTCATGAAGCAGGGAAAAACATTTTAATGTGAATCACAAAAAGATGATGATAGCCCTATTTTTGAAGTCTAGAATTGCGATTTTGGGGCCTGAGAAACAACTTGGCTTCTCGCCAGCCAAGGGTATACATTCAACCTCTAACTTGGGTTCTTGTGGTAGGCTATGAGAGAAGATGAAGAAGCATTCCTGTTTTGCTTTTTTTTCTTTCTTTTTTCTTTTTTTACATTGAAAATTCTGGCTTATAGAAAAAAAAAGGACCTCACATTCCCATAGAGGGCTGAAAATAAGCCGAATTAGCTTATTGCGTACATGGGAAGAAACTCCAAACCTCTGCGTAAAAGGGATTTGCTTCAAAACATTTTGATTTTTGCATCTCTGTACTTGCGAGCTCAAACCAGCGAAACACCGTCTGCCATCTGTTATAATGATGTTATTTGGATCTTTGGGTTGCTCGAAGCCTCTGTTTTCAGACTGGAACCTTGACCTCCGAGCAGTTTAGAATTAGAAAGCCATAACAAGGTCGATTGGGTCTGTAGAACGTGGATCAGATGGGGTAGGCAACATTGTGTCTCTTTGAAGACACCTTTAGGCATTGACGAAGCCAAATCGATTGAATTATTTTGTCTCGAAAAACTGCTTGTGAACCACAAATTTTCCTTTATGTTAAGTTTCTAAAACTATTCAAAAATTACTCTGCTAACACAGATTAAGTTTCTAAACTATCAACACAAGAAACTTATTGCGGCACCCTGGCCGCCGAATATCTTTTTGTTCAAAGTTGTGCAGCTAAATGCACTGTTTAGTTCAAAACCCACTAGCTACCATCGGGTGGGAGACGTGGGTGGGTGCAAGTCCCACTATTAATGCCCAACATTTAACAATACAATGCTTGCTTAGTAATGGATTTGTGCTCTTGGTACTCAAGTTGCACACTTCTTCTAAAAGCTCTCGAGAAATTGATTGTTATGAATTGCATCCTGTATAACAGTCTCAGCAATCCTCTTAATCCACCTAAAAACCTCTATGTAGCTCCAACATATAAGTCTGGTTTAGATTTGGACCATAGTTCTATTGTTTGCCTTTGGCAATTAGGCATTTAGATGATTCTACAAAAAGCTACTCAATACACTCATGCAAGTTAGAATGGCCAAAGGCTTGTTAATGCCAAGTTAGTGGGGCCTGAAGTTAAATGGGTCCTTATAGTAACACCTTTCTTAGGCTTTATGAGTAATTCCCACGAATTGAGGCATTTGACCTAGCTAGATTGATTCCTTCCATTGTAACTGCGCACACAAAGTATTTAAATTTGAAAAGTAAGTCAAATACCATTCTAATTGTGCACATGGAGCATTTAAATTTGCGTCTCTAAACTATAACACAATACACACAACTAGATCCTCTATAACTATTTTGCTGCCAGACAAAATTCTAACCGATAAGTGAGCCAGTAGAAGATCTTGGGCACTGCGAACAAATTTTTCTGTTTCATTCAGTTGTGTACAGAGAAGGGGTTGGGAAAGAGAAATGTTCGCGGCGGCCTTGGCCGCCGCGATAAAGATTAAAAACTAGCTATATGACAAATAAGACACTTAGCAAATTGGTATTCAATCCAAGCCCAATTCGATATGCCATAATATAAGTTCCAACTCATGATGCAAATAATTTTAAAGTATTCTAATCCATGATGCAAACCATTTTGAAAGATGTTTAATTTGTGAATCTGAACTCGCAAAATCCACTGACTGGCCAGCCTAAAAAAATGGCGATCACAAATGCACATTTGCAAGATACAATCAATTGAAGACGTACAATGCTCTCAGGGCTAGTTTCCTCATAAAATCCATCAAGCCCAAATATTAGAAGATGATTTTGCTCTAGTGACTTTAAATATGAATATAACAACATGCCTTCAAAACCACTTCTTCTGCGATGTACAAAAATAAACATAGAAAGATAAAATAGTACAAAAACTTGACGAACAACTGGTAGTGCCATTCGAGCATCGTGCTTCATATCTTAAACAATCCAAATATCATTGGGAATATGGGGAATCATACTTTGCTGGCTCAAGACAATTGCAATGCTTGGTAGCTACCATCATTAAAAATGACAATTAGATAAACAATTCAGATGTTTGCTTGCCCAATAAACATGGTATTTATTTCCACATATCTTGCCAATAAGCTACTACGAATTTCATCATTCATATATAAGGGCTCTCTATTTCCATGTCTTTATAGAAATTTCATCTTTCATTTTTAAAGATCACTTGTTTTGAAGGTTGATCCGACATGTTGTTAAATAGCAGATGCAACTACAATGTTCTAACGAAAAATAGAGATTTAAATGAACTTGCTTGCTTATAATTAAAACTCCATGAGTTGCCTGATAAAAAAGAAAGATAAGAAATACAAGCATGCAAAACCGCCAGAAATTAAAGCATGTTAAATATAGCTCTAAAGCTCATGCCGCAAGCAACATGAAGAAAAATATCACCTGCCCTTAGACAATGGCATGTTTCTGCTCTTTTCCTTGCATTTATTCAAGAGGTATGAGCCAGATATTGCAGATAGTTTATGCCATTGATAACTTTGCTTATTAAAATCTTATATTGCTGCAATTGTCCATCAACATCTCAGTTGCGAAAATAACTGTTGATGTGTAAGGTTGGACCTCATTATTCACTAGCTTTATTGTCACATGCTAATTTGTGAACTTGCTGGTATTCTATAAGATACTTATTACACTTTACTCTGCAATTGCAACAGACAAGAACACGGACAGACCACAGTGCACAGAGGCCAATATACAGACTGATCTAGGGTCAAACATGAGCACAGATGCCATGACTCAGACAGGTCCAGCCTCATGCAAGGATACCATAATGACCGATGTACAGATACCCCCAGGTTCAGACACGGATTCTCACAGGCAAGGGGAGCAGGTTCCATCATCCATATAGATGCCCTCGAGCAAGATAAAGGCCTCAATCTGCATGTAGTGGGGCTACCTGAAACAAACTCTTGCTCCGATGCCGAACAAGCCGCAAACTTTTTCACAGATATCATGCACATTCAGTAGTCTAGTATCGCTATAGCCCGCCGAGTTGGGGCCCAAAGACCGGACCGACCTCATCATATAGTGCACTTCAGCACCTCTCAGGACAGGCTGTATGTGGTCCAGCACGGCAGCCATTTTAAGAATACTAGCTTCTCTGTTCAGGAGGATCTCTCCCCCGTACATGACTAGGTGACGGGAGGAGTTGTGTAAAGTCCGAGAGGCTCGGTTGCAGAACAAGTGGGCAGTGTCCAGAGGGGGCACGGCTATCATTCGCGACCAGTGGCCTGACAATCCTTGGTTGGGATATGCATAGTGCCCTATTAGTTCTTCTTGGTATTTCTTTGGTATTTTGTTATGGGGCTTAGTCCCCATATCGTGTTTTGTTTAGGTTTAGGCCTTTTGTTTTGTTGGGGGCTCATGCCCTCTTTCTTTGTTTTGTCTCCATAACCCGACTAGGTTCCCGTGGACGATAATTTTTTTATCTTATCTTATCTTATCTTATCTTATCTTATCTTATCTTATCTTATCTTATCTTATCTTTAAAAGAATTGGAAGCCACCTCAACTCACCCTATTTATATTAATGTACATCATCCACATCTTTGCAACTACTAACAACTACAAAATGTGTTACATTATTAGTATTACAACTAGTTATGGTGCCCAGCATTGCTAGGCATAAATTGGAAACATATGTGAGTAGATATATAGCATTTAAAAATTTATATAAACCAAGGCCAGTGTTGCTAGGCTATAAGAGATTTCCCGTCCCCTTTTCTTCTCCTTTTCTGCCTTTCAAATTTTCTTTTCATTTTTTCCTTTTGTTTTCCTCCCTACATTTTCTTCCTTTTTTCCTCTATTTTTCCCTTCTCCCTTCTTTTCCTTTTTTTTTTTTTTTCTTTTTTTTCTTTTTGCGCCTTTTTTTCCTTTTTAACCTTTTTTTTCCCTTTATATTTTTCCCCCTTCATTTATTTTTGCTTTTACCTCCTCCTTGTTTTTCCCTTCTTTCCTTTTTTTTTTTCCTTTGCCCTTTCCCTTTCTCTCTCTCCCCCCAATTTTCCTTTTACCTTTTTGCTTTTCTCGTTTTCCACTTTTCTTTGTAATTTTTTTTACTTTTTCTCCTTCCTTTTTTTCTTTTTTGCCTTTTGCCTTTTGTCTTTATCCTTTTTATTTTTTTTCCATTTCTATTTTTTTTTTTTAGTTTTTCTTCTTTCTTTTTTCCCTCTTCCCTTTTTCACTTCCCCCTTTCCTTTTCCCTTTCACTTCCCTGCACGCATCTATGAATGATCTGCCACCACAAAATAGATAGCTTAGGATGGAGCAATTTATCCCATACCCATCGCCAGACTGCTTTTCAGGATGAAGCAGGACCACATACATCGAGTGCACCAGGTGCTCCTCCTTAACACTGCCATGAACCACCCAGAGCTGGGGAGCCACGTCTTGTGGGTGTGAAGGAAGTGTAGCAGCTACTTTTCCCAAAATGCCACGGTCCCACCGAAGGAGGAGGAACTTCAATTTGAACTCATTCCACGTCAACAATCTTGTCTCATTATACCATGTAGACACCGTGAGCACACCCGCTGATCACCACCGACGTTGCGTCAATGGATGGACAGAAGAGACCAGGGGACAATCTGCATGGCCGTCACCCAAAGGGATCCACCAGCAACTGGCTGTAGGATCTGTGTGGGCCATTGGATGGAACTGAAACTAAGTGAACACAGTCTCCCAAGCAGCTAGCAACCCCTTGAGGAAAGGAGATGCATTAGGATATGGAGAGAGTGGATAGAATAATGCCCATGGGAGGAGTGGCTTAATAGATGGAGAGCCAAAGGAAATGCACATCTGTAAAGACTGGTAAATGAGACGCAGACCTGGAGAATTATCAGTATATTCTTTAGAATCTGCCATATGAACCTAGAAATCAACACCTTGCTCTGGAGAAGAAAGTGAATCATCCCCAGCCCCCCACAAAGTTTGGGCATAATGCACTTCGCCCAACTAATTTTAACATCAGCTCCTTCTTTAATGCCACCCGGATAAAGTTCGGCCCGGTCGCGAACAATGGGCTGCACCTTTATGCGGGGTGCCGACTAGATGGATGCCATGTAGACATGTGTACCACTCGGGAAGGCGACTTTGCCACGGTTACATGACTAGCCATGGATAACTTAGCCGTGGACCACCGGAACAAATGCCTTTTCAACCCCTTAATAATGACATCACGCATCTCCGGATGAGTGTATACCAACTAGAATGCCCGAAGCCTAGTTGCCTTCCCATGAGGAAGAACCTTCCATGGAAATGCAACCCTGAGAACACGGCCTTTGGAGAGTCTAGGGCCCACAAAGGCGATACACTTTTGCCATCCCACAAAGATACGGAAGCCAAGGAGAAAGCTGTCCAACAAAGGAAATGGCATTACGCAAATTCTGCTCATCGACCATTAAGAACAAGAAAGTGTCATCGTATGCGATTACAAATCTCTTGTGAACCATTATTCATGGGAAGACGATGCAGGATGCCTTCCTGCACTGCAAGAGAGAATACCTGAGAAAGAATCTCTGGCACAATTGTAAAAAGCAGCGGTGCCAAAGGACAGCCTTGGCGAATGCCACGTCTCACCTGAAAAAATGTCGATGGTTCTCCTTTAAAAGAACTAAAGAATGAGCAGAATAAAGAAGTTTCATAACGTCTGTTGTGAACTGGGCACTAAAACCAAGGCATAAAAGGCACTGCTCCAGGAAACCCCAGTCAACACTGTCATATGCTTTTGCAAAATCCAGCTTCAAGTATACAATGGGGTAGCCATGCATTCTAGCCCAATAGAGACCCTCATATACTGCTGCCACATTCAAGATACACCGACGAGGCAAGAAACCTGACTGTGTGGAAGAGATGGACTCAGTAAGCATGCCACAAAGCTTCTGAGCAAAAGCTTTAGTAAAGATCTTGTACACTGAGGACAACAAGGTAATGGGGCGCCAATCTGAAATGGAAGAGGGATCCTTACATTTGGGAATAAGGGAGATGCAACCAGAGTTGAGGATTTTGTCCAGGTGCCTCTGTCTTTTAAAAAATCGAGGAAAGACATACACATCGCACCAAGACAATCCCAATACTCTGGAAAAATTCCAGGAATACCATCAAGACAGAACACTTGCCCCTCTTGAGAGAAAATGTGGCCTCGGCTAAATCATTACGGCTGATCTCGGCCTCTAACATGGCCCTTTGCTCATTAGTGACTATAGGATGCACCTTAGCAAGCAAAGCCGCTTGAAAATCTGACTGAAAGGGAAGACGCCGAGCAATCAAGATAAAATTAGGGAGCTAAGGGGCATCCCTGCCTGACACCTCGAGCCAGATGGAAAAAATTTGAAGGGGAGCCATTTATTAGGATAGCATAGTTAGCCATAGAATTAAGACCAGAGAATTAAGGAAATTATTTTGGAATTGAATCAATCTTATTCAAGGCAAACTCAAAGGAAGTCCCAATTGGCAGAGTCAAAATCTCTTTTGAAATCCAACTTTAAGAGGACACAATTTTGGGAAGAAACCTTATTCCAATGTAAACCCTCCATGACCACAATGAAATTGTCGAAAAGAAATCTGTTAGGCAGGAAAGCAGATTGCTTAATATTAATAGTTTTTACGGAGAAAAGGCTTGACCTTGTTGGCAATAATCTTAGCACAAATGCTTATAAGTAGAATTGGTTAACACTAGAGTGGTCTCGGGGACCATTCACGGTCCATGGACGAGAGAATTGGTCGATTGACCCAATCGCCACTTAAACCAAATATATGTGAGAATAGAAGTTTCAATTTTCGTGATATATCACCACCATATCAATCTTTACTTGATTCTTAATGACCTTCAAAATTTCAAGGCCAAGTAACTCACCTATATGTTGTAGTGATTGTTCAAATATTAGAGAATTTGGCAGCCGACCTTGATCCGAAGCTGCATTCTTGGATTTTCCTGGCATAAATATGCCTAAACCTTGCTAAAATTGAAAGTATTTTTCTATTTATGATAGAACACATTGATTTGTATGTTTTCAGCTTTGGTTGCTATCATCTAACGTCCGTGGAAGCCGGCAAACCCTATTTTGTTCAAAAATGTTGCGTGCGGTTTAGGAATTATTTCTCCTTTATTATTACAAGTTTTGGGTTAATTCTTGTGGCCATGGATTCTTAACTATATGTGTTTGGGGTCCGGGCACGGGATCGCCTGAGGGACAGATCTCTGTGAGATCCTTGAAGTCCGGCAGGGTAAATCCTGAGACACTCTTGTCACGCGGGATTTTTGCTAACAGAGGAAAGAACAAGAAAAACTCAGATAAAACAGCAATTGCAATACACAATGAAACACACAAGACACTTGTGGAGAACACGGCAATCCATTGATCAAAACAAGTGTACAATGAAGGCTCAAAAGAGCGCACAACAGGCGACCAGCATGTCTGCTCTGTAGTGACACAAAAGAACACTCTGAACCCTTCCGAAGGAGCAAAAATGCTACAATATATAGGAACACGGGAGTGCCCTCACGGGCCTGAATCTGATCCTCATCATGACAACGCGTGCTCCACTACTTGGGCACTCGAGCGGGGAATCGAGGCTGTCCGTGGCCGTGCTAACAGACAAGTAGTGGCCCGTAGTGGGTCCTACCTTTGGGTCTTCGCTTCTTGGAGGAGCTTTTGACCAGCAGTGGCTGCTTGTGGATCCCTCTTCTTGGACCGTGGCGGTGGGGCCTCGCCCTCATCACGACAAGTATAGACTGCAGTAATGCCGGGCCGCGGGGCTAACACTCCCCTACCAAACTACACTTATTGGCTAGAAAAGGGGGCATGAATTCGGGGTTGGGAATCCTCGTTCATCTTCACGATCTTGAATATAGAGATGAGGGAGGCTCGACATCTTGTATTCGAAAGTGTTGTTAGATCTCTTTTCAGATTTGCTTGAGTCACGGATGCCAAACATTCGGCTGCTCCTATGAGAAAGCCTTGAGAAATCATGTTCTCAGCGTGGCGTGGATCTCGGATGGAAGATTTGTGATCTCCATGTATAAGACAAGGTCCAACCCGAACTTTCCGGCATTTGCATTGGGGTTGCAAAAATGGATCGGCACTTGCGTTTACGCATACTACGAGTATGGTCATGAGTCTTTGCCGCAATTACGCTTTGCCGAAATCTGAGATGGATCAGCTGAAGTTTTGGCCTTGGCAAGGAAGGTTACAAGACCGAAATTGCATTACGGGCGGTCTTCCTGAACACGCATTGGGCATGTATATCCGGTTGTTGGTGTTGTCCAAAGTCTCATCCTCACGCCATTTGCGTCTGCCGGATGAAGCGTGGGTCCCAACGTTTGTCTGCGCAATTGGGTGGGTGTCAATGCATGTTCTTTGACCTTGGTAGTCGAATTCTTGTCTCCATCTTTGGGAATTGACCTTGATCGAGAGGTGGGCATCCAAAGCTTGCTAGTGTACTCGGTTGTTTGGGGGTTGGTGCGGTCATCCCGCATCTGTTCTTGGAATTCCAATAATATCTTCTCGGGTATTTTGTTTTGTGCTTGTCTCCCATACCTTTGGAATGTACATGTCTTTGCATCCGCAGTCTGGGGTCCCACTCATCGGGGAGGGCGTTTTGTTTTCAGCTCAGTGTGCGGCGTGCAAGGAAGCATAATGTTGTAAGAACAAGCGTGCAAAGGTCAAGTTCTTGTTCGAGTTGTATAGTGTCCGAAGGAGCGTGCCAAGTTGACTAGCCATAACTCCACTTCTTTACGTAGAAGAGGCATGTATTACGAGGTAACAGTTTGCGAGAAATTTTGTATCTTGGAGGTACTTGTTCTTCTTGGTCAAAAGGACTCTGCTTTGTGTATCTCCTTTAAAGTTCTCGGCGTTTATCGAGATGAGCCCGAGTAACATGTGCCGGTAGAAAGTCGTGCATGACATAAGCCGGGGGCTATGGTTCGAGAGAGGCGAAATGGTCGAGATTCGCAACTTTGTAGGATATCAAAATTGACGAGAGCACAAAGTGTGCCTCGTTCGTGGACGAACATCAAGGGCCAATGTCGTTCGATCATCTTCTGATCGGGGGACTTGTGGTATCACCTTTTTTTTCTCGGCCCAGAATAAAAGAAAAGTGTTTTCCTTGCTTGCACATAGTCATGGTAAGCGGGCGGGCCGGATAGTCCAGGGGAATAAGCGCGGCAAAGCGATAGGTTTGTTACGCTTTTCTTCCCGCATCATCCGGCCGCTTCGGCTATCGGAAAGCCGTGATCTTGTAATCCGCAATGATATCTTGTTGCTTTGAGAGACCGGTCCCAGTTCATTGACTTTGCGGTGAGGTGTCCGACTTGCCGGAGAAGTTGGGAATCGAGGAGCTTGAAGTCTGAGTGGCTTGCAAGTCCTGTTTTGAGTGCGCGGCTATTTCAAGAGCATCCGCAGTGTGTTGCCGCGTGAGCTGGTCTAACTTGCCTTGGAGAGATGCGATGTGAGCATCCTTATTCTCGCAAGGTGGCCAAAGTCGCGGACCTTGGACTCAAGTATCAAGTTGGTCGACGGCAGTGTGCCGTTTCTCCGAGTAGCATTATTCGCGGACGACCAGATTGTTGTAGCGTGTCTCAAGATCGGTGTACTTGGTGTCGTTTTTGTTTGAGGGACTCCTTGAGTTCCTTGACAAATGTCTTTGGGATTGATGAAGGGTTGCTCGATGGATCATGAATTGATTGTGCAAGGCTTCTTCTTCGGCCTCCACGATCGCCCAAATCGGTCTTGGTGTTGTGACTTCGGCTTGGAGTTGGTCCACGGACTCGTGTCGAGTGCCACAGTGGCTGCTATGAAGTTCTGGTGATGATCACGGAGGGCATCAAGGCAGCTGAGGACAGCTTCACTGTAGGTATCCACGGTGTGAGGAGGTGGATGGGATGGCTTTGGTCTGTCACCCTTGTTTATAGATCCTTGGTCATTGCTGTGAGTGTCCTTGTGAGTACTCGTGAGATCAATGGGAGTTTTGTTGTTCTTTCGGCCGTTGTTTTTCTGCTGTTCTTTGTTGAGTCTGAAAGTGGAATTGTTGCACAAGGTTAACTGGTTGTTGTTCTGGTGGTTGGTTATCAACAGAAGGAATAGGTTTTAGAGAATTGGAATTTACAGGAGGTGGAGACGGTGGTTGTGAAATATTTCTGTCTGGAGTTGGCTGCCGAGATTGATGGTGCTGAGAAGGAGGAGAGTTTGGTTGAAGACCTTTCAAAGCATCAATAAGGTCGGGGATGTTGGCTTGGTGGAGAAGGGGCATGATGGGCGTGGGGTCCGATGATTAATGAAAGCCTGGAAGTGGGCTCCCATGGGGCATTAGAGGAAGAGTTAGGATTTTTTACTCGAGTCCGTCAAGTTCTGTTGAAATCTCGTCTGAGGAGTTGAGTCAATTGATTGTTTGGTGGTGTTGGTGAGGATATAGTACAGATGGTAGAAAACATCGTTAATAGAGGTATTCTTCATGGAGTAACCCAAAAATTTCCTCCAAAGAAACTTGGTAAAGGCATCATGTTGCTTTGGAAAGGTGGACAGCTTGGTTTGTGCAGCATTATAAGGAATAGAGCAGAATTTGGAAATATCATATTTACCAATGTCAAGGTAAGACAAGGCATTGGGCGGATTGGGTAGAGAAAAGGCAGAGGCTATGGTTTGAGGGTATAGGAGTATAGCTGATTTTGGCTGGGTCCGTTGTAATGCCGTGTCGACTCACGACATGTCCCAGAAGTACACCCGAGGTGACACAGAAGGTGCACTTTTCCGGATTGAGGCTAATTCCAGATTCATCACAGCGTTGAAAAACTAGTTCAAGTTTTACCAAATGGTCCATAACGTGGGTGTAAGTGGAGAAGTCATCCTGAAAGACTTGCAGAAAGGGATGAACTTGCATGTACTCTTGAAAAACAGCAAGCATAATGCGTTGAAATGTGGATGGTGAGTTTGACAATCCAAAAGGAACGACTTTGTAAGCAAAGGTACCCCATGGAGTAGTGAAGGTAGTCTTTAGTTGATCTTCTTCTCGAATGGATATTTGATTATAACCGGAGAAGCCGTCCATGAAGGAGTACATCTCGTGGCTGCTACATCTTCCAACACTTGATCCCGTGAAGGGGAGAGGGAAATGATCCCTTTCCCGTGGTTTGATTGAGTTTTCTATAATCCACACAAACGCGAATTTTTCCATTATGTTTGAGGGCAATAACAATAGGACTTACCCATTCTGAATGTTTGACCTCGTAGATAAGTCCAGCGTCCAAAAGCTTGTCAATTTCGGCTTTAACCTTTTCACGGTAGTTTGGGTTAAGCATCGCTTGTCGTTGCTAGATGGGTCTAGCATCCGGCTTGGTGGGAATCGAGAGTTGTCCCAATTCTTTCTTGATACCTCGGAGGTCTTTGTAGCTCAAGCAAAGATGTGCTTGAAACGTTTGAATAGCGCAATGGCTTGCTCCACGAATCTTTGGCGTGAGGTCGCGTGCCAATCGGATTGGTTGATTTGTTCCAATATCAATTATGTCTACCGCAGGAGTTTGAATGTGTGGAATGACTTGATCATCTGAGCGAGTGTGTGGCTGGCTCACGAGTACCGACGGGATGTTCATGTTGACCAATTTTGAAAAATAGTGGCGTGCCACTAGGAGTTGGTGTGGTGTCTTCTTGAGCGGGGAGGAGGAGCCTGGGGTACCGTCTCCTCATGTGGAACCAATGTGACGTTGTTACAAGGTGTCAAATAGGGGTCAACCAGCGTTGCTATGCCTTTATCAATATCCATGTCTTCCCATGGTTGATTGTATTCGGTAAGAAAAGGAGTGGCAAACCCTTGGCTTGTAACCGATAGGTGTTGCAAACTTGTTTGAGTCACCGCCCGATTCAGCGTGATCTCTGAAATGATCGGCCCGTGGTCGGATCCATCGCGTGTAACGATGAGCTTGCCATCCGTGATAACAAGTTGATTCAGGCCCCATGAGTGAATGCTTTTAGCTTGTCTCAAAAAGGGTCGTCCTACTAACATTTCATAATCTCCCGGATCTTCTCCTCGCTCTCCAAACACCGAATTCCATGGTAAATTGTAGATCTCAATATTTGGTATTGGTTGTGTAACTCCTTGTGGTCGTGATATGGCCATTCGCAAGCTTGATGTCATAAGGGGCGTATGGAGCTCCCTTATGCCCAATTGTCGCCCGAGATTATCCGTAATAAGATTGATCGCGCCGCCACCATCGACCGAACATGGTGAACGACCTTTTGGCCCACGTGTGCATGCACCGTGGGTGTTGATGTGGCTTTACCGCATTGACAGTGTAATATGGGTTTTGTAAAATGTGCTCGTAGTCTTTGGACATAGTTGTAGGATAGTCGTAAGGCTGGAGAGGAATTTTGATTTTAGCAAGTTCTTGTTGAAGTTCGGGGAGGGATTGCGGTAGTTGTGGTGGATCCGTGGGTTGTTGTTGCTCAGCAATAGATGTCGCTACATTGTTGAGGAGGTCGACTTCAGCAAGCAGCAATGTTGAGTGGTGGTGTTGCGGATGTCGCGTGGCATTCTCGTGGTCGTGGCTCCCATCGTGGTGGTAGCATTGACGGACTTGAGTGCCTTACCTTCCGCACGTTCGATGAGTTGAAGCAGACTTTGGCGAAGTTTAGGTTGAACATGAGGAAGTAGTTGATCCGCATTGGGTGCAAAATGAACAGATTTGGTTGATGGCTCACCGGTACGTAATCGGCTGCAAAAACTTGGTGCACGGGTGCTTATGGCGTGGGGAATGAGGGAGAACCTCAATCCAGTTGGAGGATTCAAGGCTGGTGTTGATTGCATGGTAAATTTCTTCTTGGAGTTGATCATCCAATTGTTTTTGAGTTGTTTCTTTGTTGGCGTGGTTGTTGTTGTGGTGGCCGTGGTGGCCGCTTTGATAATCGGGCGTGGGCCTTGCCTTCCCTTGGCTTCCCATACTTGAAAAGGTGTAAGACGACCGTCGTGGTTTGATTGGTGCCGGGAATTTGTATTTGAACTTGAGGAAGTTGAGGACAATCGCGACCGATGACCCCATTGGTCACAGTTGAAACATTGGGACTTGCTTGGATCAAAAAAGTGGAACGAGGAGGTCCACGTTGTGGTTGCCGTTGTTCTTTGGGGTTGTTGTTGTTGTCGTAGGCCGCGGCTTTGCGTCTCCGTGGTTGAGTTTTGCGTGGGTACCTTCTCGCACTTGGTGAACAAGGCGATGTCGTCACGGATTTGGTCGTGGATTTGTACATTCTTCAAAGTGGTGTGGTTCTCGCATGTTGCGCCGCGTTTGCAATGGATCATGCTATCCACGAGTTACACTCATTCGCCGGATGTCCCGAAAGCTTGGCAAATAGTACACCAAATGTTATTTCTTGGGGAACTTCCGTGGAGGCGTCGAGGTGCGGGTGTGGGTGTAGCCGAGGGAAATGGGAGTATCGTGGCTTGATCACCGCGTGAGGAAACATGAACAGAGTGATTGACTAATTCAATGGCTTCTTGTAATGTCTTGGGGCTAAATACTCAGTCATAAATCGGATGTGAGAGGGTAAGCCTTGAAGAAACCACACTAGAATTTGGCTTTGGGTTGGAAATTCCTTCAACTTGTTGACTAAGATCCGGCAATGGGTCGCAAAGTCTCGGTGCATTCTCCGGGTTCCCGCTTTTGAGTGTGTTGAGGTCGTTCGTTGTTGTTGATCATCCGCAAGGGTGCCGTAATGGGAAAGAAAAGAGGTCTTCATGTGTATCCAATCTTGTTTCCAAAGTGGCTTTTGTTTGCCATCAGCCATTAGGTAGGGTGCTCCACAGCAGTGGTCGTCGAAAAGATGTGGAATTTTAGTTTTGGATCGAGTGACCATTGAGATCCTGCAAGTGACTCAAATTCATCCATGTGAGCCCCGAAAGCACTCGGGTCTATGTGTTTACCTTTATCATTTCCAAAGAGTGGATATTGGAGTTTTAAAGCATGTGTAGGAGTCTACAGCATGAATGGGTGTTTGCATTTGTGGAAAAGAAAAGACAAGAGGTGTTGGTTTGCTGATAGGTACCTAAACCGGCATAGGTTGTGTGAGATTAGTAAAAGAGGTAATGAAGCAGGTTGTAGTGGGAACAAAGGTTGTGATGGCATGAAGCGGCGTGTGGGAAAGCAGTTAAAGGGGAACAGACGGTAGGGGAATTGACAAAGGTGGGAAGCGGTGGTACGAAGTTCCTAAAGAAAGATTACCAATAGAGAAAACATTTTGCGATGTTCCAGAGAATTAAGTGCGGTGGTCTCGTCGATCTTGAGTTGGGGATTCCGGTGGAGTAAATTCAAAGGGTCGTGTTGCAGCCCGCATGATGTGGCGAACGAAGGAACGGGAACAATGGCGACCTTCCCGCGGGGAGGTCGGTCCGAAAGTTGTCGTGGTGTAGGTGGAAGCAGTGCGCCTCGCATACCGGAGAAGAGACAATCGAACCGAGTGTATGTGGACATATTCGCGGGAGGCGTCGCGCAGTTCATGGCGGCGGCGCCTTGACTCCATCCGGGTGTTGAATATCGCCGGGAGTAAAGAAGGGATTGAACATGGTATCAATACGCCTTTGAGTGAGGCGAACAATGGCCCGGTGTTTGGGGTCCGCACGCGGATCGCCGAGGGACGGATCTCTCGCGGAGATCCTTGAAGTCCGGCAGGGTAAATCCCGAGACACTCTTGTCACGCGGGATTTTTTGCTAACGAGAGGAAAGAACAAGAAAAACTCGATAAAACAAAGAATTGCAATACACAATGAAACACACAAGACACTTGTGGAGAACACGGCAATCCATTGATCAAAACAAGTGTACAATGAAGGCTCAAAAGAGAGCGACAACAAAGCGACAAAGCATGTCCGCCTCAGAGTGACACAAAAGAACACTCGAACCCTTCCGAAGGAGCAAAAATGCTACAATATATAGGAACACGGAGTGGCCTACGGGCCTGAATCTGATCCTCATCATGACAACGCGTGCTCCACTACTTGGGCACTCGAACAGGAATCTGAGCTGTCCGCGGCCGTGCTAACAGACAAGTAGTGGCCCGCCGTGGGTCCTACCTTTGGGTCTTCTGCTTCTTGGAGGAGCTTTGACCCGCCGTGGCGCCTTGTGGATCCCTCTTCTTGGACACCGGGTGGGGGCCTCGCCCTCATCAAACACAAGTATAGACTGTGTAATGCACGCCGTGCAATGAGGGCTAACAATATGAAGTACAATCTTATGTTTTTTTTAAGGTGTTCATAAGTTATATCAACTTCAAAATCTAATCGAGAATTTCTTATACAGAATTTAGGACAAAATTATATGTTAAAATGCTCCAAAATCACCACCTGTAAGTATCATGAGGGTAATGAATGATGCATTCTTCTTATATCTACATAGAAAATTACTCTATCAACTTGTATATAGTGTAATTAGGGTTTAACCATGCAATTAACTAGATTTAAAGATGATGTACAACCATAGGATTAACACATTAGAGGTTAAAAATTTGAGTTAATTCCAAAATTATAGGCTGAAAACTCATCATTTACTAGCTAGTGATGTTTATTGATGAATGAAAGTGAATATCGCGAAGTTTAAGTATAAGAATAAAAAATTAAACCACATCACCTTTGATACGTCTTTCTCAGCTTTGTAGAGAACACACTACATTTCTCCAAGTAAGCCTTTCAAATGGTTCCAAATATGACAAGGGACATATATATAGTTCCCCTATGTAGGTTGTGTGGCTTTCTTGCAAAAAAATACGGAGAAACATGGTTATTTTTTACTAGTATAAAACTGGTATATCCATTGCTGCTATAAAGCATTAGAGTTTTAGTAGGATAATGTGACAAGTAGGTCATATGTACACTATATTTTTCATGAATGCGGGCCTTCTTTTGCAATATAACTCTCTATTTTCATATTGAAATAACATACCATTTGAAATATACGAATATAATTAAGCATGAATCATTTATGGTCCATAATTAGACCAATTGTATAGAGCATATATCTCTCACTAGCCCTATCCATTTTTTCCCCATAATGATACTATGGTTTCTTACCTTTAATAAGATAATTTTTGAAAGGTGTAAGTGGAAGTCCATGTAGATTCAATTGGCGAATAAATACCCCATAAATTCACAGTTGTTTGTGCTTAAACATTGCCCTCAAATTATGCAAGCTTGTCTATCCAATTAATTTTACCCATAGGAAACTGTACGCATAAACTATATTCTAAAGTTGAGATCAAAATTGATTAAGATGTTGCCTCTATTAATTTTTAAACTTCCAGTCCTGTGGACCAATAATGGTCTGCAAGTGGAGCTGCACATAGCAGTCTAACTTGACTTTTTATAGTCATAAACTTCCATATTTTTCTTTGATTTTTTTTGCATTAAATTAATGACATGGGACATTTTGAGAATGTGTTTTTTCAAAGTCACATTTTGTGACGGCCCCAGCTCCTATACGATGCCCCGATCGTATACAAACTGGAGATCATCCCTCAAACCAGCATCTGCTCGCTGACATGAGGCCGTCCACCTAACATCGGGCTCTTGCTGGTGGCCAAGAACCCGACGCGGAAGAATGGACGTGTCATTCATCCCGTCTCCCTCGGGATCGATCTAGCTGCGGAAGCGTAAACACACATGAGCACATGACATCAATCAACAATAACATACCCACCTCGAATCACAGTATCACAGTAGCTGCAACAACACATCAGTACATCAACATAACATGGGGAAATCCTACCCAGGCTCAGACTCTTGGGGAAAGACTGACGGCTTGGGTCTCCGGATAACAATGCGAGGCATGAAATTCATGGCAAATGGATTTTGGTGGCATAGAAACATGGTCGTTGGGTAGTCCACTCCATCCGCCCCTCACGTGCATACTTTGCAGATAGGCTGAAAAGTATTGGAGCCCGGCCGTAGCCCGGGTTCATAGCCAAAGGGGCTACTTACGGGGTTCGTTCCCGGCTCGATGAGGCGGGAGGAGATCACTCTCCTCCGAAGGTTCATGCCAACCCAAAGGCTGAGCTAGAGAGCCACCTTCGTATACGACTTGAACCCCTAGAAGATGACGCATCACCCAAGAGGTGTCGAGCCCATAGCCCATACCCCGCACGCACGCATTGCGGTATTAGGCCTAGCCCACAATGTTCCCGGCCGTCGCTACGCACCGGAGGGATCAAGCGTGATCGAGACAAGCCCTTCCTTGTCATCCGGTCAGTTCCGCCACCCCGGCCCGAGGCGGGCTCCTATGCACAGTCGCATTAATTGGGAATTAATGGGCTAAAACTATGATCATACTACTACTTGGGTTGGGGTCTCTACCCCTTCCCAATACACAAGAGTGGCGCATAGAATGTTAAACATCATCACAACAGAACTGAAAATAATAGAATACATCTATTCTAATCTACCTAATCATACATGGTTAGGTTCCTTTTGTTAGTGCCTATTATTCTTAGGCTATAGGGTAGCCTATAGCTAAGAATAAATAAGAATCCTATCGAATGAGAGCTGAAACTTTCGGATCTAACTATCGGATCAACCACTAACCCGCTTCTTGGCTGGCTTCCCACTCCCCCTCGAAAGCGTCCATCTTTCTTTGGATCTCGATTTTCTGCTGGTCTTGGATCGAGCTGCAACCTAGAAATTCGGTTCTCGGCCATTGTTTAGGCGAAGGTCGCCCAATGCTGCTCAATCCGACTTATAGGGGTGAAAGCATAGGTGGGGACATTTCCCTTATCAGCGACACATAGTGCTTTAGCCATTTGGGCCCGTCAAGAACACTAAGTGACGGTTTGGTTTGACGGTTAGGTCTTCGACGGCCTCAGAATTAGAAGTTTGTTGTGCCATGTCATCAATCCGGAAGTAGGAGGATCTGTTTCTCCCGCTCCCGCTAGTTTTTGGATTGCAGCAGCCAGGAATAGAATTTTGAAAATAGAATTGTGGTTCGGATTTTTGTGTTTTCTCGCTCTCTGCTTCATGCAATTGTTTGGTATGTCATGGATTTGCTTGCTCAATATGCTGCTGAATTTGCAGCACGATTTGGAAATGAAGATTCAGAGGACATTGCAAGATCTTGGGAATTGACATTGCTGAATCTCTTGCAAGATTTGAAGTGCAGAAGGAAGATACCAATGAAAATGAAAAGAAGGAAGACAGGAATGAAAATGAGAACACCCTGGAACCAAATTTGCCTGAGATATTGTCTTCTCCAGTTCCTCTTAACAAGAATTCTGAAAATATAGAACCATGTTTGGAAAAATGTGGTAATCTTTGCAATTGTGTATTCCCTAATACTGCATGTCGTAGAATCTTGGCTGCTAGAAGGAGAATACAGAGAGCCAAGAAGAGGAAGAGGCAATCAGAAATTATGATGGTAGGAGAAGACGATGGCAAAGACAAGGAAAAACCTTCTACTAGAAAAAAACAAAAAGATGCTAAGCTAATTGTGGATTTTGTAAATAAGATATGCCAAAATTATGATTCAAATGATAGGGAGGAGGTCATATCCGTGAGTGGTGAACGACTTCAATTTGGTTTTATTGGCAATTAGAATTTAAACGTGTACAAACATGTAGTTGAGAATGTGAAGAATGCTCTTGATAACAAGAAACGAGGCAGGACACAAGACATTAACCATGCAAGAGCATCTACCTTGATGATGGCTGTAAATGAGCAGAGCAATAGGGCAGCAGTTGAAAAAGTATTGAATTTGAGGAGAAAGGTCTGTCTATCTTTGCTCTAGATAAGAAGAAGATTGTCGACTTTGGAGGACCATGGTCCATGTTCAAGAATAAGGCCAGATCTAACAGGTTAAGTGATGAAGACCATGAAAAGGTATACAATTTTTGGGTGTCTGAAACAAGAGTGTCTCCAAACAAAGGCAAGTCATTAAATTGAGACGACAAAATAATGGTGCTAAACTGTCAAAGCCTTATAATATGCAACCAATCCACTATCTGGAAGAGACTCAGGTATGCTACTGCTTGTTGTTTATTACAGTACAAAAGTTTAATAGTAATTGCTTATTGTATTGCAGGTCATGTTCTTTAGGAGATTTAAGCGTGAACATCCGAGTATGAAGATAGGGCTGAGGCTTTTCGAAAGTTTGAAACCTAAATTTGTGAGAAGACTTAAAGAGAGGGAAACATGTTGTTGTATATATCACATGAAAATGGAATTCGTTAGGCAGGTAGTGAATAAAATAAGACGAGATTCTAACATTCATGGTGCAAGTTGTAAATGCAAATGTGTTGTTTGTGGACCAGGTCCAATTTGTGAAGGCAGCAATAAGACATTCAGCAGTGTCAGTGATATGTGGAAAACTATGGTTTGCCCGAAGAATGAAGATGCCGATTGGTACAAGCCAACATGTTTGGCAATGGAATGCAACTGCTGTGGACTAAAATCTTTCAATAAATGCCCCAAAGAAAAGAAAGGGATGACAGTTGAATGGAAGAACTTCGAGAAGGTGAGCAATTGTAATTTGTTTTTCGGTCTTCTAGGTGTATTGTTTAGGGGCAGATTTGGTACAGCTAGGTTGTCAACCTGTTTTTACAAGTTTACATGTTAGGGCAGATCTTGTCCAGCTAGCATGGCTTTGTTTTTTACAAGTTTACATGTTAGGGAGAATTTGTCCAGCTAGCATGGCTGCTAGATTGTATTAGGAGGTTAAAAACTCTATACTTATCTATCTTATGATTGTTTATGTGAATGGGCAGACCCAAGACAGCAATGTCATTAGAAAGCAATGTTAATAGAGAACAATGTTATTGTCGGTGTTGTGGCTGCCCAAGTAATAGATGTGAAAAATGCTCCTCCTATTCTTTGCTTACAAGCTAGTTGATCTTCACTATAGTTGATCTTCACTAGATGTGTGAGATGTGAAAAATGCTCCTCCTATTCTTTGATTGATTCTCTATTTCTTTTCGGATCAAAGAAACCTTCATCAAGGATCTTTGGTGGTAAACCAATTGTCAAAACCAAGGGCGTTATGAGGCTGGTTTATAAAGCCACATCATTGCACCCAGTTCATGGTACATGCGGATAAGGTGATCAAGCAATTCATTCCTCACAATTACAATCGCAAGGTGGCAAGCGAAACAGTTCAAATTGTGTTTGCAAACATTTCCTGAAGGTACCATTGTTTCTGTCATAGACTTCGCAGAAAATTACACATTTAAAATTCAGCAGGAGGTTCAGTCCATGCATTGGCACAATGATCAATGTTCCATACTTGTTCACATCACCTACAGGCATGCAAATAAAGAAGAGACTCCGAATATTTGTGTCAGTGACCGTAAGTTGGTTAAAGAAACACACTTCTATATTTCTGATGACCGAGAACACGACACCTCATTTGTGCAGCATTGCCTTGTTATCTTCAATTCTTGAGAAGTAAAGGTGTAAACATCTACAAGCATGTATTCAGTCGGGACGGTTTGCGCGCGTAGATTCAAATCTTCCAGGCGTTTCTATTACTTGGGCAGGTCCTTTCAATCCACTGGAATGAAGATAGAATGGAATTTTTTTGCATCGTGCCATGGCAAGGGGGAACATGGTCTTAGGGGCTGTCATAAAGAGAATCTTGACCAGCGAGATGTTGAAGAGAGAAATGCGCCTTTTAAGGAATCTTGAGGATGCGGTGCAATTCTTAAATTGGTACTTCAAAGTGAAGGGGCGGCAAAAGACAATATTATCTTAAGGTATGAATTTTTTCTTGTGAACTTTACATGCGAGTGTACCAACTTTTGGGTTTTGCTAATGTGCTGATCTTTATATGTAGGTATTTTTGACTTGTGAAGGTGGGAGAAGTGTGTAGAACAATAAGATTTGGATGTGGAAACTCTTGAAGGGAGCGAAGAAAATACATACTATAAGACCATTCTGCCAAAACAGGCCCACAATAGCTGCTCACAAATTCTTGTCTTGCTTTTGTGCTAGTTGTTGGAAGGGGCTGTGGAATAGATGTAAGCATGCAAAAAGATTGGGACGCTACACATATTCAGAGTTGAAGCCGGATACTCTATCAACCATGTGCAATATGAAGGGATAACCGATGGAAGGCGGAGCTTGTAGAGGTTGGTGACAATTTTGCAATCAATGCAGAAGCCAACAATGAAGAAAATCTTGCGACTTTTGGATCATCAAATGTTCTAAACCAAAGCACGTTGTGCAAAAGCGTTCAAAAGATTTTTGGGGCTCTAAGTTCAGTAGGCAGGAAGTCATTTTGATAGGTAAGTACTACAAGTGCATCGGCGAAGGTAAGTATGAGCTTCTAGACCATATGCCAGATGTCAATTGCTATTCACATCTTGTTGTATGTGCAAAGATTGAATTGATTGCTGATGCAAATGATTGCAATTTGTACCATTTACCTTTGGAAGCACACGAACACATCATTGATTCGCTGCCACAAACAGACTCTGAAACATTGGCAAGTGGCATCGAACAAATGAGGAAGAAGACCATCCAAAAAAAGAACATTTTAATGGCTGTTAGGAAGAAGGTTGTTGCGAGGAGAAGGAAGCCCAATGGCAAGAAAAGGCGTATGGTTCAAAAGAAAGGGATTGCAGGTGATAAAAGAAAGAGGGCGAGAAATCAGAAATGAGCCTATTACCAATTATGTTTCACAGGGATTGCCTGCACTTGCAGAGGCAAGTAAATGAGTGTACACAGGGATATGAGATTAATATGAGATATGTTTTCTTCTGATACTCTATTCAATGTGTATATTGCATGTGTTTTCTTCTGGCAAGTCTCCAGTAATTTGGTATGGGCATCCATATTGTCATTTTAGATGTTTTCAAGGAACCATGCATTTTTGTTCGTTGCATTTTTGTCGATGGCTCTGTTAGACATTCTTGTAAAGTTACAGGTCTGTAAAGCTACAGGTCTGGTAAATACAGGTCTGGTAAAGCTACAGGTCTGGTCCATTCTGTATTTTGTTATGAGATATATGGTAAATGCAGAGTTTTGGAGAGATTTTGTGTGTTATATCAATCCAACCCTATGGCCAGGGTGTGGATTTGATGGGCGCTCACAGTTCGTTTGATAATATTATTTGTCATGATTTGAATGGGCAGAATGGGCAGGGCAGGGATGGCATTCTCTTCCTTTCAGAAATTGCAGCAGCAAGGACTTAGTCTTGACAAATTGTCCATTGGAGGCGTGCTTGTTGCTTGTGCTGGAGAAAGGAACATAACTCAAGGTAGGAGAATTTATCTTTACGCTTTTATATGGGACTATTACTTGTAAATACAGCCCTCATCAATAAATGTAGTTGCTGGCAAAACGATAATGCTGTATTCGATGTGTTGCCTAAATTGTGCCTTGGTTGAAATTCTTTCAACATATCGCTCCAGCTAAATTTACTTACTATGCAGTGTTAGATGCTGTGCTCATGCAATGGACCTGGGTGCTGTGGAAGCAAACACACGATACAGTGTTGAAGTATAAAAGATGCAAGGGTGGTGTTCATAATCCCTGAGGCCAATGTTATATCATATGCTTATAACGTGTGCTAAAGAAGCCCTTCAACTATACAAGGAAAGACAAAACCAAAAAAAAGTTAGCTATGTGTGCAGTCCTTGCTGCATATGTTTCATTTAAGAGCCTTAGAACAATAGAGATTTAATTTACGTTTAGGCCATGGAAGGGGCTGCTTTATTTTAGCGCAAATCACCAAGCTTTGATGTATGATTCAGTCTAGTCTTGCAAGATTGTAAGCAATAAGTATTTGTCCATTGGTTTCTTATGCATCATTGAGTAGTGCCTATTTACTTGCAGGTTGATTCATTCAAAGCAGAGTGCTTGTTAACTGTGGAGCACTTAATCATACTTTGTGTTTTGTTCTGCACAAAATGCAGAGTATTTGTTAGGCAGCTGACTCTTTCCTATCCCAGTATATGTGATGCCTTTTCATAGAATGGGAAAGATAAAGATTTAAATACAATCAGTTGAGCATGTTTGCAGAGATATCTCCAATGAAATTTTCAAGACACGCAATAACAATCAAGTCTTTGGGTGTCTGCTGCAGCTGATCAACCTTTTACAATTTGACAACAAATGCAAATCAATTTGACAGCAAATGCAAAGTAACAATTTGACAGCAAATGCAAAGTAACAATTTGACAGCAAATGCAAATCAACATTTTACCTTTACAAATTCAAATGAGAACTTTAGAAGAACTGTCAATTACCCATATTCTGCAATGCTCAAAATGCCAGTAGATACAACGCCAGATAGTTTATAAACATGTTTTTAGACAAAATGCCACCAACACGGGTAGGTACAGAAGCCAAGAAGACAGATAAAACAAAAAAAAGGTGGACACTTGCTTTCTATTCGGCTGGTCTTTTCGACTTTGTATACTCCTCCAAAGTTAAGTCGTCCTCGTCGTCAGTCTCCGTTTCAGAATCATTGTGGGCTACTTCCTTCTTCTTTTCTTTCAATGGAGATTGGATCTCGTCAACGCGGGTTTATCGCGGGCTTTTCGCCTAAGGTTTACTATAGGCGGCATGGTTTGTGGCAAATTGAGAACGGGAGAGGCCTTTGCATTGAACATAGGATTGAAGCTACTTGGAGGGAAACCAAAGGTTCTTTGACCGACTTGAATTCCATGATTTAGCATTTAAACTTGACAAACACGCACAAAAAGAAAACTATTCAAGATCTGTAATTAAAAAAATTAAATAGTTGAATCAAACAATGCACACCTTGTTCATTTGATGGAATATCTTCATCTGGCACCTTCTTTTCTTGATCTGCTTGGGAAACCTCGTGCCCTAAAACATCTTCAACCACTTTCTTTGCAACAGGTCCCTTGGTTTTTGCTCGTGTACTCCTGCTCGGTCCCTTTGCTTTAGCTCGTTTCATTGGACTCACAGGTGGTTGGAAACGTTTGGGTTTCTGGTTTTTCCTTCCAACTTTGGTAGCCTTGGGTGGTTCTGCAGCTGTTGGTGGTTGTATTGGTTCCTCTTGACTTGCTGCAGGTGGTTCCTCTCGTTCTTTCACACTCTTGTCTGATAAAGAAAACCAGTTGTGTTAAGCATAGAGTATGGAGTCAAAATTCTTATCATGTGTACTGAATTGCGATCGATCCACATGACGAGCATTTTCTTCTTCTGCTACAACTGCTGCACTTGTCTGCTTTTCTTTATCTTGACAACAACAAATACAAATACAAATAGATTAGAAGCCAACAAACACACAAAAAAAATTACAAATAACAAATGCATTGGTACAAGGAATTTGATTTAAAAATTATTACCTGTTTTTTGGGAAACCTTGGAGCGTGTTAGTGGCACCCTTCTAACTTCCAACTTTGCAGGTAATTTGAACTCAGATCCTTGGTCTTCATTACTTAAGGTATTTTCTAAACTGTTGTCAACATCGACATCATCTACTATTTTCTGAGGCACATAATTCATGTACCCTAACTCTAGAAACAGATTTTCAGGGATATTGGCCTTGCACACATGACATTGCAACTTCTCAATGCACAATTGGAAGCAAAATAAGTGGAACTTGTGGCCACAAAGCAACTGCACATGCAATTCATAATCTGAACAAAATGCCATTCCACAAACCAAGCAGCCACTCACACCATCAGCAAAAGGCCAATTACCTGCACAAGGATTAATAAAACTTGCACCAACATAATTGTCTCGAAGATGTTTCAAGCTAATACATTTCTGCTGCAGATCAACTATGGCCTCTTTTTTAATGTTTATCAGCATGTTCAACCTATTAATTTCCTGTTCTATTGCAACTCTGTCATCAGCCTCTTCTTTCCTTTTCAGCAGGGTTAGCAAAGAAAGGCCTAACCTATTTTCTTCATCACTCAATTGCTTCAAGGCAACTTCTTCTTCTAGAGAAACTACTGTAAGATCTTCTATTTTATCTTTTACCTCTTTTATATCCTTGCATAGGCAAGAGGCAGATAGATCAAGACCCAATAAAACACCATTGGTAGTAATTCTATGTGTTTCTTTCTGTTTTAGCTGTTCCTCTAACACAGTCAGCTCGTCACTAAACATATGCATATCTGCCTCCAAACAAGATAAAGCACAAGAAATATGCTTCACACTAGACTCATAACAGTTGCTTCTTTTATGGTTTGTTCTTTTAGAATGCTGCAAAGAGTTGGCAGCAAATCGTGCCCAATTAATTTTAAAACTACCTGGGTCTGCAAGTGCCCTTCTAGTATGCTGCCATGCAAACCCTTTGGCAAATTGTGTTCTTGCCTCTTTGTTTCTTAAACCATACTGATAGATTTTAGTTACCAGATCATGAAGCTCATCTGCAAATTGAGGACGGATTTGATGGAGCTTTATCTTTCCCTCCTTCAAGTCTGACTGCCACACACTTAAAAAATCATCTGTGGTGCATTCATCTTTCCTCAAAGAACTCGGATCCCTTCCTTCATTAGGCAAGCACCTGTACACATTGAATTCTTCTACAGAATTTGCAAACCGCATTATCTGCTGCAAAAAAATAAAGCAATCGATTAAACTGAACCTATCGGAAATTTATGGGCTAATATTCAAAAGCAAAAGCGAGAAAAGGCTTAAAATAAGGCATGCAAACCTTTCCGGCCATGTCGCCACTCTCTTGGAAATGAAAAGGCAATGCATAATCCATAGGGCTCAAAACCATGTCCAAATTTTTGGGCGATGCATCCAATGATGGAAATCTGTCACTAAGGACAGCCATGATGAAAATCATCTGCTCGGTTGCAGAGATCGGAGCGCCACAGAAAACGTGCTCCGGAGGGCTCGACAATACCCTAAAATTCGAATTCTGACGGGCTCGACTAAAAAAAACCCACGTTCAAAAAATTGAGTTCCAGGGTGCTTAGGGGGTGCTTGGCTGGCGCAAATATGCCCCCCATCTGCACGCTTTGACCCAGGGGCTGGAAACCGAAAGGGTTTCCCTTTTAGGGTTTATGCCCCTTTATCCCCACGAATTTAGGGCTGGTCCCTTTTGGTCAATGTGCCATTGCCACATGGCAAAAAGGTATTATATTCACATGTGGCCTTAACATGTGCAATATAATGGCTCACAGGTCGTACCTTAGGGTACCACCCCGTTATGATCGTTGTGTACATGTCGTCTGAGTCGATATGTACTAGTGACGTGTCAGTATAATATACGTATTCATACCGTATATTATTCTGGAACGTCACATTCTCCCCACCTTGGATTGATGTTGTCCGCAGCATCACGAGTCTCCCCACCTTGGAAAAGAACCTACACAAAGCTTATCGAACTCTTGCGATACATGTAATAAACACAATTATTATAAGATAATACTTAAAAATTATAAGTGAAATGTTTACAATCACCACGCGATAAGGCATTTAATTTATGCCTTACTTCAACATTAATTATAATATCAAGATTAAACATGATAAAATTGTTCTTAAGATTGTCGTCTCCTTGTAGCATTTATTCACTACATATGCTACAAGTTCTTGTAGTGCAACCTCCCGCCGGTTCGTCGTTCTATTGGCCTGTAGGTTCAACACTACATTAGTACATGATTGCTTATTATAAGGGTTGGTTGTTTAGGGAACCACCCATTTACACAATGAATGCAAGGCATATCTCCCTGCGTAGGAAGATTATGCTTCTCCCATCATGGCCGTGGAGACAGCACCCTATCATGCCTAGGATGACACTCATGCCTACACCTTTAGTTGCTTTTTGCGTGAAGGTTGGTGTCCTCCCCGTAATTGGGCGTGAAGGATCCTTCCCGTGATAAGCATTGACTAGAGGTGCTTCCCTATCATGCATCTGAATGACCTCTTTTCTCTCAAGCTGACTACTTCCATGGCATCAGAAGTAGACTCCTATGTTACCTCACTCACCCATCGGTTCGGAGTCGACCACTTCGGTGACGAGCTGACCCTTGCATTGCTCCATGAATTGTGGGTACTACTTCTCAAGATCTAATTGTAGTACCCACGTAGCATCCTCCACCGGTAAGTGCGTCCATTTCACAAGGTACTGGAGAAATTGAGATCTTCTCGTCTTCTTATAGGATCGGTCGAGAAGAACCTCAGGAACAATCTCAAGCTGATCGTCCATTAATTCCAGTAAACTCGGTGTCTCCAATACTTCCTCTGGATTAGGAGTGTGTTTCTTTAGGACACTTACTTGAAAGACTATGGATCTTCAGGTGTGCTGGTAAGTCCAATTTGTAGGCTTGGTTGCCGACTCTTTCGAGAATTTTGAATGGACCAGCCCACCTTGGAGCAAGCTTCTTGCAATTGCCGATGCGGAGCTTTGCTTGTTAGACTTTTATCTTCAGCCAAACATTGTCCCCAACTTGGAACTCCCTTACTGTTCGGTGCCGATCAGCTATGCTCTTTTGCCGGCTTCTTGCTGCTAAGAGGTATCCTCGCACCTCTTCAACCAATTGTTGCATCTCGGCTAACATCTGCTGGGATACTTCTACCTTGGACAAGGGGGTTGTGCCAAGTGTGCGGTGTCAGCTAATCGATAGTCGTAGTTGATCATAAGCGGCGACATTTGGGATGACTCTGCTTGGTGCTATTGTATGCAAATTCAACCAAGTAGATGAAGTCATCCCACTTTGATTGCTTGTTCGGGCGTAATTCCGCAAACATATCCTCAAGTATCCGATTGGTGCGCCCGGTGCGCCCGTCGATCGAGGATGATAAGTCGCGGGCTCAATGACAATTTCGTTCCGATGGTGCTGAAGAGATCCTGCCAGAATGCGCTCATGAACTTCGAATCCCTATCAGAGATTATTTCTCTTGGCATCCCATGGAGTCTAAAAATCTCCTTTGTGAATAACACAGCCGTGTCCAAAGCCGTGTCGGTGCTCCTACAAGGCACAAAGTGCGCCATTTTCGACAATTTATCACTACGACCATTAAGGCGTCTTTGCCCCTTATGGTTCTAGGGAGCCCTGTAATGAAGTCCATACTGATTATCTCCCACTTGGAGTTTGGTACTGGCAATGGCTCTAATGCCCCGGAATTGTGAGTTGCTCGCTTTGGTCTGGCTGACATAGCCGACACTGCCAGATATATATCTTGCGATCTGCTTCTTCATGCCTGGCCAATAGTAACTATTCTTATCTTGAAGTAGGTTTTCGTAAAACCTGCGTGGCCGGCTATTGGGCTGTTGTGGGTGTCATGGAGAATCAACCTTCTGACTCCAGATGATTCTGGCACACACAACTTATTTTTATGGTACAAGAGATTTCCTTCCTTCTTAAAATGTTTGAATGTTTCTCTCTCTTTGTCCGTTCTTGCCTCTTTAGAAAGGCTTGCCCATACTTCCTGAAAGTCCTTGTCCGTTGGCAGCGTTTCTTCTATTTTCTTGCCAAACTCACTGGTGAGTGTTGATATGGCATTGCAATGCACCCTTGTTGTTAAGGGATGTCTTGACAGAGCATCTGCAACCACATTGAGTTTCCCTGGTTTGTACACAATCTCGAAGTCGTACTCTTCCATGAACTCCATCCATCTCCTTTGTCTCAAATTCAATAATGGTTGCATGAAGATGTACTGTAGACTCTGGTGGTCGGTATCTAATTGGAACTTCCTTCCCAATAGATAGTGTCTCCAGATCTTTAAAGCTCTTACCACTGCCAATAGCTCCTGATCATGTGTCGGGTAGCGAGTCTCTGCGTCGTTCATCTTGCGTGAATCGTATGCTACGACTCTTTCTTCTTGCATTAGGACTGCTCCCGTCGCAATCTTGCTAGCATCAGTTGCAACTAGCTTGTCCTTCTCTGGATCTGGCAATGTTAAGACGGGGGAGGTTGTTAAGGCTTCCTTCAACTTCTCAAATCCTGCTTGAGCCTTCTTTTGCCAATGTGCCACCCAGTCTTTTATCTTTTCTGCCTTGGTGAGGTCCGTCAAAGGTGCTGCTATCGTAGCAAAGTTCTTGACAAACTTTCTATAATACCCTGCTAAGCCTAAAAAGCTTCTCACCTCGTGTATGTTCTTTGGTGCCGGCCATTCAATCACCGCTTGGATCTTTGCGGGATCGGTGGAGATGCCATCTGCTGATATGATATGCCCCAAATATTCCACTCTTTCGGTGGCGAAATGACATTTCGACAGCTTCGCATAAAGCTGGTGCCTCCTCAGCTTCTCAAGTACCCTTCTCAAATGCTGAATATGCTCCTCCAGGGATTTGCTATACACCAAAATGTCATCAAAGAACACGATAACAAATGTGTCAAGGAATTCCCGAAAGATATCGTTCATGAGTCTCATGAACGTTGCTGGGGCATTAGATAAGCCGAATGGCATCACCGTGAATTCATAGTGGCCATACCTTGTCTGGAACGCCGTTTTGTGGATATCTTCCTCTTTGATTCTGATTTGATGATAGCCGGACCTTAAGTCTATTTTGGAGAAGATCCTAGCACCTTGTAGCTGATCCATCAGGTCATCTGCTCTGGGTAAGGCATACTTGTTCTTGATGGTGTGCTTGTTTAATTGACAGTAGTCAATACACATCCTCAAGCTTCCATCTTTCTTCTTGACGAATAAGATGGGGGCTCCGAACGGAGAGACACTAGGTCTTATGAACCCTAGGTCTAATAGCTCTTGCAATTGCTTCTTCAATTCTGATAGTTCGTGGGCCGTCATTCTGTATGGTGCCTTACTTGTGGGCTTGGTGCCTGGTTCGAGTGCAATTTCGCACTCAACTCCTCTGTATGGTGGAAGTTCCTTGATTTCGTCGGGGAACAAGTCATGGAACTCCTTTATTAGCTTGGCTATCTGCTTGGGTAACTTGCTTACTGATTTATCTTCTTTATCCTCTGGCGCCTCTTCTTCGGCAAGTTCTAATTTGAAGATGTATGCAACTTGCTGCCTTTTCATGCATCTAAGTAACTTCTTACTTGACATGCATTGCATTATAGGTGTTACTTCCTTACCTGAGATCTCTATAATTTTTCCGTTGGGCGCCGTGAGCTTTACCTTTCTCTCCCCACAATCTATTACTGCTTTTGCCGGGTTGAGGTATTCCATACCTATGATGAGGTCATATTTTCCGATGTTCATGATCTCTGCCCCCATTTCAATGTTGATGCCGGGTAAGTCTATATTGAAATTCACCCTCTTGCCGGCAATGTGCCTGATGGCTCCACTAGCTAACACTACTGGCCTGGGCTTGGACTTCACTGCTTTCAGCTTTAACATTTTGGCCATCCTTGGTGACGCAAAATTGTGGGAACTGCCGGTGTCTATGAGGACTATAAAAGATTTGGCGGCTACCTTACCAATTGTGGATATTACTTGATACTGGCTCTCCGCATTTTCTGTATCTATGGCGGCAAAGATATGACACTCACCATGGATAAAGTCGCGTCCTTCGTCCTCCTCTTCTTCTGGCGGGGTCTCCCAACCTCCCATCTCCGCAAGTGCTGCATTCATCACGAACGGGCAGTTGTGTGTTCTATGCCCCGGCTGGAAGCATCGAAAGCACAACTGCTTTTCTATGCATTCTTGCCATTTTTCTTTCGGAAATTGTCTTTGAGTAATTTGAGCCTCCCCCTTGTCCTTTGTCTTTGAAACTGACGTGCTTTTTCTCTGCTGTTTCTATTGATTTCCCGAGTATTGCGTCTTAGCAGGTGAAGGACTGGTTGCTCTTGGGCTCTGGCCTCCATACCCTTTTCCTTTGTCATACCACTGTTTTGGTTCACTATTCTGGGGTCCCGTTCCTTGTAAGCTTATGGCCTTTGCTTCGGCCTCCGATACTGAGCGCGGGTTCAGGGCTCTGACTAACTTCCGTAGATCCTCATTGAGGCCCTTCACATAGCCTTCCACCGCTCTTCTCTCACTGAGTTTCGGCACATAAAGCCTCAACCTCATGAACTCCTCCGTATATTTCTGTACGGATTTGTCCCCTGTTGCAACCTGTGGAAGGCTTGCATCTGATGGCACTTGTGCTCTCTTGGCACATAGTGTCGTTTGAAGGCCTTTGCGAACTTTGTGAACCTGCACTTGTCTCTGCTCATCCCATGGGCTTTGGCATAGCCCCTCCACCAAATACGGGCTGCCCCCTTCAGGTTTGCGGTGGCCACTCTGCCCTTATCCTTATCCTTCATACCGTAAGCATTTCCATATTCGCTCATCTCGTCTAGCCATCACAAGGAGCCCAAAAATGAACTAACATATTTAACCAGTATTAGATCATAAAAAAACCACGATATTTTTTTTTTACATGAATTTATTTGATAGATAGATAGATAGATAGTATTTTAACGTCACGCCACTAGGCAGCATCCAACTGGACATGTGACCACACACCACACTACATTGCTTGGTTGGGCCCTGCCCCCAACCACTTTTACATTGCGTCTGTGGGTTTTGACACCCAACAGTTCAGAGTGCGATTCTGGGCGGTCTCGAACTCGAGACCTATAGTTGCTAGACCTAGTGTGTTACCACTAGACTAAATGCCCAGAAAACCATATGCCATAGTGGTTTGTTAAAGCTTATAGTGTTTTTTGACATGGTTATCAATGTTGATTATTAGATCTCTAACAGTTTTTAAAACTAATTATGGTTTGTGAGAGAGTTTTATGTATAATATAGCAGAGGATTACTAATAGTAATGGTTTGTTAAAACCACCTATTGATTTGCCCTAAAATGCATGTGGGAGCACCATTCTCTATAGTGGCAATGCCACCCTTCATTGAAACAAGGTAGTGATTGCCCTTAAAATTTTTGTACATTTGATTATCAAGATTGATTGTATTTAGACATAGATTTAATAGTAATGTGCCATGTAAGTATACGGTATACGTATACCATACCTGACACATCACCAAGTTATTGGGAACCATTGGGAATTCACTTAATAGGGATTATTGACATTAAACTAACCTAAGTACACTAACTTATGGTATTAGTTAGCCAGGTAGGCTAGTTAGAATGTGCCACTTGGCTTCACCCGATTGGCCAAGGGCGGGTTGCCATCTTTGGGTGGCAAATTGAGCTCCCCATCCTAATTCTACCCAAATTCGAGTTTGGGAAGAGCAGAGGAAGGAGGAAGTTGTTACAACCTAACACCTGACCAGTTCTATGGATGTTCTTCGAGACAACGGGTTCAGTCAGAACACAGGTCAGTTTCTAGGTAGTTGCGTGCTATTCTAACCCTTGTTTGAGGTACATGAATGATTAGATTCTATGTTATGATCTATTTATTATGATTATGGATGTTGTATCAGATTATGTTCTCTCTTTCAGTTCCTCCTATGATGTATGGGTTTAAGCGGGGGTAGAGACCTGAAAGCTATTTAGATTTAGTGATGTTCCTAGGTAGAACCTCTTAAATCCCAGTAAATGCGGCCTGTGCACAAGAGCCCACCTGGTTGGGGATGCTATTATGTGATTCAGCATCAGATAACAAGTATGATGGTGAATCGGGGGTGGGGTCTTGCCTAGCGCGGCTACAGGACTCCTACAGTGTGCTAGGCTTATAGCCGGTCACGGAGAGGGCCGGGTATGGGTCTGACACTTCCTGGGTCGCAGGTGTCGAGCCAATATGATTGGGCATCCTGGGCTCGAACGGGCAGGTGAGACGGCCTTTAGATTAGGGGAGTAAGTCGGGTACGAATGCGGGGGTCACTGAGGGGGCACACGTTCTCTAGCACACCCAGGGATCCGTCATACTCGGGGAGGGGACGCCTCTCCGACCTGCCTCATCGGACCAGGGAGATGTAACCCGGAGTAGTTCCATAGGGTGGCGTAGATGATGCCGTATCCTCTTCTTTGTTCCTTTTCCTCCTCCTAGAGTGCGAGCTTAGGCATCGAAGATCCTCGTTGGTGGCTTCTCCCACTAAGTGCTCTCAATATTGGTGGACCTCCCACATCTCCCTGTTTAATCAATCAGGATTAAGAAAATTTCCCTTAAACAGCTTGCAAATTAATGATCCCTGACCTGTCTTTGCCCTTGTCGCAGATTTTCGATTTGCATTTGCAAGTTTTGCATTTGTTCTGCGCTAGCTCGATTTAGATCAGTAAGTTGGTTCTCTATGCTGGTTTGAAAGCTTAAGAAAGCTTGCAACATAGAGGATTCTAAAGTTTTCCTCATTGTGTCAAAATTATCCTCCTCCCGATTGGCATTATTAGCAACATGATGAGGGCTGGATAGATGTTCCCTAGGAAGTGATTCCATCTGGAGAATACATAAAAGTTTGTACTCAATGACCTCTCTAAATGTCTTGAAATGACATCAAACTATCTGAACTTTCAAAACAGATCCCAATCATGTTTTGCTCCCATGATTCTGATCGAGGCTATGACATAGTCACCACATTCCTTACTTATTATCTATGCCCATTCATTCAATTTATTGTCTTACATCCATTAAGCAACCATATCATGAACTAGGTTAATTGACTAATATCACACAGAATTTAGACATTAACAGTTAGCAAACCACCAGCTGCCCACTCCGGTCCTATACTTGTAAGACCTGCCTCTATTCCTTGAGTTTTCTCAAGTTGGAAGGGGAAGCAGTGTGACGTCCCCTACTCATATACGATGCCCGCACCGTATACAAACAGAGTTCATCCCCGCACCAGCCCACACCCATGTGGCCCTCGCCTAGAGTCTACAATGGGAAGAGTGAAGGGGTCATTTTACCCCCGCCTCCCCGTGGCCTACCTAGCTGCGGAAGCATAAACATACACGCCAAGAATATAACATCATATATCCACCTCAAGGATGGCACATCAACATCCTGCATAGACAAAGATCAAGACAATACAAAGGAAGTCCTACCCAAGGCTCAGACTCTGTGGGATGACTCACAAGCTTGGGTCTCCGAGTTCAATGCGACGGAATCGTGACAAATGGATTGGCTGGCATAAGAACATGGCTTAGGGTTGTCCACCCATCCGCCTCCCCCGTGCACACTTTGCGAGTAGGTTGAAAAGTGTTGGGACTGACCGTGAGGCTACGGGTGCATAGCCGGAGGGGCTATTCCCGGGTTACATCTCCCAGTCCCATGGGGGGGTGTAGGGATCGCCTCCCTCCAGAGGTCTACATGTTGACCCAAGGTGACTAGAGGGCCTTGCCCCTTATTCGACTTAACCCACCGGAAGGTGAACACCACCCCAATGGTGTCGAGCCCATGCCTTACCCACACCTCGGGCAAGCCATTAGACCTAGTCACCGATCCCTGTGAGGCCTTACACACCAGAGGACGGCCAAGGGTCGAACACCTAACCTCCTTCTAAGCCGGCCGGCCCCTTCACCCACAACTGTGGGCTCTGACACGTGCCGAAATCTAGTAATGCACTAAGAGGGACTAGCTAGGAGCATCATCTACTAAGCTTTAAGTCTCTACCCCCTTCCCAATACAATGAGTCCATGTAATACATCCGCCCATCATATCAACATAAGTAATAAGAACTAATCTAATTCATAGAGTTAGGTTCTTTAGTTAGAGTCAATCTCGTGATCTCGCTTGAAGGGTGATTTAATAGGCTAAACCTATGGGTTCAAGGTCGGAATAAGGTTTAGGCTATTCAATCGACCAAATACCTGATCCCTAGTTCACTCCTCTCGATCCGGGCGCCCCGCTCGCTCGATGCCGGATGCGGTCGGAAGGATGATCCGACAAACCGGGGCGACGCGCATTGTGGAAGTTGGAATTGACTCCTCAAAGCCAACCTGAAAATTCTTAAGGTCATCAGGGCAAAAAAGGGAAAGTTAGGGTTTGGTGCCTTAAGTAGGCTATCAGTTAGGTTTAGGGTTTCCATGACCCTTGGTCTACCTTTAATGGGTTAAAGGTCTAAAAGTGCGCACATTGCTAAGTGTGCGCACCATTGCAAGTTGCCCCCTAGGGCGCCCTTGCTTGGGTACACGTCGGCGTACACGCCGACGGGGATCGGCGGTGGTACGCAGGATTTCAGTAAAGACATTTTGATAATGCGCCTTGAGACCGTAGATATCGCATCGAACGCCACAAGCAAAGACATTTCTTAACATAGCCATATGCTACCCATTGGTGGATTGACCCCCCACAATCATAACTTCGCTACTTCGGGTTCCATGGGTTCCACATATGTGTACAGCGTGTCCTGCGTGTCCAGCGTTTCGCTCTGCTATAATTGTGTCAGGTCCACATAGGCATATCCTATGTGTTTACAATGTTTACTGTTAATTGCAATCAACCATGTTAATTAAACATCGGTTACATTTTTTTTTTTTATTATTATTATATATTTCACATTCCAATGTTACAAGTTCATGTACATACAAACATTAATCCCAAATTAATCACAAAGAAAAAATAGAGATTATGTCATGGTCCTCCTTCGGGGCTGGAAAGCAATATTTGTTATGAGTGTAACAATTGTGTAGGAATGGTTTAATAATGATTATTTTGTGGCGTGTACACACCCTAACATAAGACAATTATTGCCTTCCCTGACCATTACTCATTAGACACATTGACACTGTCTATTTCATCACCTCTAACTATTGTACGGATGGAAAATAGTGAATCGCTATTTTCTATGTGACAAGAAAATTCTAGGTTAAAAGTTCCAATTTTCAGTTACATTGTGAGTTACTCGAGGAGGTGACAAAGTACTAAATGTCAAAAGGGAATGAATAAAGACCCTAACACAAAGCAGTAACAACACAAGTTCTATCTATACTAGGTGGTAAACAATCTCGAACTATATCCCCCCCCCCCCCTTCTTTTTTACACGATACTCTGTCCCATGAGTCATTGATGCAATCATACCTCCAAGGTAACTGCATTTATGGGATAGGAAATAACAACTATACTCAATGGTTTACACCTACCCATCTTATATTATAATGTTTTGCTGTAATTCCTGGATTTGGATCCAGCCCTAGATCCAACGGTTGGATTTCAATATCCAATTGTGTTTTAAAATGGACGGCCGAGATTTCACCATAACAAACCACAAACGCCCGTGCAAGTACCCTCTCTTCTGTTACGAATTTTTGCTATGGCCTTATCTATCTTCTTGGCTACGGCGTCCAATGTTGAGCTATGGCAGTAGCTGCAACTTGCAAATGGTTACGGCGGCAGTTGCAACTTGCAAACGGATATGGGCCTCTTCATATGTTTCTGTCGCCTGAGTGCACCAACATGTGGGAGCTCTTCTTCAAATGGCAACTCGGTTAGAAGTTTCAAGAGCTGATGCACGTCGTCTGGACTAGCGTGAGCGAATGTTAGGGTTAGGGTGGTCTTTGCTGTTGCAATCCAGATGTGGGAATGTTGCTGCCATTTTGGAGTTCGATGAACACCTCAAGAAAAATTTTCTGTCTTTGAGGCAGCTCCCCAGGTAACTTGAATGGTTATGCTGATATGCGAGTCCTTTAATCCTGTTCGCTGTGACAGTAGGAGGCCAGGGATATGTCTTTACTTTATATGTTCTCTAATCCTGTGCGCTGTGACAGTAGGACCAGGGGTATACCTTCCAAAAAGCCTGCAGTAAAAAGGGCATATAATGTTGTTGCAGTAAACATGGCATATAAACATGGCATTGTTGCCGTAAACAGGGATTCTTTACAGATCATGACAGAAATTGGCACATGTTTTGCCTTTTTGTTGTAACAAAGCGTTCATTCCACAGGGCTATTAACATCTTCATGCTTTTGAGCAAGATCCATGGAAGGCATCAATCATAGACCTTCCGATGTATTGGAGTGCATTTTCTCAAAAACACAAAGGGCTTCGGGTTGCTTCACGCTCTTCACAAAGCATCAAACATTTTTTCCTTTCTGGCAGCTAGGGTTGTTGCACCGTTTTCTTGGAGATGAGCTTCATCCCTTGCTTTTGGAGAATTCGACATGCCTCAGATTACATACTAGAAGCCAGATGGGAGGTGAATAGCTGATCTTCTTCCCTTTTTTTCTACTTTTATTGCATTTTGCAATTTATTAATTTGACCAGGCAAATTTCGATTTGGGTTGTGGCATTTGTAGGGCATTATTGGCAGCAGAAGTCCCATAACAACCCATGTAAATGACCCTGATACTTTTGTATTCCAACCTTTTCTTTTGCGGCAACACCAACATCGTTTTCTCATGATCAAGATCAAGAAGTAAGTTTATTTTGGTTGCAGTAGCTTTGCTATTTGGCTTACTTTAAACTCTGCCTCTGCATTTTGATCAATTTGGAATTGCTCATATATTGTCTTTCCTGCAATTTTAGAATGGTGTATTGCATTTGTTTTTTATTAGAACTAGAGCTCATCCAGCCATTATTGTTCCACAACGGTTGTATTCTTCTTCTTGGGAGAGGTTTGCTACAGCCAGCAACAGTAGATGATAAAGAAGGCATCTGCATCTATTTTAGATGAGCTTGGTAAACAATTTGAGAACAAAGACTGTGTATAGTAGTTTTCTTGACAATTGGATAAAGTACAATATCAGATCCAGTTTCTCAATTTTAGGAAAGCCGAACTGCAGGAAAACATTTTCAAAAGTCCTCCATGGATGTAGACCTTTAATTGCTGAGCCGCGCATCAGCAACATGACATGCATTACAAACGGTTCTCGACTTATATATGGATTAGTCTTTTAATGCTTTACAGTCTCTGAAGATAAGTAGTGTTTTACAGTTTTAAGTCTTAATATTTAAAGACGTGCATGTTCTCATACTAAGCAACATGACCATCCAAGACATTAGAGATTGAAGTGGATAAACTGCTTGATTTGACTTCTTTAACCAAAAGCGTAGTACGCATGATATTGCAGGTTGTAGATGCAGGAAAAAATGCAGCCAAAGTTCAATTAAAAGTTGGTAATTAGGACATCTACACAAACAACTTTTTTGGAGATGCATTGTGGCCAGCTGATAAGCTGGGATTTACCGAAGCATCCATTCAAGCTAAAATAGCTAAGGTAACCTTGAGCTTGCAATTTTTCCTCTTATGTTTTCACTTCAATGGCGTTTATCATTCTTACAACTGCCTATTGCAGACAATGGCGTTGCATGACAATGGAGCTTGATTGGGCTCTCAACTATGCAAACTGAAGCTCCTAGATTATGACAAAGCTTACACTGGATAATCTAAGGGATGTGCAAGCTATGTCTAAAAATCTTTATAGGCTATTAGATAGGCAAATATGTATTCATGGTTCAATTCTACCAACTCATTTATGTGGACTATTAGTTTCAGACAAATAATGGCCCAAATTTGGGGATATAAACAAATCTTGGTAAGAGCAAAGCATATGCAACATCGTGTCCAAATCACTTAAACTAAATCGTGTCCAAAGGCCCTCTCTTTGCCTCCTTTGGCATCTCATAAAATACATTCTAATGTACTGCTTCATATAGAGAACTTTTGGAATTGGAAACACGAAGGAGCAATTGTTAGACATAATGAGTACATTGAATTATACCATGATATATTTGCACTAACATGGATTATGATGGCAAGTAAAATACGTAGTAGTATGAAAGCATACATTATGTTGGCATGAAACCAAAGGAAATATTTATACCATGCGGTATTTTTGCAGTTATATATAAATGTGGTATGCCATGAGTGCGTAGAGTTAACCAAAGGCACCCATGTATACAGGTTTCTTAAATACATGTTTGACCACCTTTAAACTTAAGCATACATATGGAATGTCTTTACATGTTTGACCATAGAATTTGACTAGGCAAGTGAGAAAAAGCACCTCTAAATCTTAAGTACACATATGGAATATATCGAAAAACTCCACGTCGGTCACTTAAGTTGTTTCTACACCTTCCCACATGAATCTCCCCCGGACCCTAAGGTTCATTGTTATTTGTTTCATGGGTTTAATACTTCTAAAGGAGGAACTTGACAACCTTGCCATGCCAATATTCACGGGGAACTCCAATACATTATTCGAGTTTACACACAACCCTTTAATGCTTGCCACAATACACTCAAATGTCTTTGTAACTCCCGATATAACACAAGCTATATTGGTTCTCAACATTAGCCCAGCAACGCTGGGCACCCTAACTAGTACCATACTATAAGATATTCCAACCATGTTCAAACATATTACCAATTTTGTATATTTCTATCACAGGTTCCATGGTAAAAAGGTGCTCCAATTAGGAAAAAGAAATGGCCCTAATACCTTGGACATAATATGCTTGCATTGAAAATCTCCTATGAAGTCATTGTAAATAAGGATTACTTTGAATTCAATGCTCACTTTTTTTTTTTTTAAACAATTGCTAGGTTCAACCCGTGAGACTCTGATACCAATTTTGTGACGGTCCTTCGCCCGATACCTGTCGTTACTGGATTACTTTACATCATGCTCAAGATCCCACGGGTGCAGAACCTACACGTCGTTTCCCAGAACCCCAAATAATATGTTGCGGTCTCCTTAAGCTATGGTCTTAACTCAAGGAAATAACCTTCACCCGGAAGCAACTCGACATGACTAGCGTCGAGTCCGAACTAGTGAGCTTCATCAGTGCCCACTCGCTAGTGCTGAGTACTTGACACTCGCGGCCTCGGTTTCTGCTTATTCTCCCCGGAGAGTTGTGGGCAGACCAAGGTGCAATCCAGGCTAGCAACATGGGCGATTTCCAATATTTTTAATGGATATACTAATTCGCGAAAGGCTATTTACTGAAGTGTGTCTACTTACGAGATCTAATGCAATATCTTCCATAGAAAAATCCCAAGTAATCATAAGTTCTTTATTAAACAAAACATTGTTAATGATTAATATCACTAGAACATGTGCGGCTCTCTGTTAACAAGATATTCATGCTTGATGATTTATCCCTTATTCAAATGATGCCCAGCCATTCTTATGTTTATGACATGTCGTAGCAACGGCTAGAAACAATGTTGCCTTGTGTCCGCAAAACCGTCTTGTATGTTAAAATATTCAAGGCCAGAAAAACACTAAACCTAGAAATGAATTAAACTTATTAATGGGTGATGACATGGCTGTACCCGATTGGGTGGGTCAAGAAGAACCCTTGCTGGTTCCATTTAAACGCAGACAGCAGCCCACCGGCCAGCCTGGCTTTCTATCAGAAGGATTCCCCACGGAATCCATAGCATCAGGGACTAGAACTAGGAATTTTGGCAGGGGTTTTGGTAGGGATTTCGGAAGTGTGGGCTCCAGGAACCCATCGATTCACGATTTGGAGCTGATTCTGTTTTCTCACAAATCTAACCTTTGTTTCCTGTGTTTGCATCTGTTTTTTCTTCTTTGTGTCTATTTGTGCCGGATCTTCCTTAATCTTGTACCCCGGTTACTATTAGATCTAACCTGGCAGCCCTATGAATAATGAAGCATCTGTTAGGTTATCCCGCTGCCTCTAGTTTTGTTCAGCGCAGGCAGGAGCCGGATGGCTTGCCCTGCACCATGAAACGGTTCTAGAGGGATCTACCAGATCCGAAAATGGGTAAGTAGGCATTTCGACCCTTGGGCTCACCGAAGAACCCAGCTATTCATGGCTTTTTTTTTTTTTTTTTTTAAAGCAGGAATGAAGAATCGAAATTTACAAGACAACATATTTGTTTTCTCTAATGCCGCAGCCCATAGTTACCCTGCTCTTAAGATGGATTCCCCCTTTTTTTTTAAACAAACATCAGGTTAAATCTTACCTCAAAATCTCTCTCTCTCTCTCTCTCTCTCTCTCTCTCTCTCTCTCTCTCTCTCTCTCTCTCTCTCTCTCTCTCTCTCTCTCTCTCTCTCTCTCTCTCTCTCTCTCTCTCTCTCTCTCTCTCTCTCCAGGCGAGGCTTTTGCCGGGGACTGATTTGGGGCAAGATGCAAATTTTCTGAATCTTGCTAACCCTCAGCAGACCTCGGCGGGGCTCTTTCGCCGCCGCATACAGCCGCAGCCAGCTCAAGTTGCCTCACCTTACGTTGCTTTCGCATCTCGGGCTGCTCAAGTTGCCTCACCTTACATTGCTCGCACATCTCGGTGCGCCTCCACTACGCCCTCTCCTGGCACATGCTGCCATGCCAAATCCCCCCTGGCCCCCCGCAAACAAATAGGAATTGTGCCTCCGCATGGTCTCCTCGAATTGTCGAGGCTTCCCATGGCGAAGGGAGATAGTCTCAACTCAGTTGCCCAGATATGGATCTCATCTTCCTCATGGAAACATGGGAGCATGCGACGCAGGATACCCCCGACTTGCCGGGATACCAAAGACTACTCAATCTTCAATGATTGCACAGAAAGCGGGGGCATGGGGGTTGCCTCGCTACTACCGAACAACCTTTTGGCACGGTCAATCTCCTTGTTCAAGACGCATAAGCACAACTGCACTGTGGGTGCGCGTGGTGTAAAACTGCGCAGAGTGCCCCTCTTTGTGGCGTACCGCTACTTTCCACATGCGAAAAGCAACTTCTATCACACCCACTTCTCGGATGTGGATAGGCTGGACCCCTATGTCGATCTATATGATGACATCTGGAAAGATAAGCAGATTGGCGGTGTCATACTCCTTGGAGACTTCAATGCGCCGCGACCGGGGTAGAACAACCCATGAGATTTGATCCCTTGACTGATGATATATTGCAGTTGCGTCCTCCAGAAGGAGCTTGGCCACGGACATCAGATGACAATCAGGTCACGCGCTATGGTCGACAGTTGCTTTTGCTCTGCAAGTATCTTTGACCTGGTAATCTGCAATGGACTTGCCGCGGTGGCCTTCCACCCCAAAGAGCACTTGTAGGCGTGAAAACCGGGGGTGGATCTAGTGTGGTGGACTATGTGTTGGTGCCCGAAAGCGGGATATGCATGTCATCAAGCACTTTCAGGTGGGAACAACTAATAGGGATGAAGAGATCGACTCAGACCACTTACCACTTTACTTGAAGTTGGCTTGGCAGGTTGTGCGAACCCCCGGTGCAACAACTCCTCACATGCCTCAGCTGCGATTGGATTATGAACATGCAGGGGCTTATGCCCAGATGCTTATAGATGACACCGCAGAAATTTTGCAATATCCTACACTAGAGCAAAGACAAAGCGGCCGACCGATGTGCTTAGGGCGAGAGAGGTGCTTTGGGATAAGCGCCCACGCATGCAGACCTCTAGGAACACAACCTTCCCACGTAATCAATGGTTTGATGCACGAGTGCAAGGAACACAAACGCGGGCTCCGCCAAGTCACAAACCCCGCTTTACTTCATTACGGTCGACAAGATCGCATCTTCCTTAAAGCTAAGAAAGCCGTGTACATTGCAAAGACATCAAAGGGAAATGTTTTACCTCCGAACGTCACCCGGGACCTTCTGGCGAAGGGTTCTTAGAAAGCCAGTACAGCCCATAGGGAATATCACTCCCGAGCAGTGGAGGCAATACTTGCAACAACTATACGACCCTCAGGGTGCACATGCAACATTACCCTTGCAAGAAGGCCCATCTTTGGAAATCACAGATTCGAGGGCGTGGAACAAGGCTAATACGTCTTGCCAATGGGAAAGCCCCCCAGACTTGGATGGTATGCGTGGTAATTGCTTAAGGGGGGGCCGTCCATAATACAGTCCGACCGCCTTTGTTCAACAAGGCATTACAGAAGGCTTCATTACCGCAGTGGACAAATAGCAGAGTTGTTCCCATCTATAAGGCAGGTGACCCACATTGCCCAGCCAATTACCGAACAATCATGGTCAGCTCGGTGTTTGCAAAACTGCTGGCGGGATTCTCGAAAGCAGCAGCTTGTCGGTCCGGGCAGAGGAAAGAGGTGCGGCCCTCACCCGGCAGGATTCGGACCTCGCACTCAACCATTGACCACATCTTCACGTTCGCGAACTCGATTGAAGACAAAGCAGGAAGCAGCCGGCCGGGATCTATATTGTTGCTTTGTGGATTTTAAGGCGGGCGCTTTGACATCGTGCCTCGGGGAAAAACTATGGGCAAGGCGCAATGTTTGGGGTTTCGTGAGATTTGCACGCAATCGTGTACATGCTATATGAAAGATGCTCTCGGGGTCTAAAAGCAGCACAAGCCAACCATTTGATAGTAGTATCGGGGTTCGTCAGGGGATGCCCTCTCTCCCCAACATTGTTTGGGCTTTACATTGATCAATTGAGAGTCGGCTTGCTGGCGATAATGGGGCGATGGAGCTCACCTTCTCTCGATCATCGGGGCGGTTAATATATGCCGATGATGTGGACTGCCTAGCTTACACACCAGCAGACATGCAACGACATCTCCTTGCCCTGGACACATTCTGCCAAGCGACTGATATGCGCGTCAACCTGGCCAAGACTAAGGTGGTTTTCATATCATCTTCACGTCGGTAGGGTCCCTCCTTCGCCATTACCAAGGCTTAATGTGGAAGTTGCATCCACATACAAGTATTTGGGAGTGGAGTTTCCTTCTACTATGCATCGGGACACATCCATACGACTACGAGTGACGACACGCTTGAAGGCACTATATGCAATGCAAAACAATAGTCATAGAGCGGAGTTGTATGATTGGGCCCATCAGTCACACCTGTTCAAGGTCTTAGTAGAGCTTGTCCTTTTATACTGGGTGGAAGTATGGGGCCCGATGAGTATCACTTGCTACTTGAATGACTTGAGCAGGTCCAGAAGCCTTCTTAGTGCGCGAGCACTAGGGGTGAAGTCCACAGTCCCATATCAAATTCTACTAGAGATGTGATTCTTGCCTCTTTGAGGCGGCTCTTGATCGCCACATTGTCTATTTTTGAAGGTGCTCAATATGGGACGATGCTCGTCTCCTAAACTAGCTTATATCATGGCAATGGGGCAAGGCCCAAGGCCATTTGGAGGGAAAAGAGAGCTCAATGGTTGGCTAGATGGAATGTGCAGGAGCACCGTGTGCATACATGTGCAAACAGAGGCGGTCGCCATAGCCGAGGCAATATCTTGACGCTTGCTTCCTCAGCAAGCTTTGGGATGCCAATGTCCTTGAACATGTCAAGACAGGATGTTATGGATGGCCGTTAACGCTTCTTGGCGCCTTCACGGCTAGGGCGGTGGCAGGGAAAGGGGCCGCCCCTAATCCTTGCTTTCGCAAGACGCTGCGGTGGTTTACTTCTTCCTCAAATTCGAGGATCCGGCTGCTAGCGTAAGGGTTTTGGTGATCTAGTGTTTTCGTGATTCGCTTCAATGTGGTGCGTTTTTTCCGGGTTTCTTGAAGCCTCTTCATGGCGGCCCTCTCCACCCTCTCTAATTATCCACTAACGTGGATCTACTCGATGCTTTATGGTTTCGGTAGCACCGTGATTTTCCATAAATCATTCTTTCTTTATGGATGCACACTGAAATGGCGCAGATTGCCTATAAGGTAGAGTAAAAAAGATGCAGGGCTTTGAGAGAAGATGTTTCAAATTTCCGGTTAATTAGCGCTTTTGATTCTTAATCCGTGTCCGTTATGCTAGAAGCCTTTCCCTTCCTCTTGCTCTTTCCTACTAGCTTTAAAGGTGTAGAGTTGATTCTTGGAAAAGAAGAAGAAAAGATTAGCCTGACCCTTCAGATTTTTTGATGAGATAAGAACTGGTTTAGATTGCCGAGCTAGGGATTGGACTATTTGAGATGCCGAGCTAGGGAATTTCTGAGCAGGATGAAGCTTATATATCTTGAGCCGGACTTTAGGGAGGAGTCTAGTAGCTGGGCTTTTGGGTCTAGTACAGTCGACCGATTCACATCCCGACAATGCAAAGATATCCGATGGTTACATTCGACAATGCAAAGATCTTTCTGGTACATTCGGTGTTGATCAATCTGCGAGAATGGGTTATTTGAGCCGTGTTAGCTTCTCAGGCAATCGCGGAGATTGCTCATGATTTCTTCATGCCTTTTTCGTTTCATCTCTATTCTTGCAAGAGGTGGTTCATAGAACATTCAAGGTATATTTGTAGCTTGAGGAAAATTTATATTTGTCTCCTGTAGTATTCCTCTAGCTGGGAAGATGTTGATTCTGATCCTGTAGTACTAGCTAGCTGGATGAAGAGGTTGAGAAAAAAATTATGAGTACCAAGTTTCAGATATTATATTTGATCCATAAGGGATCCCTCAGACTTCAAGATTATTTGATCCTCGCGGGATCTTTTCGATGTAATTCTTCCTATCTGAATATAAATTTATCTTTCCTTCAAAAAAAAAAAAAAAAACATGTCAAGACAGCACACTATCAGCGCCACATAAATCCCACATTGGAACGAGGCCCGCAATGCTATCTGCGTACCCACTTGCCCATGAAAAGGCGCAGACTCATTGCCTCCATAGCAAGACGGGGGCACATCATCTTCGAATTGAGGCGGGCAGATGGATTGGTGAGCCACGCCAGACAGGCTCACAATGCCGCCAAATGGGAGTCATTGAGGATGAATCTCATACCCTTCAAAGTTGCCCAAAGATATGATCAAATTCGGACGCCGCTTATCGAAGTTGGTCGAGCCGGCCAGCCGTTACATGTGACATTGAGCCAAAGATCCCGTATGGGTCTTTGGGATCATACTCGAGGAGGTTATGGACATGCGAGATCGCCTATGTCCTCGGGCACACATTTGACATGTATAATATACATTGATGTATACTTGTGCGGTTTTGTGACATTCTTATTGCGCCACGGTTTTTCCTCGAAAACCCTTGAGGCGGGGTTTTCTTGAGACGGTAATAAGTTTGTTAAGCTCCTTAATGGGTCCCATAGGCCGATTGGCCTCGGTGGGCGATAAAAAAATATTCTCTCTCTCTCTCTCTCTCTCTCTCTCTCTCTCTCTCTCTCTCTCTCTCTCTCTCTCTCTCTCTCTCTCTCTCTCTCTCTCTCTCTCTCTCTCTCTCTCTCTCTCTCTCTCTCTCTCTCTCTCTCTCTCTCTCTCTCTCTCTCTCTCTCTCGAGGACCTCTCCCTTCTTCCTCTTTCTCCTGTTCTCCCCTTTTCCTAATTCTAACTTCCTTCCATAATTTCATTGCCATATCACCCCTTATGCCACGTCATCTCCTTAACATTTAATATAGCTTAGAGATAGTCATAATAAAACTCACATTTTGTGACGGTTCTTTGCCCGATACCTGTCGTTACCGGATTACTTTACATCATGCTCAAGATCCCACGGGTGCAGAACCTACACGTCGTTTCCCAAAACCCCAAATAATATGTTGTGGTCTCCTTAAGCTACGGTCTTAACTCTAGGAAATAACCTTCACTCGGAAGCAACTCGACGTGACAAGTGTCGAGTCCGCACTAGTGAGCTTCGTCAGTGCCCACTCGCTAAGCTGAGTACTTGACAATCGCGACCTCGCTTTCTGCTTATTCTCCCCGCAAAGAGTTGTGGGCAGACCAAGGTGCAATCCAGGCTAGCAACATGGGCGATTTTCAATATTTTTAAGGGATATACTAATTCGCAAAAGGCTATTTACTAATGTGTGTCTACTTACAAGATCTAATGCAATATTTTCCATCGAAAAATCCCAAGTGTAACCTCATCCTAAAGTATGCAATTATAAGTTCTTTATTAAACAAATCATTGTTAATGATTAATATCACTAGAACATGTGCGGCTCTCTGTTAACAAGATATTCATGCTTGATGATTTATCTCTTATTCAAATGATGCCCAGCCATTCTTATGTTTATGACATGTCGTAGCAATAACTAGAAACAATTTTGCCTTGTGTCCGCAATACCGTCTTGTATGTTAAAATATTCAAGGCCAGAAAAACACTAAACCTAGAAATGAATTAAACTTATTAATGGGTGATGATGTGGCATCACCCGATTGGGTGGCAAGAACCCTTGCTGATTCTATTTAAACGCAGACAGCAGCCCACCGGCCGGCCGGCCGTGCCAAAATAAATGTGCACTTGGTCAGGGGTTCAAACCTGGCTAGTGTATGTTTATATTTGGAAGTTGGTTACTGGGGTTATACGATAATGATCCCCGACGTGGTAGAACTTAAGCCTATACGTGTCCTCCACTTTGTCTGCCATAAGGCGGTAGGATAAGCCAACTAATCTGTAGTGGATTAGTGTGGTGAACCAGTAAAAATTGGCTTTCAGATTACTGTGGCTGGTTAACTGGTTATTGCCGGTCAGAAGGATTCTCCACGAAATCCATAGCATCAGGGACTAGAACTAGGAATTTTGGCAGGAATTTTGGCAGGGTTTCGGCAGTGTGGGCTCCAGGAACCCATCGATTCATGATTTGGAGCTGATTCTGTTTTCTCACAAATCTAACCCTTGTTTCCTGTGTTTGCATATGTTTTTTCTTCTTTGTGTCTATTTGTGCCGGATCTTCCTTAATCTTGTACCCCTGTTACTATTAGATCTAACCTGGCAGCCCTATGAATAATGACGCATCTGTTAAGTTATCCGGCTACCTTTGATTTTGTTCAGCGCAAGCAGGAGCTGGATGGCTTGCACTGCACCATGAAACAGTTCCAGAGGGATCTACCAGATCCGAAAATGGGTAAGTAGGCATTTCGGCCCTTGGGCTCACCGAACCCAGCTATTCATGGTTTTTTTTTTTTTTTTTTTAAGCAGGAATGAAGAATCGAAATTTACAAGACAGCCTTTGTTTTCTCCAATACCGCAACCCATAGTTACCCTGCTCTTAAGATGGATTCCCCTTTTTTTTTTTTCTAAACAAACATCAGGTTAAATCTTACCTCAAAATCGATTCTTCAATCATTCTCTCTCTCTCTCTCTCTCTCTCTCTCTCTCTCTCTCTCTCTCTCTCTCTCTCTCTCTCTCTCTCTCTCTCTCTCTCTCTCTCTCTCTCTCTCTCTCTCTCTCTCTCTCTCTCTCTCTCTCTCTCTCTCTCTCTCTTCTAACTTCCTTCCATTATTTCATTGCCACATCACCCCTTATGCCACGTCATCTCCTTAATAATTAATATAGCTTAGAGATAATCATAATAAAACTCACATCACATGACATACATACATACTTACGCTATAACCTTATAAAGAAATATAGATAAAACACTCAGAATGCAGGGTGAAACATGTGGAATGCTGGGTGAAAACCTAGAGCACCGAAGTAAAAACTAGAGGAGATCTGTCGCAGCCATTCAGTATTTTTGCTTAACATTACTTAAAAGAAGATTGGCCACATGGCGTAGCGTGGTTGGCTGCGTGGCTTGAGTTTGTTTTCACCCCAGCTTTACGTTAGCTATGAAAAAGGGGTCCTAGTAGTTTAGGGTTTGATTCATCATGGCATGCACATTTCATATATCAAGTTTATTTACATTTATTAACCTTGGAGGAGCTTAAATATACACATTGGACAATGTCTACATATTACACATTCACGAAGTTTATTGTATTTTTATGACAAGAGTCTTGTAACAGCATATCAAGAATGTATTGGAGCCGAATACTTTAGAACACCGACAGAAAGAAATTGGCATGGTTTTGTTTTAAATAATCTCCGTGTCTGTCCATGCAACATATGTAGAACTATAATTGTAACATATGTTCTAGGCACATGTATATCTTTTTTGTTGATGGATGTTTTGTAACATTGTTCTCTCGGTTTTTAGAATGATGAAAGTACTTTGTGTTGCATTTATTTTTGTGTTCCTCGTATGAAGCAATCCATCAGGATCTTGTATTCTGTCAATAAATGTACATGCATTTAACCTATGACATAGATATTGTAACAATAATTGATGACATCAAGTGCTTGAAATACTAAAGGAGATAGTACCAGGCAGCCTTCATTACATTAAAGTGAAAGTAGACAGAGACAAAGAAACGCAGAAAATGTAGAGGCAGCCTTATTTTATTGACACAGTGAGGGAAGCTTAGTCGAGGTCGGATCGAAGCAGGGGAAAGTAATTCTGAGGAGTTTTCAATCGCCTATGGAGGATGCAGCCATGAAGAGGGTGAAGCCGACAAATGAAAGACATGGGAAGGAAATTACTCGATTTTTCTAATTTTCACAAGCGTTGATGTGAACTTATTCAGATCTAACGAATGATATTAATTTTAGATCTACATAATGATATTGATTTTAGATGAGGGTGCATGAGGTGGCTTATCACATGAATTTCTCTTTAGACAAGCCTGCTAGAAATTGAAGAGCGAAATTTGAATACCTGATTTAAAAAAACCCAAGGCAAACCAAGTCATTAGAGGAGAAATGAGAGCATAGCTCAAGTTGTTTTTATGCCGTAATTACGTAGCACTTGATTCCTCGGTGGCACCCCATGGCAATTGTACCAAACAATTAATACTTGGTCATTGAAATGATGTCATTTATGAAGCCATGTGATTTAATTTTAAGATAAAATTACCTACCGCCATTAAGCTACCGAAGTATTCAAAATTTAGCTCTTCTCATTCATTTCCCCCTAATTCATCTCCCCCTAATTCTTCTCTCTACTCTGGATGACCTTTTTGTCCTCCCGATTCAGACATGGAGTAGAGATCATAAGGATTGGCATAGGAAAATCAGTAATATCAAGGACATCTCTACCAAAAGTTATTTCGGGGTTGTTGGCAATTCGGTGCATAGCTTTCTGTCACCATTTGCTAATATGTAGCATAATAAGAGGGGGTTTTCTTTGTGTTTTTGTACGCTTTTCACTAAGGTTTTCCTATGATTTCGTGATGTATTCAAATGGATGTACTAATGCGTACATCTAGAGTGCACCATTTCTGAGCCATTGATTTTAGCTTTTTTTTTTTCAATGGTCAACAATCAATGGCTCACAACAAAAGCCCTTTTTTTATGCGTGTGGTGCATAATGGTCAACAACCAATGGCTCACAACAAAAGCCCTCTTTTTGTGTGTGTGGTGCATAATGGGCACATGAAGGGCTTGAAGGGCGCATGTAGTGCAGTTTCCCCGCTGGCAACACATTTCTTATCATAACTTTTGATCCAGAGCTCTGTTTGAGATGATTTTTATTGTGTTGGAAAGCTCTCTCCGAGATCTTTTTGATAGCATGTGATATGGATATATTTGGTTAAGTTATCTATGCTAAAACAGCAATTTTTCGGCCGGGTTTGGTAGGCTTTCACATCCTACCAGCTGATTAATACAGGATTGCGCTATTGGATATTGTTTTATGGCTCATTCCGAATGAAGCTTGCAAAAAATTACCATGCATTTTTAGATTTTGAGGCAGTTATTATCCAAGGCTTCTAGATCCTTGTGCTAACAAGCAGAAAAGTTTCCCACTTTGGTTTCTCACCACAAGAATCCATGGAGGCCAAAGGCTGCTGTTAAATTCTAGTTGAAAAATGTTTGTGTATGGGTGTTGCAAACTTTATAACTTTCAGAATAATGGGATCAATCTGCTTTATCTTTATGGTAACTTTTAGTTATGTTCTATTTGTTTTATTGTGATGAAATTCAAAAGCTACAGGTGATGAAAGCCTCAAATAAATTCTAGTTTTTTTCTGGTTTGAATTCTAAAATTTTTGTCACACCCAGGGGGGGATGACGTCCCTAAGGCCCCGAAGGGGCCAAAAAAAGTTTTTTGCAACACAAACCATTAATATACAACATATAAAAATTAAATCCCCCAACACATAACAACCAACACATAACAACCATTGACATTAACAACCAACACATAACTACCATTGACATTAATTAACACAACCATTGGGTCCAACACAGTTAAATTAAAATCCCCCTTAAACCCCCTTTGGTTTGGGTGCATATTCACACGGGGGATGACTCCGGGCAATGAGAGCTGTTGGATAGGCATATTCACCCCTTATTCCTTAATCTACACCGTACGTAAAGTTCCTCGTTTGTGGGGTATGCAAGTACAAAATTTGCTGTACTGTATAACAAGATTCGCAAAATACTATAAGATTTCAAGCGAAATACTATATGGTGTTGATTTCGTACGTGCAAAATACAATTATGAGGGCTCTCGCTGCCCTACGTCACACCCCGTGTGAATATGCACCCAAACCAAAGGGGGTTTAAGGGGGATTTTAATTTAACTGTGTTGGACCCAATGGTTGTGTTAATTAATGTCAATGGTAGTTATGTGTTGGTTGTTAATGTCAATGGTTGTTATGTGTTGGTTGTTATGTGTTGTGTTACCAAGATTCTTCGATTCTTGTACGATTGGACTAGGTAAAATGCAACTGTAAGGTCTATATTTCCTTGTTGCAAGACTTCTTGTTAAGTTCTTCCTTTGCCTCTTTCACTATCACTAATACTGAAATGAGGTGCACCCTGGACTGGATTCGTTGATCCTATGACTCAGATCATATGTTGGGGCCTCTGGGCACCTCTCGTTTCGCTTATAGTCATTTATGATTGGAGGCGCCTATGATTTTGAAATATAAAATAAGATTTCGCCTAAGGTTTTGAGGGAATATCGAACTTGTATACGGCTTTGCCTAAGATTTTAGAATATGAAATACGGGGGCTCGAACCTCTACCAAAATAACTCAATGTCCTAATAAGACTACTTTAACCGAGGTACCCAGTGAGCTAATGTGATTATTTTTTATCTTGAATCTATGTTTTTTTTATAACAACCCATTCAATTGTTTTAGGGATATATGGTCTACCAGTAACGTTGTCCAGCGTTGCTGGGCATACATTGTGGACCTTTAAATGATAAGGCAGATGATACTAAGGTGCTGCTGCATTTTTGTTCCTGAGCCTAGAACAACTTGATGCATTGGCATAGTTTCTTAATGTCTTCCATGCTTGCTTACTCTTAACCGAAGTTGGTGAGCAAACAACTGTCTTAGAAGCTTCTGCATTCATGTTCCTGAGCCTAGGACAGCTTGATGTATTCGCATAATTTCTTAATGTCTTCCATATTTGCTTACTCTTAACCAAAGCTGGTGAGCAACCAACTGATGAGTGGTTGCTTGGCTTTCGTGGAAAATATATTAATAGTTAACCATATAAAAGGCAATGTTTAATGACTCTTAAAATACATTGATTTTTTGCTGGGCATTCAGAGTTAGATATGTTATAAGAAGCACATCATCCTTAACTTGGGGCTAAATATTTCGTTCCATTTTAAAAGTAGAGCAAACTTGAAAAGGAGCAACCTAAAGGTAATAAATCATGCAAAAATGGGTTATCACTACAAACAGCTTCGATCATGCATATGCTCTCGATGCACAAAGCTTTTTTAATTTGCTTTCTTATTTTGATTGTAATGGTAGAATGTTTATTCATCTCCATTTCTCCACATTCAAGTCTTCACTTATACAAATAAAATGTGCAAATTTCTCCAAAATTTGCACAGTTAACCTAGTGTGGTGTGAACCCAGTTAACCTAATTTTTTAATTTAACTGAATTTAACCTCTTAGTGTGACCTTAAAATGTGCAAAATTCTGCAAAAAATACATTTATCAACATACAAATTTGCAAGACCAGAAGGTCTGATTAAATATGCACTGAAAATTCAGCTTCTAAGTTATTGCAAGGCCATCAAAACATCATGTTAGAAGGTAAAGTACAACCTACATATGGAAAGCACTATGATCACACAACACATGCCTATGCAGGTATAGAACCTTCTCCAAAATAGCTAGATTAAGATCTTGAGACACAATTGCTTCATCTGTAATTTTAAAGAGAAGCATCATATTTGAACCATCATATGAATTTGTAAACTGACATGCCATGACTCGTGGCCAATAAGGTCTCTATAATTAGTTTTACTGGATCTGTCGGCAAAAGTCCCAGGCATGCAACTTTCACTGAAAAATAGTCAGAAAAACAAAGTAGAACAAACGACATAAGTCATCGCCACTAAAGCATAAGGATATGCATCCTAAAATGTGTACTTATCCATAAAGATTTATGGGTGCCTTTGTAAAATCAGCCAGGGGGGATCAAGATGATTTATATATTTTCCATATTTATTTTGTGAGCTTCAATGCGAAGCTCATGTTATTGAGAATATTATAGAATTTGGTAACTTCAACATATGCCAATAATGGCCATATTCCAGTTTTTGCCTTTTGGAAAAACGAATTTGATTGGCTTGACCTTGAGATAGCAACGCAAGACATATTTTGCATGCTGAAATAATCAAGCAGCCTGCAGATTTTAAGCATCGATTCAATCCCAAATAAAACCTGAGATCAAATAGAATGCAAATGAATCAATGAGAAATGTAGCTAAATTATCAATGAAATGCAAATTGTAGAAATTTCATGAAGGATCAAAATTAGACGTTGCTTGTACTGCACAAAGGGATTCAAAATGCCTTATTCAATGCACAAAAGATGTCGAAATTACCTGTTTGCAATCTGTAAATGCATGCAAGTATAGAAATGCAAAGTTCAGAAGTTTGATTTCATAAAACAATTGGCAGTTTCAGGCTTTGCATGCCAGAAACGAATTGCAAAAAGTCTCCTCATGCAAGAAACAAAACATGTAAAATCCATCATGTTCTTTCCTCTTAACGAAGAAGCTTACACATATCTTTCTAGCTAGCCAACAAAGGGATCGATCTATGATTACCTACCTTATGGAGCACCATAGAAGTAACAAATTGGAAATGGATGCCTCCAGATTGGCTCTTCTATTTGAGCTTTGCCGCAACTGCCTGCAAGATTTTAAACAGGGGACTGATTATGCTAGCAGACCAAAAAAAAAGAAAAAAAAAAGAATTGAGGTGGCATACCTCTAGACAATGCATGAGCATCCCTCGACCTCTTGAAGAGGTGTCACAACAGTAGGCCACAAAGAAAGGAGCAGAACCACAACTCTTTGATGAAGATAAAGACAAAGATTACTTTTGATGCAAGGTTCATAGCCTCTATGCTCTGCTATGTACCTGCGTAGCTTCGTCATCAACATCATGTGCCTCTGAATTATGAACAATGAGCTTACCATGGAGAGATTTTTTAGCAAAACCGTATGCAGGTCCATGTCCATCAATACTTGAGTTTATTAAATATGTGCCAGAGATGGGGTGCACCATCAAAGAGCATGGCATTTAGTTCATTGCTTCAGGGAATGTGTTGAGATACAGGAACCTTACCGTCTGGATTTCTTAAAAGACCTGGGTGTTTGGGGTGTCTGTAATCTGCTCTTTTTCATCTCTTAGCTCTTCGAAATCCTTGAACATGGGCCACCTTGAACATCTGCTTGAACATCTATTTTACGGGAGCTGTGGCCGTAGCCAGATATCTCAAAACATGTAAACCCAAAAACCCTACACGTGCCCTAAATGTCGATTAGAGTTAGGGTTTCGTTGACGACATACTTACCCAAAATTTTTATCATATAAGATGGTTTTAGGAATTGTTATTTTTACATCCATGTCAGATCCTCATGGAACCCTCTGTTATTTTGCTATATATTCTAAATCCCCCTAAAACCAACATAACTACTATTAACATTAATTAACACAAACCATTACATTCAACATGTATAAATTAAAATCCCCCTAAAACCCCCTTTGGTTTGGGTGCATATTCACACGGGGGGTGACATAGGGCAGCGAGAGCCCCTATAATTATATTTTGCATGTACAAAATCAACACCATATAGTATATTACCTCAAATCTTATAGTATTTTGCGAATCTTGTTATATAGTATAGCAAATCTTGTACATCTATACCCCATAAATGAGAAACTTTGTGTACGGTGTAGATTAAGGAATAAGGGGTGAATATGCCTATCCAACAGCTCTCGTTGCCCGGAGTCACCCCCCGTGTGAATATGCACCCAAACCAAAGGGGGTTTTAGGGGGATTTTAATTTATACATGTTGAATGTAATGGTTTGTGTTAATTAATGTTAATAGTAGTTATGTTGGTTGTTACATTAAAAAAAACATTTGGGCCCTTCGGGCCCCAGAAGAAGCAAACATAGATAAACTTTGAGTAAATTTTGAGGTAAACAAGAAAATAAAAATACAAAATGAATGATGTGTTATTGCAAACCATATATTATAAATTGCCACATGTGATGAGGAGAAGTGTCAACTGAGTTAGCCAATAGCGATGAAAGCTTCGACATCATAATTTGCCTCACCTTAGTATATTGCATTCCAAACTGATGATAATAATAAAGATCATTTGCAGCCCTTGCTTGTGCACTTGTATACTCTTCAAAAGAATAATTTTCGTGGGACCATTCGACCTTTCCATCGGTATCCTGATCAGTATAGAAAGTCACAGCTTTTAAAGAAAATCTTTCTAAAACAATGTTATCAGGCTCTGCCTCATGCCCATAAACTCTTCCAACATCTCCAACTGCCTCATTTTTATCTACATCCCCAAACTTGAGAGAGGAATCAGCCCTTGAATGCATGATCAATTTTTTTTTTTTTTTTTTTTTTTTTTTTTTTTTTGTTGAAGGCAAGTTTTTATATTAATAATAATAAATGGTACAGAAACCTTATTAGGACCCCTCAAAGGGCCAGATAAGAAGAATTTAACCCATAACAACTATGATGACATTAGTTTAGATACAAAAAGGTTCAGTATTCCGTTGGAAGCCCTGCTCAACTTCTTCCCTCTAAAAGCAAGTACTATGGGGACCTCTAACAAATTCCTGTGCAGTACTAGAGAAAGTGATCGCCCTCTTCCCGCTCAAAGCTATACTACAGGAGCAGGGTTCCTCAGTCTCTTGAACCCCTTTGCATCTGCTCCAATGCCAAAAAGTTGTTGTCCTTCAAGACCAGATCAAGCTTTGAAGCCCATATGCTCAAGATCAACAATTGAAACTGATGAGGCCTATTCATTGGCATCAAAAGAAGAGTTCTCGTTGATGATGAATCAATAATCACCTATGATCCACCCCCGAAAGATGTAAGAACAGCAACAGCAGCAAGCAGGCTTCAACCCTGCACGTTAACTTGGCCAGAAATCCAACTATTTTGAGTTACTAGATGGAGTTCCCTCACTTTTCTAGCCTGTCATAAGGGAGGTAGCCTCCACTTCTTCCCCCAAAATTAATGAACGGTCAGGCCTCTTGAATGATCAATGATTGAAGGTTCGTGGGAAATGCTGACCTTTCAAACACAAGACTGATGGGCCCATTCTGATTCTTGATAGCATCCCTACAAAGACAACAATGTTATAAAACCTTTGAAAGAAAGGACTCCTTGACCTATTTATGCACTATAATAAACGGCCCCAATTGTTGCATGGGGAATGCCAAACTGCAATAGATTTACAGGAAAGACATCTAAATATGTGAATATATCACAAAGAAAGACCTTCATATGAGTTCCAAAATGGCACTCAATGACCCTGCAAGACACTTTTGTCCTCTATTTCATTTCAACCACATAGAATTTTTAATCTCCAATACATGCTTCCAGAGGACTATTACTCCTGGAGAAAGTAAAGCATAGACAATGTTTTCCTGACCCCAGGAAGATGACCTTGACAAAATTTCCCGAAGATGTAGACAGTCTTTGACACATTTGAAGATCTTTATAAAATTAGCTTGGTCTGGTTTAATAAGAGTAAGGTATGCTTTTGCACATCATCTGCCACATCTGTTTTGCTTGTAATGTGCCATTGTCTCCATAGCTTTGAAGCATTACCTACATTCCACGCTTTCTACCTGAGTCCCCACGGTTTGCTCAGTAAGGCTCTGTGCCAATACAACGAGGCATAGGACCTGCTGAGTACATGCTTCAAATTTCGTTCCCATGCTTCAAAAGTCATTTACACAGAGCTTCTTTCATTTACTGCCAAAATAAAGCAGATTTTACTTCTACAAAGCATGCAACCAATGTAAGCCTTTTTCCAGCTTAAACTTCAGAGCTTCATGCAGCTATGCTGCATACTCTGTTAGACCATATTGTTTAATCTCAAACGCTGAAGAAAAAACGGAATGCTCCTGATGATCCAATGAGGACTGTTTTGAATCAGAAATATTTTCTCCGAGCTGTACAAGATTAATCAGAAGGACACGAAGATAGATTGCTTGCCTGCTTTGAGTTTTGAAACTTCTGATCAAAGCTGAGAAGATGAACTGGGTATGAAAGCAGGCAGGAGCAGAGGCACCCAGGAGCAAATGCGGCTTCTGAACTTCAAAAAATAAAAAGGATTTGGCTGCAGGGCTATGGAGGTGCTAAAAATGGAGCAAATAGAAGCATAGCTCCGCTTCTATCTCTGGGCCCTCGAGTCCTAAAATAACCCTAAAGTGAAACATCTCGATAAAAATAAAAATAAAAACTAGTAAACGTGTGCCCGGCGTTGCCGGGCATAAGTTGGGGTCTGTGTTAATCTAAGGCGATAAGGTGCAATCTATGTTAATCCAAAATGATTGTATAAGATAATGTGCTGTTGCATACCCGGTGTTGCGACATATAAGTAGGAGATTCTCTTTATATAGGCCTTCAAACAGCATAAAAACCATCTCATGAAAAAGCTATTCTCAATTGAGCATGCAATTGAAATTGGCATGTTTATAAAATTTTAGTTGATCAACCTCTAGGAATCCACATCGCCGTCTGTACCAAGAATCTCTAGACGCGTTGTCGAGTATAAGTAGAGGCGTGTATTCATCTAGGCCTTTCATGTGTGAGATCGCTTTGAGTAAACGTGTGCTCGGCCTTGTCACGCATAAGTAGAGACTTCATTTAAATGGGCCTTGAAAATTGCTCAAAAAGCTCCAACCTCTGGAACATTCGAAAGTGTTGAAATTGCTGACCATGTGTATTGAGCTGCATCTAGAACAAATCATAGTGCATCGCAATAGAAGATAGATAGCTCTCAACTCTTCAAAAGCTAGAGGTTGTTATAGCATATAATATAAAAGAGTTAGCATTTCACTTATTATTTCTGTATATATATATAAATGTGTGCTTCACATTGGCGCACGTGAAACCAGGGGCATGTGTCAACATAGGCCTTCTATGAAAGACATATCCGTCTGCAAGATCATGGCTAATGGATCTAAATGGGCTATTTCCTACACAAAGCTGAAATAATCATGGCAAAATAAGCAAGAATTGCTTGCTCTTATAAAACAATGGACCTTCTATATTTCAACATTTGGCCAAAACATGCCATATCCACCTCTTCTCTATTGGCTAGAGAATTTTTTCCAAATTTGGCTTCTTGCCAAAGGCTCATTGGAAAATTTGCCCTTGTAGTTGGCTCAATCTACTCTACCATTGCAAATCTGACCCCCTCCTAGTCCTTTCAGGTCCCTGCATTAATGTCCTTTTGCATCCATTTCTTATCATCCCTTTCTTCTCCCTGATGTGCTTAGGACTGCGGCAGAGAGGTGCTTTGGGATAAGCCGCCCGCGACGGACCTCTAGGAACACAACCTTCCCACGTAATCAATGGTTTGATGCAGAGTGCAAGGAACACAAATGCTGGCTCCGCCAAGTCCACGAACCACTTTACGCCCACATGCGGTCAAGGCGATGCGCATCTTCCTTAAAGCTAAAGAAAGCGGGTACATTGCGGCGCATCAAAGGGAAATGTTTTACCTCACGGGCGTCATCCCGGGACCTTACGGCGAAGGGTTCTTAGAAAGCCGGTATAGCCCACGGGGAATATCACTCCGGCGGTGGAGACAATACTTGCACAGCGACTATACGACCCTCGGGGTGCACATGCGGCATTACCCTTGCAAGAAGGCCCGGTCTTTGGAAATCACAGATTCGGACGTGGAACAAGGCTTGCGGCGTCTTGCCAATGGGAAAGCCCGGACTTGGATGGTATCGCGGCGAGAATTGCTTAAGTGGGCGGTGGTCGTCCATAATACCAGTCTTGGCCGCCTTGTTCAACAAGGCATTACGGGGAAGGTTTCAGCTGCGGTGGACCAATAGCGAGTTGTTCCCATATATAAGGCGGGTGACCCTGCTTTGCCCGACCAAGTATCGAACAATCATGGTCGATTCGGTGTTTGCAAAATTGCTTCTTTGGGATTCTTGAGCGGCGGTTGACGGGTTGGGCAGAGGCAAAGAGAGGTGCGGGCCCTCACCCGAGGCGAGGATTGAGACCGGCACTCAACCATTGACCACATCTTCATGTTGCGAACTCGATTGAAGACGGCGAGGAACGCCCGTCGGGATCTATATTGTTGCTTTGTGGATTTTGCGAAGGCGTTTGACAGCGTGCCTCGGGAAAAACTATGGGCAAGGCACCTTGTACCGGGGTTCCGTAGATTTCGCACGAAAATGCGTTAATGCGGGCTATCTGAAGATGCTCGGGTCGGGTTGCGGCAGAACAAGCCAACCATTTGATAGTAGTATCGGGGTTCGTCGGGGATGCCCTCTCTCCCCAACATTGTTTGGGCTTTACATTGATCAATTGGAGAGGCGGCTTGCGATAATGGCGGCGATGGAGCTCACCTTCTCTATCGGATCATCGGGCGGTTAATATAAGGATGATGTGGACCTCTAGCTTACACACCAGCGGACATGCAACGACATCTCGATGCCACGGACACGATACGCCAAGCGTGATAATCGGCGTCAACTTTGGCCAAGACTAAGGTGGTTTTCATATCATCTTCACGTCGGTAGAGGGTCCCCTCCTTGATTCACAGAGGCCAAAATGTGGAAGTTGCATCCATATACAAATATTTGGGAGTGGAGTTTCCTTCTACTATGCACTGGGACGCATCCATACGGCTACGAGTGACGGCAAGCTGGAAGGCACTATATGCAATGCAAAACAATAGTCATAGAGCGGAGTTGTATGATTGGGCCCATCGATCCACTTTGTTCAAGGTCTTAGTGGAGCTGTCCTTTTTTTATACGGGGTGGAAGTATGGGGCCCGAGAGTATCACTTGCTACTTGGAATGACTTGGAGCAGGTCCAGAAAGCCTTCTTAGTACGAGCACTAGGGGTGAAGTCTACAGTCCCATATCAAATTCTACTGCAAGAGACAAGATTCTTGCCTCTTCAGAGGGTGGCCCTTGATCGCCACATTGTCTATTTTCAGAAGGTGGTCAATATGGGCGATGCTCGTCTCCCTAAACTAGCTTATATCATGGCAATGGAGCCTTGATGCCTCAAGGCCCTGCTAGAGGGAAAAGAGAGCTCAATGGTTGGCTAGATGGAATGTGCAGAAACGAGGTGCATACATGTGCAAGCAGAGGCGGTCGCCATAGCTTGAGGCAATATCTTGACGCTTGCTTCCTCGGCAAGCTTTGGGATGCCAATGCCCTTGAAGCAGGTCAAGACAAAGACACTACGGCGCCACATAAATGCCACATTGGAGCGAGGCCCGCAATGCTACTGCGTACCCACTTGCCCATGAAAAGGCGCGAGACTCATTGCCTCCATTCGCCGCGGGGGCACATCATCTTGGAATTGAGGGCGGATGGATTGGTGAGCCACGCCCGGGCGGGGCTCGTCAATCCGCCAAATGGGAGTCATTGAGGATGAATCTCATACCCTTCAAAGTTGCCCAAAGATATGATCAAATTCGGACCGCGATATATGCCGAGTTGGTGGGGCCCGCCAGCCGTTACATGTGACATTGAGCACAGCATCCGTACGGATGTTGGGATCATATCTTCAGGAGGTTATGGACATGCGAGATCAGCTATGTCCTCGGGCACACACTTGACATGTATATAAACATTGATGTATACTTGTACAGTTTGACAGCATTCTTATTACTGCCACGGTTTTTCCCTCGAAAACCCTTCGGGGCGGGGGTTTTTTAACCCGGATAGTAATAAGTTTGCTGCGCTCCTTATGGGTCCCATAGGCCGATTGGCCTCAGTGAACGATAAAAAAATCATTCTCATTCTCATTCTCATTCTCATTCTCATTCTCATTCTCATTCTCATTCTCATTCTCATTCTCATTCTCATTCTCCGTTGCTTTCGACTGCCCCAAATTTATCTCGACTTTAACACCCTTGAAAATGCCTTCAGTTAGCATACATCAAATCCCACTCTACCACCTCATCCGAGTATGTTTTTCACTTATGTATATCTTATTAAAACCCACTCTACCACCCCATCTTAATATGCTTCACTTCCTATACCTTATTTTACCTTTGATATTTTAATGCTTCTACAATTGCACAACATTATAATCCAAAAATAAAACAATTGAGATTTCTTTTAGAAATGTCTAACCTTTTTGTGATCATAAGCAATACTCCATGTAAGGACTAATTTCTTCATATAATGCAGATATAGACTTCATAATCATTATATCAATAGTGTAGCAATATCATTGTTGTCGGTAATCCACGAAGGTCATGATTTTCACAATACAATTAAATGCAATTTTTCAATTGTCTATTTGTAGGCGAAGACTTATATAGTCAATAAAAGCTTTAAAGGTGCCACAAAGGAACATTGCACTCTTTAATGCATGCAAGTGTGCTGCTGCATCTACGTGATGTACAAGTAGGATTCTGAAAATACATTTGAAGGACCTTCCCTCTTCTTTTGCTCTGCCAAGAGATTTGTTGTTGTGCATTATTATTATTTCACATGTGCATATCGTGTAAAAGTGAGAAGAAATATACATGTCATGCATCATTCATGTAAACAGGTCATTTTCAGAATAAGCGACAGAAATAGCAACTCAGAAAAAGTATTGCATGGTGGCACATATATATATGCAACTCAGATGCACAGTTGTGGTGCGATCATTCACATAGCAATAGACAAACTGTAGATTGCAAGGATTTGAACCTTGATATGTCATACCAACATAAAAGAACTCAATAAATAAAACAAAAAATATCATTAAGCTTGCACCTCTACTTACAGAATTTTGTTTATATAATATAATGGCAACCAATATAAAATACCGTCAGCCATAACTCAAGGGACTTTCAAAGCTCAAAGGATGTAGCTTCCTTTGTTGTGGTCCCCAGCTATGCCTATCTGCTAAGAGAAAAACCAATGGGTTTACATGTAGCAACCTCTTTGCGGAAATTATATTGCAAAAATAATGAGTAGAGCATATGAAGCACCACTACTACCAGAAATTATGCAGCAGATTTTTATGCGCACCAAAAAAAGTAACAGAAAAAATGCTAAAAAACCAGAGTTTGCATTACCTTAAAGAAATTATAGTTTGCATGTTTCTTACAACGTAAACAATCTAATCACATCTGGATCATGTGGATTTCTTTGGGATGTTGAGATATGTAAGGCTTTTCTGAAGCAGTACATCGCAGACCCAAAAGTAAAACGTATGGACATATGGGAAGAGCCAACGATGAGGAAAAATATTTGACGGGTATATGTTCCAGCAAACTTCTATAGCTGCAAACAGCAACAACTTTAGAGCCATTGCATATGTGAAAGCAAAAGATGAAAATAAAGCAGAATATGGTTGAAATAGATCTCATATTATTACGTACATGAAAATCTAAGAGAAGAAACCAGCAAATTGCTCCACATGCCTAGTGAACGGGAAAACAATGCAGTAACTTCTGAAAAAGTCCTCTAATAATAAGACATGCCTATTATAACAGCTCGTATGTTAAAAGACAGAGCACCAACCTGATCTCATAGCAACTTGATTTCATAGCAACTCAGCAACCATAATCGTTTGTTACTATTTTGATCCTTGAGGCCACATAAACAATAAACAAAAGGTACAAATATGCAGATATGGAAGAAGGGCAAGCAACAATCCAGCCAATTAAAAGCTATAAAAACAAAAAATCATAGAATTCTGACCTTATCTAGTATGCATTTATAGAGAAATAAAGCAATTTTGAAGAGATTGCACAAAAAAAATGAAAAAAGAACAGGCATGGGTGTTTACAGTAACGATTTGCCAAACAAACCTGCTGGAGCTGTTGCCAAATTAAAGCCTGCATGTTTCCTAACATCACTGCCACCAGACCTGGCATTTGCATGCAACTCTATCTAGCAGACCAACACAGCTGCAAATTGATCAAGTACATGCAACACAACTGTAAACTAAAGCTTAGCAAAGGTACAAAATACGTAAGCTAGATAGTATGCATGGAAAAAATATGGCACGCATGTTTTGAAAGATCTAGTTCTGAAATCCATTTCTACACACTCAAATCCTCTTGTAAATGCATTCATCCAAGCACTATGTAACAGATGGCAAAAAGTTCAAACAATTGCCACCTGTATGATTCAAATAGAGAAGATATATCAAAATGGCTTCTATTGTTGTCATCGTGTTAGTGCTGTGTATTTCGTTTGCCTCCATAGATCAGCCACTTAGTCAAGCCATGTTAGAATTATGATTTTTGGTCATAGAAGATTGATTGAGGGAATATGAACCTGAAGATTATGTAGTTAGAAAAACTTGATTGAGATGTCTTCTGATAGCTTGATTGTAGATGCAAGTGCAGCTGCATGTCAAGGCTAGAACTAAATATCACCTGCAAAAGCCTGAACCAAATGACAGATCAGGAAGTTTACCTGCAAACTCACTACTTTCTTGCTCTTGCACAATATTAAAAAGCTCCCAAATCTACAAACACAAACAGAACTTCTTTGCTTGCACTTGCCACAAACACAAAGCCGTTTCAGCAAGTGAGATGGACTCATATTTGATCCCGAGCAAGAAAATGACGCCTCAAAACTTGCATGTACAAAAATGCAGAGTAATAGGACACTGTGCAAGGAAACAAAATGTAATGCATTCGGGCAGACCTTATTAGCACCAAAGAATCAGGTTGAAAACCAAAGGAGATGGTACAACAAAAAAAAAGAGAGTATAAGAATCTACCTAAGACCAGGACCGATTTGCTGCCCTGGATAAGCCGATTTTACTCCTCTGATAAGCCCATTTTTGCTACCATCAAAATGCAGAAGGTACAGAGACCGCTCAGAGCCAGAAATCAAGTCACCACTTGCTACAGACAGCTTCCATATCTGTTAATAAAAAGACACACGAAAAGTGAATCGAATCTGCATAAACTGAGACCAAATCCAACACAAACTAAGCACATATTGCATTTTGTACAGGCAAAGAAGCACTGAAGTACATACACCAGTGGAAAACCATTTGGAAAATAAAAAATCTTATGAAAAATAGAAGAGAAGGAAACAGGAGTTAAAGGTTCTACCTGTGATGGTGCTGGATGAAGCTCTGGTGCTACAGCTCTGCCGCAGATGAGAACGTCATATAACAGGGAGCGATCGTTACGTCTGAGAGGAGCACAAATGGATAAATATTGCCGGAATTTTTCCCCTCATTTTCGTATGATTAGATGGAAAGGGGGAAAGATTGCCGGAAAGGAGACGTTTTGCCGGAAAATGCATTTTTGTGTTCCAAAAGTCACGCCCTGAAAAGGGCACACCGGCATCAGCAAGACACCCCAAAAACTTTTTAAATAAGTAGATAAATAAAAATAAAAATAAAAATAAAAATAAAAATAAAAATAAAAATAAAAATAAAAATAAAAATAAAAGGGAGTAAACCATTGGGGATATGGAATTTAGACAATAAAAATGCAAAGTGCACTCTAGATATACTGATTAGTATGCCTCGCGCAATACGCCTATGAAATCATGTGAAAACCATGCCAAAAAGCGTATAAAATCACAAAAAAAATCCCCTGTTATAATGCTAGATATTTCTAAACGAGGTGCACCCTGGACTACGACAGTCGTCGGATTCATCGATCCTACGACTCAGTTCATATGCTGGGGCTTCTGGGCACCTCTCGTTTCGCTTATAGTCATTTATGATTGAGGCGCCTATGATTTTGAAATATGAAATACGATTTCGCCTAAGGTTTTGAGGGTATATCGAACTTATATACGACTTTGTCTAAGATTTTAGAATATGAAATACGGGGGTTCGAACCTTTACCAAAATAACTCAATGTCCTAATCAGACTACTTTAACCAATGTACCCAGTGAGCTAATATGATTATTTTTTATCTTGAATCTATGTTTTTTTTAATAACAACCCATTCAATTGTTTTAGGGATATACTAGAAATGGAGCCGGGCATAGCTAAGAACTATAGATGATACATTGGAGCAATTGTTAAATTAATTCACATTCTTAATATTGCACAATTAAGAGCATTCAACTGCATTTCCCAGTTCCCCCAAAGTCCCCCTAGCTTTTTCACTTTTCCCTTTGCCTTTTTCGCTCCTTAACGAATTATCCCATAAGGATAATTGTCTTCAAGGTTAAAATTCATTCCCCTTAATTTATTTTAACCATGCTCCATATAACCATGGAGTCCAACCTTCAATATTTCATGTAACCTTGAATTTCAACCTCTTGAGCTTAACTAGATCAACTTGTCTCAACCTAGAATTTATCTAGGTCATATCACATTCTTAATGCAAGATCATGATTATAACATGATATTCTACATTTCCCCCTTCATGTTATAATCACTGCTGCACTGAATCATCCTCTTTAATTTTGTAAACTTCCCTTCAGATAATGCTTTGGTTAAAATGTCTGCCAGCTACCTTGAGGTATTTACATATACAAGTTTGACTGCATTCTTCTTCACAACTTCCCTGATAAAATGTAGTTCTAACTCTATATGTTTAGTCCTCTCATGTAGGACTGGATCTTTGGTCATAGCAATGCAATTGATATTGTCACAGAATAATTCAGTGGCCTTAAATTAGTTATAACCAAGCTCAGACAACAGCCTTCTTTCCCATACTAAGTGGTTAAGGCAGCTGAAGTATATTCTGCTTCAGCACTAGACATAGCTATTGCATTTTGTTTTTTGCACTTCCATGCAACTGGAACTCCTCCTAAAAAGGTTAAATAACTAGAAGTAGATTTTCGTGTGTCAAGGTCCCCTCCCCAATCTGCATCACAATAAGCCTGTAACTGCATGTTCTCTGTACAATATGTTATTCCATCATCCTTTGTTCCCTTAAGGTATCTTAATACCCTTTTTGCTGCTATCCAATGATCCCTTCCTGGATCATTATTGTACCTGCTTAACATATTTACTGCAAAGGCTATATCAGGGCGTGTGCAATTTGCTACATAGGATAGGCACCCTATTAGTGATATACTAGTAATGGTGCCCAGCGTTGCTGGGCATAAATTAGGAATCTGTGCGGACAAAAACCTATTCATTCTACCCATTTTTTTCATTCTCTCTTTTTCTTTTTTTAATCCCCTTGTCCCTCCCTTTACCTTCCCTTTCCCCTTCCCCTTTTTCCCTTTCTCTTTTTTTCTGATGGGCTTTTTCCCTTTCTTCTTTATCTTTCCCCAGCTCTTTTTATTTTTCCCTTCCTTTTCCTTTTCCTATTCTTCTTCTCTTTCCCATTTCCCATGCATTTTTTTTCATTCTCTTTTGCTCACCTTTTTATGTGCCTTTTTTTTTCCTTTCCCCACCCTCTTCCTCTTGATCACGTGCCCTTTTTTCCATCTCTTTTCCCATTTCCCTCTCCCCTTTTCTTCGTGCCCTTTTTCAACTTTACATTCCCTTTTCTGCTTCTCTTGTCCTTTCAACTTTACATTCCGTTTTCATCCTTTCCCCACCCTTTCGCTTTTCCCCGTGCCCTTTTTCCCTTTCCTTTCCCTTCCCGCTTCCTTTTCATTTTCCTTTTCCCTTTCCCTTTCGCTTTCCCTTTCCCTTTCCCTTTTCATATGCCTCTTTCTATTCCCTTTTCTCAACTTTTTTTATGTGCCTCTTTGCCTTCTTTCCCCATCCTCCTCCCCCTTTTTGCCTTTCCAATTTCTCCTTTCCTGTTTTTCTTGTTACTTTTCCCTTTCCCATGCTCTTTTTCCCTTTCTTTTTGCCCTTTACTCACCCTTTTCTTCCTCCCTTTTGTCCCATGCCCTTTTCCCCGTCCTCCTTTTTTGTTCCATCTTTTTCCTCACCCTTTTTCTAGATGCTCTTTTTGCTTCCCTTTTCCTCTTTCTTCACCCTTTCTCTCTTCCCGTTTTTTCCACGCCCTTTCCCTTTTAGCTTTTTCCTCGTGCCCTTTTCCCAGATTCTCTTTTGCCCCTTTCCTCCCTCTCTTTTTCTTTTTCCTTTCTATTTCACTTTTCCCATGCGCTTTGTTTATCCCCTTCTTCCCACCTTTTCTTATTTTCCCTTAACTTTTTCTCCTTTTCCCACCTTACTTTCTTGCCCTTTTCCCGGTGCCCTTTTACCTCTCCTTTTCTGTCCCCTTTTCTATTTCCTTTTCCTTTCCTTTTCCCATCTTTCCTTTTTCATCCTTCCTAGTTTTTATTTTTTTTCCTTTACTTCTTTTCACTTCATTTCTTTTTCACTTTTACCCTTTTTACCTTTTTCCTTCTTTCCTTCTTTTTTTCCTTTTCCCTCTTTCCTTTTCTTGTTTTCCTTTTCCATTTTTTTTTCTTGTTTTTGTTTCCCTTTATCTTTATTTCCCTCTTCCTTTTTTCCCTTCCCCTTTTCCCTTTTCCTTTTCCCATTTCCCTTTTTGACTATCGGATTGAGTGAATTTTGGCCATTGGTCATTTTATCTTCCCTTTTTCCCTTTTCTCCTTCTCTTTTTTGTTTTCCCCTTCCTTACCCTTTTTTGTTCCTTTTCCTTCTTCCCCTTTTTTGTTTTCTATTTTTCCTTTTCCGTTTTTTATTTTTTCATATTCTTATTTCTTCTTTTCCCTTTTCCCTTTTCCCTTTTCCTTTTTTCCTTTTGTCCTTTCTCTCTCACCTTTCCTTTTCCTTCTCTCCTTTTCCCTTCCCCTTTTCCTTTTTCCCTTTTCCCTTTCATCCTTCGACTATCAGATTGAGTGAATCATATTGGAGCCATGGTCAAGATGAAACTTTAGTTGAAGACACGCACACATCATCTACATCGTTGGTCAATCAAATCCTTGATCGTTCGATCTAGGGCTCCATTGAAGACACACGCTATAACATTATAATATAAAGATAAGGTACATTTCTCATTTCTTCCCTTTCCTCTTCTGTCTTTGGACTCATTTTGGCAGATATCTTGCTTCCTGGTACAATGGGAGACTTTGAGATATTACAATCCCTTTGTTAAGCATCCCTTCAATCTGGCTCCTTTGAGTGAGTGCCAATGTTTTATTAAATCTATTTCTGTGCACCTCAATTCCCAAGAATTTTCTCAACTCACCTAGATCTGACATCTTAAATTTATTGTTCAGAACATTCTTGTAGTGATCTAGTGCCTTAACTCCATTTGAGATCATTAAGTTATCATCAACATAAAGTGCTATTATGCACCATTCATCTCCAGCCTTGTATTTATAGAGATTACCATCATTCTGGAATTTATCAAAACCTTGTTCTCTGAGATAGGAATCTATACATTTCTACCATTCCCTTGGAGACTGCTTGAGGCCATATACAACCCTTTTTAATTTCCAGACTTTTCCAGTTCCTACTTCAAAGCCTTTTGGTTGTTTCATATAAATATCCTCCTCAAGCTTTGCATTCAAAAATGCTGTGTTCACATCCATGTGATGTATCTCCAGGTTTGATGCATTAGCAATAGCTAGAAGCATTCTTATGCTGTTCATTTTTACAAGAGGTGAAAATGTTTCTTCATAGTCTTGGCCATATTTCTGTGAGAAGCCTTGGGCCACCAGACGAGCCTTAAACTTTGGGGTTTTGCCATCTGCCTCTGTCTTTATTTTGTATAACCATTTACATCCTACAATGTTTCTGTCATTTGGAGCATCTAAGGGTTCATATGTATCTATCCTATTGAAGGAACTCATTTCCCCTTGCATAGCTTTCAACCATTGTTTGCTGTCAGCTGAGACAATTGCTTCTTCATATGTTTTTGGGACTGAGACATCTAAATGCATCAATATTTCAAACGAGCCAAGGATCTCACCTTCATTATCCTTGAGCCTTTTGCTTTTGCCTAAGTCATCGCTTCCGAACTTTTCATGGTTGGTTATACCTTCATCCTTAATTATTTCAGCTTCAGTTCTTTTCTTTCTCCTGGCAGGGCCTATTTGTTTTTTGACTTGTTGGTCAGTTGGATCTTCATGCTGCACATTCTCAGAACCAACATTAGTGTTAGGCAATATTTGTTCAATACTTATCTCCTCTTCTGGATCTTCATGCTGCACATTCTCAGGACCAACATTAGTGTTAGGCAATATTTGTTCAATACTTATCTCCTTCTCTTCATCATCTGTATCAGTCATCATTGCAGGTTTGTCTAGCTCCTTTTTAAAATGTACCCTTTTATCAATCTTGCATTCAGCTATATCTTCATGACTATTAATTCTTGGCAGTACCTTATAAAATAGCTCCTCATCAAATACCACATCCCTACTTATTATGATTCTTCTTTTACTTGGATCATACAATCTGTAAGCTTTGGATTGCTGATCATACCCTACCATGTAGGTGATGTAAGCCCTGTCATCCAGCTTTTTTCTGAGTTCTTCTGGTACATGGGCATATGCTAAGCAGCCATAGGCTTTCAGCCTGGCATAGTCAGGAGTCTTTGAACACCATAGTGTCAATGGAATCTCTCCCTTGATGCTTATGGAAGGCAGTAAGTTTTGCACAAATACTGTTGTCTTGACAGCCTCTTCCCAGAGAAAGTTAGGTAATCCTAAATACTTGAGCATGCTCCTAATTGCATTAAGTATAGTTCTATTCTCTCAGCAATTCCATTTTGTTCAGGGGAGAATCTGCAAGTCAACTGCCTCTTGATGCCAAGTTTATTGTAGTAGTACTTAAATTCATTTGACAAAAATTCCCCTCCCCTATCTGTACGTAAGCATCTGACTTTTCTTCCAGTTTCCAACTGTACTTCATTTACAAACTGCTTAAATGCTTGAAGAGCCAGATCCTTGGTGCTTAGACAATAAACTTTGGCCATCCTGCTATAATCATCTACAAAAGTTATAAAATATATTTTCCCTGAGAGACTGGTCACATTCAATGGTCGAAATAAATCAGAGTGAATTAAATCCAACACTCCTTTTGCCCTTTTTAAGGATTTCTTGAAAGGAAACCTTATATGCTTGCCTAGGATGCACCCTGCACATTTAAATTTTTCATTTTTAATTTCAGATGCTTCAATCAGTCCCCTTTTAATTAAAAGCTCTATTGTTTTGGAGTTCACGTGACACATTCTTTCATGCCATAATTTAATATCTGAACAAGTCACCAGATTGATACTTTGAGCATAATGATCAAGATTCAATCCAAACAAATTTCCAACTCTCTTGCCAACAAACTTCAATTTATTATGATGAAACACCTTACATTGTAACCTTTCAAATAGAACTTTGTATCCAAGATCTACTAATTGGCATACAGAAATTAATTTTTTTTTTTTTTTTTTTGAAGGTAAGAATTTTTATATTTTATATATAAGAGAAAAGTACAATGTTTCAAGCATATAGAGAATTACTATAGGAGTAATCTCAACTTCTTCATTCTCTATATGCAGAAACTTATTGATTGCTCTAGAAGCAAAATACACATGAAGCTCATAACTTGCTCTTGTAGCTGATATCCTGGAATAGTCCATAACATCCATCTGCATCGTATCCAGATTATAGAAGATGATCCAAAGTAGCCAGAAGGCCCTGGAAATAATAACTCTTATCTTGAAGAATGTGCAAATGCCCTGACCCACTGGAATAGAAGAAACTTTGTTCCATGCAAGTTGCAAATCTGTATGAGAATAGCCAATGGAATGAAATTCAGGCATATCAGTACCTGATTTAGCACACTTCTCAAACGTAGCAGTATTTGAGAAGACCAGATCCAGCAGAGTAGATTCAATGGGAATTTGGCATCAGTACCAAATTACATTCAAGTTTAAACTTGAAAGGTTTTTTCAAGCATAGCAGTACTTGAAAAATACTATATCCATTGAGAGGAGAATTTGGCGTCAGTACCAAATTACAGGCTTGAATGGCTTTTTCAAGCATAGCATGATTTGAAAAATACAACCAATGTGCTAAAAAGATTTCAAATATTAAGCCAATCGTCATACAACCTAGAAGCCCAATCTCTTCAACATAAACCATTAACTTCGGAACTAACCTTGCAAATATTCACCATAAGGTATCTTCACGATTCATCAATTACTAAAATCACGAATCTTCACGCTAGTAAGAAAGAGGGGCCGGAATGGAAGGGCCAACATTTTACACCAAGAATCAGATTGTGGCTTCTGTAAACATAAATCAAATCTTTTCGAATCTTGCGGCTTCTTTCCTTCTTAGCCTTTATAGGTAGGACTCAACTAAAATGTTGGATCTACTGACGTGTCCACAAAATTTGGAATAGTAGACATAATCACCGAGGAAGCATCAAAGAAAGAAATCCGTTAGTGATACAACTGCCTGGGTCGCCCTTGAGGAAAAGAGAGATATATGCATCGATCCATCTGCTTTGGAGTAACTGTCAATCCTTGCTATCAATGCCTCCGAGGAATTTGCCTTCGATCTCGGTGGGATGGCTGTAGAGGGAGGCTGACGCTGCCCTCTGGCGGAAGCCAAGAACCCATCCACGGTATAGCGGCAACATTTTGATGCCAAAGAACCTGAAATTAAATTTCCTAATTGAAATCACGGTACCACGAATTACTTCTCTAAATTTGGCCATTGCTTTCCTTCGTCGAAAGTTCCAACATCGATTAGCTTTAATTTTAAATTGCAAATCGCCATTTCCCAAAGCACATGTCCTCCTTTGACTTCCTATGGTGCTTAAGCAAATTGTGGATGATATTCTGTCCTCTCGGCTCCTGAATCTATAATCATCATATCATGGTTATTTACATCATTCAACAAGTGACATAGTTCGAGGGATATTTTACCTCATCATCTTCATTTTGTTCATCTTCATCCTAGGAGTCTACAGGCTTCAGTTCAAAGATGGATTAGTTTAAAAATTTTAGGTACCTCTTTCTCGTGATAGATCCCCTCTATTTCCCGCCTCTTCCTCTTCCTTTGTAGTTCAGCCCCTAAGGCTTGAACAATTTGAAATAATGTGACCCTTTTCCTCACAATTGAAACAAAATGTGTCTTTTTCTTATTTTAGAGACGGTCTGACCTTCAAGTGTCCATAATTATTACCGCAATTATAACATGGTCCAATCCTTTCCTTATCACTATTATTCTTTGTTTTTCTTTCCTTTATTTTTTCAGGCATAAAAAGGACTTGATGAATACGCTCATCATCTTCCTGTCTATTTGTTTTTGCTCAAATTCTGTCTTTATCATTTGAATAGCAGCATGCTTCTTTGTTTTTAGCAATATTTCTCACCAATGTAAGCAAGATAGGCATTATGTGAAGCTGCTCTAGAATGGCCAATAGCTGATATTGCTCATTTAAAATGACTGCCCTTCTAAGTTAGCTATTATGGAGTCAGAGTTTCTCAAGAAATTAAGTATGTTCTCCTTTGTCATGTAGCTTCAACTTTTCTTGGTTGCTTTTTCTAAAACATCTATTTGTGAGAAGTTTTAGCCTCATAATTTTTTTTTTTTTTTTTGAAGAGCGTGTTTTTACTTCATATTATACACTCAAATATTACAAGGAAGTACTTCCGAGTAAATGTCACACGAAACATCAATCACTTTTAGATGATCACTCCATATTGGAAGTTTAATACGATCAGGCCAATTGGAGTCACGAAGCATAATTATATACAACTTCTTCACAATTTCTTAGAAGCACCACACGAGAAGAAATAATAACTATCATAAAACACCTTTCTTAGCCTTAAGCTTCCATACACTCCATATTAGCCAAGACTTTTGCCATGTGAAATGCAATCCTTTACCCAGAAGCTTGATCCACTGATTTGGATAAATACCCAAAAGAAAGTCGCTATCAAGATACTCCAAAAAGGAATCGCGGCCCGGGACCTAAGACTACTCGGCTACGCACACAAATATAAACAATGCTCCTAATGTTTCAATGCATGGCTCACACATTGGGCAAAGTGGGCTTACTCGGCTTAAAGCGATGAACCATCTCATTAACTCTCAAGGCGATGAATCACTGCCAAAGTAGAACATTTACCTTTGGAGGATTATATTTAGACCAAACAAGGTTCGGATGGATTGCCATTGAGAAGGCAGAAGTGCAGCGGTACGCATTTTAGAAGGTGTCTAAAAGTACTTGAGGAGTAAGCAATCACGTAGCATGAACTTACTAGCTTCTTGCCTTCTTAATGCAGCGAACAAAGTTCCGGCATCTCTGGTCACTTAAACTTCTTAATTAAAGGAAGAGCATTTGCTACACATAAGCCCATATCTTACGATATCTTTATCCAACAACCCATATTTCTCCTGAAACCATTGCCAAGGAGCAATGTCAGTACCAAAAATACCCTTTGTTCAATAGAAATAATACTGCTCTCCTCCACCTGCAGCTTTGGGAATGGCATGCATAAATTCTACAAGCTGGGTGTAGTTGTCCATATAGTATACAAGGCAACCCTGAAGGGGAAGATGCACGGAGACAACTTCACTTATGAAAAACCATACACTTCTTTCTTGATTGTTTAAGTAACTTCATACCTGGTATTTTTAATCATCTTTCAACAAAGCTGAACAATATAGCTTAGAAGCTAAGACCTTACCACAATAAGAAAAGATCAACATACCAAGTCCTCCTTGTTGTTTAAACAACATATATTTCTTCCGCATACACCTTCACTGATTGCCTCCTTTATGTTACACCAAACAAAATCTCTTACAATCTTTTTATCTACGCACACTTAGAAGCTGGAGCCAATAGAAGCGAAACCAAATAAATATGCGTATTGTTCAATCTCGGCTTAGCTACTTGAATTCTACGCCAAGGATAGCTTTTGAACCTCTCCACCAAATCATAATCTTGACTTAGCTACTTGAATTCTACTGCCAGGATAACTTTGAAACCTCATAATTTTTTGATCATGTATTGCCACATCTCTCTAGGACTTAACCATCTGAATTTCAGCAATCCTTTGGACCAACCTTGCAGCAAATAGTGCTTGTGCCTCCATGATTTTGAGTTGTTCATCCACCTCATTAGCATTTAGGATATTACTTGTGCAATATTGATTACTCCTTCGACAATTCCTGCTGCCTCCACCCGGTTCATTGAGCTTTCTCCATTATTTGGAGCTAGTTCTACGGCCTTGATGTCCTAAGACATCATTAGTACCATAATGTCTACTTGTACTTGGCTCAATCAAGTACCACAAAATTCAAACTCGAGGAACCTCTTTAATACTTTGTTTCCGGTTGAAAACCTACTCTCACCTTTAAATACTTCTATAGCATTAAGTAGATTAGCACCAAATCTACTTGACACATGTTACCGAGGCTATGATACCAATGAAGAAATAATGCTATAGTTTATCTAGTCTAGACACTTCAAAAATAAAATTGAATGCCTATTCTTTAGCTCCCTTGAATTCAAACAATTCAATAGTCACAGTAATGATACATTGGAATTATTATTTTTAACCATTAACTGCTACAGTAGAAAACACTATAGCGAGAGGTATTACATTGTAGCGAGGGTTGGCTATGCCTTCGATAGCCCAAGCATCACTTCATTACGGCCCAATACACACGCATTCAATCCATAAGCAACCTAACACATTGGTAGATCAACTGTACGTATTTCTGGTCAAGAATCGCGGCGCTATATGGCAAAGGCGATGAGCCTAATACTTTCTAGATACAACAAGTTTCCATTTTGAGCAGTATTCCCTCCTTAGCAGTTATCGCGTAAGGATAAATGTCTTCAAAGGTTAAAATTCATTTCCTTAATTTATTTTAACCATGCTCCATATAACCATGGAGTTCAACCCAATATTTCATGTAACCTTGAATTTCAATCTCTTGAGCTTAACTAGATCAACTTGTCTCAACCTAGAATTTATCTAGGTCATATCACATTCTTAATGCAGATCATGATTATAACATGATTATATTCTACAAAGGGAAGGAAGTACTTTCGATTTTTCTAATTTCCACAAGTATTCGATGTGAAATTATTTATTAATTTTAGCTCTACGGAATTATATTAATTTTAGATGAGGATGCATAAGGTGGCTTAATTTAGACGAGAGTGCATGAGGTGGCTTATCATGGACCTCTCTTTTAGACAAACTTTGCTAAAATTGAAATGAGAATTTAAATATTTGATTTGAAGAGAAAAACCCAAAGGGAGACTAAGTTTCTTATCTCCAATCCTACAACTAAATTCCACTGGATCCTCTTCCAAATTCTTTATAATATCTTCATATTATTTTGTTAACCATTAAATTCATGGAGAATAATATTTTGTCGGGATCAACAAAATTATCATATAACTTGTTGAGTGAAAATCTGCGTGGTTCAATATTTTTTCCCATTAATATTGTCACGATTAAACGACTTTTTTCTATCTAGTTTCCTATAAGATCTAACATATAATCCACAAATCAAAGCAGATCTGAAAGAGATAAATTGAAGAATGCCATAGGAAAGGACGATGTTAAATCGTTTTGAAGAATCATAAAAGGAAACTTTATATTATTTGGAAGGTGTGGAGGAGCTAGGGTAGCTTAGCCATACATCCTTCCATGAAGAAGAAATGAAATATGTAGAAATGGACAACAAAAAGCATGGGAGTAACCTATATAATATAAGGACCTTTTGAAGAAGAGCTAGTTAGAAGCTTGGTTATCACGGACTCTGTAGTTGGGCCGGAATCACCGACCATTTTCTTCCGGTCACGATGGTGGAAGTGTATATGTCGGCGGGCGTTGGGCTTCTTCATAGTCGATGGGGCTTTTAGTAGAGTTGCTCATGGTGACATGTGTCAAACTCTAAGTGGCCCCATTTTCTCTATCAATACATCATGTTATGTTCCAAAGTGGATCGTCACATTGGCTCTGTGAAGATGGGCGCATGTACAATTCATCCATAGGAACCTCGTCCAGAGGATTCTTTGGGGATTAGGCGGACCGCTGCGGCAACTTGCCTCCATAATGGCCGAGGTATACTTTCCAAGCGATTCCTTTTTTTCCTATGCAACAAAAACATAGATTTATTAAGGACAACTTAACACTAAGTTAAATGCAATATGCAAAGTAATGTACCGGTTTGATTTCCTCACGAACCCACTTGCTCTTTTGGAGTTTTATCGGCAATGAAGATGGTCATCTTTGGTGGCTTAAGCCCAGAGTGCATCTGCTGACAATGGTGAAACAACCGGCGAGGGAGGGCATATAAGGAGGTGATGGTACGCAAGGGTCTTTGGTCGACACTCAAACACACTCCACCACCCCATTAGCAACCAATGCGGCGGATAATCCGCACCCATCCTGCGATTCGTAACCACGGTACCCTTTGCCCTACCACTCCAAGAACTATGTTCACAATCGCTAGCTGACGCCTGTCGGCCCAACTTTCACTTGATACACATCAGCGCCGTGTTGTTGTACTGCTTGAAAGATATGAACCCATTCCACTGCTTCTTCACGCGCTTTCCATTCACAACTCCTCCGTCTATTTAAGCTAGTATCCTCCTTCCTATCTTCTTTATTTTTTTTCTTTTTGTATTCTTTTCCTTTTTTTTTTTCCCTTAATGATAGGTTAGTTTTAGCATCTTCCAGCCTATCTAGACATCTATAGCTATGTTTTTCCTTTTTCTCGCAAAGGACAAAACGTTTTTGCATTTCACAGGAGCATTGTTGTAGACTTTTTTGGAAGGATGGGGATTATAGGAAAAATGAAATAGATGTAAGAAATTTGGCATAAAGACAGATATGGATTGCATCCGTAAAAAGGGTGTATTTAAATTTACACCTACAATTGTTTTTCAAGCAAATACTTTCTTGTTGTCTCTTCTTTTTCTTTTTCTTTTTTCCATTAATGATAGGTTTGCATCTTTTGCCTATTTAAACATCTAATAGCTACAATTTTTATTCCTTTTTTGCAAAGGACAATTGCATTCCACGGAACATTGTTGTGGACTCTTTTTTTGAAGCATGCAATCATAGGAAATAACGAACAACAGATATAACAGATGTGGCACATAAAGATCGATATGAATTACATCCAGGGTAAAAAATCACTATCTACAACTATTTTCAGCCACAAGTATATCTACAGCTGTTTTCCGTAAGCTTTGTTTATGTACTTTTATACTTTATTTAATTTATGTTACATTGGCACCATCGTCAAGGGGATGCACTTATTGATTTGTTGCCCCATCATTTTACATGCTTTATTTCATTCATATGTACTTTACATTTTGTTTTATTTTACACTACATTATGACAATCTATGCAACGTACCACTTCATTCATTTGCATTTTGTTTTACGTACTTCACATTTTGTTTTATTTAGGATACATTATCACAATCTATGCAACGTTCCAAAAATTTCTATTCAAGAAATCCACTCAAACATGCCGAAAGCAATACATTTTAATATAAAACTTCTTCAAAAGAGATTATATTACGAGACTCAATCTTGTTGTATTGCTAGATCTTTTTTTCTTAAGGATTCAATATTATATTGCATGTTACTCACGATTACAAAAAGCATCTTCACGTGGTATATGTCCCATCACTACCACTGTTCATTTGACGACCTCTTTTCTTATCGTATTTGACGACCTCTTTTCTTATCGTATCACTGTTCATTTGACGACCTCTTTTCTTATCTTTTCTTATCACAATACAATTAATATCTACCAAGTTGCAATACTTTAAGCTTTATTTCTATTGTATGTATATCTAGATACCTTAATAAGCTAGACGCAAGTTGCAATACTTTTAAGCCAGTATTTCTACTGTATGTAAATTGTTTTCTAAATAAACAAATTGGAATACATCTAAGCCATCTATATCTCACCTAGCTCGTGCTCTGCTCATAGTCGGACTATGCACTGGTGGCCATTAATAAATCAATTGTTCGTGTTGTCCACTACTATTATTTATCTTTATAGTTACGTGTTGTCTATCAACCACTGTTCATCTGACTGACCTACTTTCTTCCATCTAGAAGAATATAGGGGTATCCTACCATGGTGACCTCTTTTCTTACAGTATTGTCATCATTATGCAGACACGTCTGAACTCACAACACAATTACAATTAACTTCTACCATGTTGCAATATTTAAGCTTTATTTTTCGCGATTCTTTGCTTAAGTAATGTATCACCGGTGCTTGGTACGCTCTCTTCTTGGCCAGCCAACCTTACTTATCTGTCGCGCGTGAAAAGCGGTTGGTGTGGGTGATTTGGAAGCGGCGGTTGGCGGATCTTTTCGGAGTTGACCCTGCGGCCTCTCGATTCGACTCACGTTACAAAGCTATTTCAAAAGCTTTACGGTGTTCTCGGGATTAGTAAATGGAAGTTTGGCATTTGGCGGGACTTCTTGGGTGTTGTAGATGGTGATGGTCGGTTTATGCAGCCCGGTAGAGGATTCTTGAGTTTTTTTCGTGAGTTTATTGTAGATATCGGTGTCATTTGTCTCTTTGGGGTGATTCTCCTTCCTCCTCACTTGCTTTTGTAACATTACCATTCTTTAATATATTGATGATACCGCAGTTCTTCAAAAACAAAAATATTTAAGCTTTATTTCTATATGAAACCACGAATACCTTCTCAAAAGAATAAACTCCTCTCCGGATAAGCAAATGCAATACATTTAAGGTCGTCTATATCTTGCCCAGCATTGCTCTGCTCATAGTTTGGAGTATGCGGATAGCCATTATTAAAATCAATTGTTGCAATACTATTCATTTAAAGGCATAAGTTTTATAATGTTATGAGTCATCCCACATGTCCCCTATCCAACCATTGTTCATACAACTGACATGATTTTTTCTATTTGCTTACGATTATATAAGGCTCCATACTACATGTAGCTTATCTTCACCATCAATTTTTTATAAAGGACAAGAGATTATACTATGGGCTCCACCTTCAGAAAGGGCAAAGTATCTTGTTGGGGTACAAAAAGCAGCGACCCGGCGCCAGATCATCACCACGGATCTACTATTCATTTATAGTATTTCACTTGTCATTAGTGGAGTAGTTACATGTTTCTATTGATTACCTATTTACCGATGCTTTAGTACCGGTAACACCTAAACAAGCTGCCAAGGGGTGCTATAGTGATGTTAGCATGGAGTGGGGCCTTTGCTTTTTACCCACCGGCATACTTTGCTTGCGAAAGCCCCATGGGCATATTCAGCACCAAGTAAGCACATACTAATACATCTCAAGCCTATAAATGCTATATTTGGCATTTCAAAAGGCAACAATTGATGCCTGGTCGGGATTTCAAGTTTTGGTGCTACAAAAGAAAATGGGAGCAAGAATAGCAATGATAGGTTTGCTACTTATGGTAATGTTCACTACTCAAGCCATGGTAGAAGCAAGCCATTCAAAAAATATCCATTTGAAATGTGGATCTAAAAAGAGTCTGTTAGTGCATTTTTTGAAAGGATTTCTTTGCTTCAAACTAAGCTTGCCGCGAGCCTGACTTACCATCTGCTTGACCGGATGGCCCAAGCGGAAGCATTACCAATGCATGTCGAAGATATGCTACATAGTATATACCCGGAACAAGCAATTCAATGAATGAGATTATATCCATTTGCACATAGTCCCTAAAGAAAAGCTATTATGTCAGTTTTTACAAAATGTTTTAGATGAAACTTTAAAGACATGTGCAATATAAGAGGTTGCCCCTAGAATACAACCTTTTGTAGTCGCTAGTGTTATGTACTATTAGTGATGTGGTAGTATAATATACATATTCATCGCGTATTTTTATGTGACGTCACAAAATTTAGAAGCAAATATCCATTCTTTATATGCCTAGCGGTGCAACAAGTGTTATGGATGACTTTATGCTTGTTTTATGTGGTCAATTGTAGCAACACGAGCGTCACGAAGATCCAGAAATGAGCCGGTCACTAGCACATGTCGACAAATTATGCTTGATAAATGCGCTGCCCGGTCGGGGAGATTCGATCTCGAGAAGTCCATGACAAACTTCTCAAATAGCACTAGATCTTGAACAAATTGAGGCATACATGACATATGATACATGATAAACAGCAACAAACACAAATGGAAATGGCATATATTATTTATCATGATAATCTACTTCATTATTTAGGATGAATCTGCGGGGGGTTAGAGCCTAGCCAAATGCGGATGTTAATGTTAACGACCAACCACTTAAGAACAATGATGGGACAGAGATGTGCATTGTTAGGATGCATGTAATTGTGCTGAAATGTACACCTTGCATTGTGATGCGGAAAATCAAAAGTGAGATCATTTGATAGATGTCATAGATAAGAAGGAAGCATCAAAGAGATCTTGCAGTGCATTAAAAACATGGCCTTTATGCGTATAAGACCTAATTTTAGAGCGAGAAACGACAACTTGTAGCCTAAATTTGTCATTTAGGCATGATTAGATAACTTTTGAAGGTAGAAAAGAAGGCGCACATTACATACAATTGTACAATCAAGGCCATAATAGTCTTTCCACAAGATATAACCTATAAGGTATGACAACATGAAGCTAGTCTAATAATCAGCTCTTCCGATCATCATAATGAAATTTAAAATCATGCGACTCAAGATAAAGAATATATATGTTTTTGAGCCTTGAAACTCTTGAAATGGATAGCTGCTAACCTTTAGCAACACGCTGGATTGTAGGGGAGGTTTAAGCCAAGAACCATTTTGCAATGATCTTACATTCATCTGGCGGGCCTTTATCCTCAGCGGGGGAATCATCTTAGGCACATTACGCCATCATAAATGATTCACGCCCAAACCTCTATCAAATAAAATGTAACGGGCCCATAGTAGACGGCTCAGTGTTGAACAGATGTGCACGTGGGGCGTTCACGAGACACGGCATAAATGTGTAGAAGCGACTATTCATAGCGTCTAGAGCGGTTTTGATTAGTTAAGGGCATGTCGGTTGGGAATAATATTCTGATTGAGTATCGGTAAGTGCCTATATGCATAAGGTAATTTACCAAGAACTTGGTAATCATTATGACATGGTATGACGCATAGACATGGTATGGCCTTGGATGCTCGAGAATTTGAGCATAATTCTAGTGGGAGAGGAAGAGCATAGCGGGCCATGGTAGACGCTCGAGTATTCGAACCTTGAATGTGTGCACGTAGGCGTTCGAGACTTCTGCGGCATAAATGTAGAAGCGACTATTCATAAGCGTCTGAAGCCGGTTTTGCCGGTTAGTTAAGGGCATGTCGGTTAGGAGCGTTACATAAAACATATATAGGCGATCAGTAAGGAGCACGGGAAGGGAGTTTCCTCCTAACGGGGGTGTTTTTAATCTCCTACATGTTGAAGGGGCATAAAATATTGGCCACTGCTTATCTTGGATAAGTTGTTAAGTATGTCACGGCCTAGCCATTTTCAACTCATTATTTTGAGAGGTTGTGTGACTTAAATGGCGAAATATGGAAATAAACTTTCCCAAAAAAATCAAATTGGCTACATCCATACATCAAACATGTAAGTAGTATAATACGTCTATAATGTTAAACAAATGAATGCTATGCTTCTCTAACTCTATAAGATCAATTAAATGTATTAAGACATTATGCGTAGGCAAAAAGCACAATAAGATGGATCTCACCAAGAACCGTATGGGCCTGACCTTGATTTGAGTTGGGAGGATAAAAGCGGTTAGGCAAGATGATAAAGAGCTGATTTGAGATGCAAATCAAAAATCAAATAAAAAAATTTAGACAAAGTCATCGGAAGGAAAAATATTATATTGTTACAAAGACCACTAGAAATTTAGGGAACTCAGAAACAAATTTTAGATCCCCTACAAGTAGCAATCTTATGTCCTTAATCATGGCAAATATAGAGTCTAACCACACTCTTAAAGGCTTTAGAGGTATTGTATGTTCTAAGCGGCCGAAAGCCCGGCCAGAGTTGTATATGTGTTCTTCTATGGGTTTTGAAGGTTTAGCAAATATCAAATTGGCCACATATGGGGTGAAACTAATAAGTTGGTGTTTGGGCTGGCCCGCTACCCATTGGCGGAGTTGAAAAACATCCTACTCAGTGGCGAGCTATTTTTGGAAAATATGAATGTGGCGACCAAGCTGGCCCTTGCGAGAATACCACTAAAATTACCATGCTCTAGCATTCAACGCCCACCGAAGGCCCATAATTCTTGCATAGGCATGGACCTAGTCAGCGGATATGATAGATTTAGATCTTGGAATGGCATCACATTGAATCGCGCCCTTTTGCACTTAAGCTGTTGAATCTGTCTGGCTCACGATTACCGATTTATATGCTATCTTGAAGTTGCAGCTCGGCGTCCACTGCTTTATTGATTCTATTCTAAACTCAACTCCCGTTGGTATTCCTTAGCAACATCATGCGGCTCAGTTAAAAAACCCTTTCAAAATTAGGGTTAGGTCATGAAATAGTTGATCTTTGTATCATGTCACAAATTTTTGGAACAAAATTTAAATGAGCTTAATTAAATTCTCTAGCTGGGCAATATTCAAGAAAGTCTGAGATGTTTGAGGTGTGGCAATGCATTGTCTTAAAAGGGCCCATTGGCTGAGCACATGACTTTAAACCATTAGAGGATCTCATCTTTTGATCTTTCATGACACTTACTATTGGAGTAGTGAAGTTCTTTGTCAAAAGAAGCCTAATAAATGTCATAGAGACAAAAGAATCAACACCTCTCAGAATTTGAACAAGATAGTTCAGAGATTTATGAAGTCACACCTAGGGAGTGCTACTTGAGAAATTTAGCAATGTTGCTTTACTCACGCGGCGCCAATATCCTCGGTTTCTTAGGAAATTCCCATTCATTCAATCTCCTTTTATTTAAAAATATCTCAATTCATTCTAAATTTCAGCACGAGCTAGTTCCTTCCTTGAAAAATACTCCAATCCATTCACTTAAATCCTTTTGATCGATCCCACTTTTCTTGAAATACCCAATGTGCATTTCGCGATCCACATTTACGTAGTGCTCACACAAATGCCCTTTTGTTCAAAAATGCACGTGTTTCGAATTAATTTTCCTTGTACGATAGATACCCTTTTGTTTCAAATTCTCTGTTGCGGAAAAAACCACCCATTTGCTCTGGAGTCCATTGCGCACTTTTTAGGGTTGTCTAAGGGGCAACCCTATTGATGAAAGATTGGAGTGACATATAAAGAGAGCTTTAGGAGTTTTGATTTGTATAATATCCATAAAATATTTTAAATATGTGGTTGCAATTATGGGATTAGTTAGAGATTGTGGCAGTTTGTGATACTTAAGACGAGAGAGATTGTTTTGGGGATTTCTTTGGAAGGTGGATAGCTATGCAATCCCTGCTAAAACACCTAAACAAGATTGCGCATTTTCGCAATTGCTTTCCTATGCTTCTCTCACAGATTGTTTAGACATTTCGAGAAATTAAATTTACCTGATTTGTGTGTTGAAGCAGCAGCACTAGGACATTACAAATGTACTGATGGAAGGACTTTGGGTCCTACAGCCTCGTTCAACAGCTTTTTTCTTTACCTGTTCATGAATGCGGTTTTCTTTCCTTTCCTTGGGGATTGCCTCAGACTTTGGCTTTTGATAAAGGCAGTGGTCTGGACAGAAATAAATGCAATTTTCTAAGTCTGAAGTGCTGCCTAGCATCATCTGCTAATGGCAGCAGCCTGGAGAAAGGAATTATGGCAGATGGGTTGAGTTATTGCCCCAGCGCTTTGAGAATCCTTTCATTCTTGAAGAGCCTTGTTGTAGCTTCTCTCCTTGTACGAAGAAAAGCCTGTTAAGATTGATTGAACCCAATACCCACTTCAATAAATTTATTGTTTCATTCACAAGCTCATTTGGTGGCATTGAACTGGTACTAAAATTCCTGGTAGAGGCCAAATTCAGAACAAAGGAGGATAAAGAAAAGCATTTCATAGGTACCATAGAGCAGAAGAAGAGTTAGACGTAGAGATAAGCTGTGCAATGTCTGGCGCTAATTCTCCAAGGAAGGCTAGCCAAAAGAGACCAAGAGTCTGCAGCCCATTCTTCAAAAGAGTGAACACAAGCACAAAGAAAAAGACTGCCGTTACTGCCATAACTGGAGTTTGGGTACAGAGTGAAAACAAGACTCATCTTGAAAAGAAAGGAAGTCCATCACATAAAAGAAACTACACAAGGGCTTGTTTCATGCTCTTCAGGAGCTCCATGTCTCTGCCGAGGTACGACTAGGGATGGGCCTCACTATTACTCTACAGAAAGAAAAAAATCAACAGGTCAAGTTCACCGTTACGCCTCTTATTATCTTAATGTTTGTCTTCCCTCTTGTTGCTTTGCCTCTTTCACCATATTATGTAAGTGCTTGGCCTTGCTTGGGCCATTAAGGTCAGAAAGCTTAGATGTTGGAATTTGAGAAATTTGTGAAATTATTATAATTGTTGTTGTAATACTACTCTACAGAGAGAAAGCATTAAAACTCAAAGCTAGTGAGTCCGAAGGGGAAGAAATATAGCCATTTCTCAACCAAGTCCTCAAACAAAATAGATTTACTAGGCATTGAACCTACCTGGCACACGTGAAGCATTTCTTTGTGTCTTGAAGGGATGCACACAATTTGAGAAGAAATTGGGCTTCTCTATAAATGCAATTTCCTTTAATCTTTCAAATTGGGGTGATCTACTGTCCTTAAGAATAATCTCTAGTTTTTGAAGTTAGCGAGGGAATTTATCAAGGCATTGTTCCTCAGTATGTTATTCATGCCATTTGAATTAGCATTTTGAATGATCTAGCAACGAGATGAATCACAAAGCCCAAAAACTGATACTTCATTAAAACTCTTCTCTACATTCAGATTATTTATGTGGAATTATGTACAAAATGAGTAATCTAAAAATCACTGTCATGTTGTGGTCACCAGGGAAAAATGCAACAAACTACTAGATATCGTTAGCATATTTGATATATTATTATTTATCAATGTAAAGTCCAAAGACATAAAGATGAAGTAATCAAACTTAGAATGTCTTTTAAGAACAATGGAATGAATCAGAATCAAATTCTGGAATCAGCATCGGGCAGGAAATACCAATGCAGATCCATTGAACCATTTTGAATAGATTAATGCTAACATACTGCTGAGTAGAGTCTGCAGCTCAGGTTCTCAGCCCAAACAAAGTCATAATCAAAACATCGCCTTCCTTAAGATGCACCTGCATCACATTACATGCTCAATATTTACTAAATTACACAACCAACAATATGGTTGAAACACTTGAAATATCACGGAATCGAAGATACCTTTCTCCCTTCTTACTGGAATCCTTTAGAACAAGACCACTGGATTTGTTTATGATAAAGAGCTGTAGTCATTGAATATTCCTGGCCACGAACCCTGTACCAGATCTTTTAATAAGATATACAAGGTCTGATCAAAAATGTGACGAAAAATCACATGTGAGATCTCTCTGCTACAAAGAGAAAAAATGTTGACAGGTATGTGGTACAGAAAGCCAAAGACTGAGAATATTTGGAGGTCAGAGAAGAAAGCAGAGCATCTGATACCATGTCATCCTTAGTATCGTTGTTTAAGATGTTCCAATAATTTAGATTCATCATTTTTTGTACCCCTTACCTTTATCTTTTAAAGTTATGTTGGTACGAGGGCCTTGTAAGTAAGGTTTGAATAGCCCAGCTGTTTTGCACTGGATGTTGAAAGCCAAAGGCACTGCATGAAGCCAAAGGTTATACACTGTAAAACCAAACACCAAAAGGACTAGTAATGTGCTGAGAAAGGGTCAGCATAATCACCATAAGGTATGGATGCCATTGGTATCCATAGAGGAGGGTAGATAAAGGAATCACTTTTCTGCAGCAATGTTTTTCCAGCTGGAGGTGGACATTTGGGGGTATCTTCTCCGAAAGGACAGTGCCAGATTCAAGATTTCCAGCAACGCGGATGCGCGTATCATCGGTATCAAAGGTTTCCAGAACCAACACCGCAACAGAGTATCATTTTTTACAAGCAGGATCATAGCTGGTCAATTTAACCTGTAACCAGGAATAACGTATCAACTTAATAATCAATATATTTAAATCGCCAAAACCAAAAGAGAAGATATCTAGTTGAGTTACTTTCTGGCCCGATGAAGTCAAGATTGAGAATCAAAGGCTGTTTCAGGAGTCCATAGTTTGTTCGAGTGCTACAGCTGTACCAGTTGCCAAGGTATTTCCATGACAATCTATGTACCCATAACTGCAAAAAGAGATTAGAATGTAAGGAAAGTGCGCATGGCCATGTTCACATAAATAAAATTGCAGATACTTGTGTTTGATTACTTACTGATAAGGACTATCTGTGTTGAGTGCAGCAAGCACTACTGGAGTCACCTCTTTGGGTGGAGATAGTAACCAGGATGGGCAAAGACTGAATGCTGTAGAACTTTGGGCTCCATTGCTGCAAAAGGCGTGGTTTGAACTTGTAAGATTGCAGGTTTGCCATTCTCATCAGTCAAACGCTGCTATAATTAAATTTCTAGGATTGATGAATATATCATATATGCTAGGAGAAATCTTGGCTGTCAAGGTTGAACTCAAATCCAAATTTTTCTTTTTCTTATGTACGAAAACCATCACTCCCTCGTACAATAATTAATTTAAAATGGTGAAATCTTCTGGTAATATATTTGATCCCCATTCCTTACAGTATCACGCGGTCCCCATTCATACTATACAGTAAAAATGTACTAGGTTCAGAAGACAAGTGCTTTGCTTAGGTTTTCTTTCCTTGCACAGATGTTGAGAGCCGCTTATGAAATTAACCATGCCTTTCAACTGAATGATGTATTATAATATTTTCTGTCAATGTTAAAATTAATGATGATCATCACATACCGCGGGCTTTCAATGAGCGTCTGAAGGTTGTGTCTTAGATAAGATATAAGAGATAAGATAAGGCGTTCTTCAGTCTGGCAGACGAGAAAAGTGCCATTACTTTATTTTCGACTGTTATTCTATTGCACCGCTCGGTGTGATCTAAACGTGCATGCCGAAGATAATGATCAAGTTGAATGAAAGAATCAAGAGCTGTCCAACACGTTCCAACGGTGGCCCTAAGCTTGTGCAAGGTGGAAGATAATGAGCAAGTTGAACAGAAAGATCAAACTATTCCAGCACGTTCAGTGGCTGATAACAGGTAGCCCGCATCAAAAATACCACATCACGGACTCTAATGGCAGTCCTCCAGGCCATTAATTTATTGCCATTACTTTTTATTACGCATATCTGATCAGAAAGTCTCCATGTGCGCATCAGAAGCCTGCCACATCCTTAATCTATAATCATAATCAAAATCCATGTGCAGGGTTCTATACATTCTTAATCTATAATCCACTTCACTTTTCTTTCTCTCCACAAAACTGAGGCTGATCCTTTACAATAAAATGTCAGAGTTGTAAAATGTACGACAATAAAATGTGCAGGATTCTATACATTCCAATCTATAATCCACTTCACTTTCTTTCTCTCCCGCAGGCAGGCTGATCCCTTTCCTGATAAAATGTCAGAGTTGTAAAAAGTTCTGAAGTACGATATTCAAAAAGTGTACGATGTAGTTCTGCTGCCTGCCCTGCGTTGGTGGCACCCATTCGGGTGCTCACCAGCTATTTTAAGTGTCTAGAGAGATTTATCATGGCATCAACAGCATTTCTCTTTACTGGAGTTTGTGCCCGTTAGAAACGATTCAAATGTCCAAGCTCAATGTCAGTTCGAAACTTTTAAAATTGAGCCCATTAATCAACTCAATATGGTGGATTTCCGAAAACTTTTAGAAGCCAGGCCACACTAGAAGATTTTTGTATGCAGCCGAACATTTTCTTTAAGCACAGGAAATCACGAGGGATAGGTTTATTATTAATGTTCGATGTTTTGATATTACTACACACAATGCATTATTAACAATAACAATGGTTGGAAACCATATAAAATACATGGTTGAACATGCGAGGATTTGATTAGCCCCTAAGGTGCATGTAGGAAGACATGATGTTTGTGACAACAATGGCATTCTCACCATTGGAGCTCTTTTTGCAGTAAATCCTCACGTCAATGGTTAACATGTAGCTCATGATCTCTCTAAATTCATATAATGTTACCAATGAAGAGGAGGTTCAATGATAAGATTTAATAAATTTTGTAAATGATAGATTCCATAGAATTTTTGTATTTTGAAAACTAATATGGATGAGGCGACATGCATTAAAGAAGAACATGCTTGCAGGTACTCACGAGAAAGAAGAACATATAAATCTTGACAGCGTGGCTCTTGCAATTTCTACAATCTAAATTTGGGAACAGGTAAGCAGAATTTAGGCTAGAAGTAGAAGCCCGGAGGAAAAGAGAAAAATAAGGGGATGGAGCAGGAGGAATTAGAGACAGAGTTCCATAGAGCGAGGGGTTGAAGTTAAAGATGCTCTTAGAGTACCATTCTGGGGGCACCCTTGATACCCATTTGAACATGCCAGAGCAGCCTGCTCCCGTGCATTGGCATGTTGTCAAATGTGCTTTTCTTTGCACACTAATAAGACAATGAAATCACAAGTAAAGCTCACAAAATATCCTGTATAGTTAATGGATGCCGCGGATAAAAGCAGGTTACGGACTGTGATAAACTTGAGTTGACATTTTGTAACAAAACTTTCATATACACATTATGGTTCTTAGCGTCAACAAAGGAAATCTTCACCTGGAGTACTACATAGGGCCTAAAACCATTTAAAACTGACCCAGGCATGAGAGCCATTGATCTTTAAGAGTTACGCAATGACAAGCTGCGACACTTAGCACTCTGTTAAGCGACCCATCACCCATTCATCAGCCACCCGGGTGGTACAAGCCACACATAGTCGGGCAGGCCTAAACTATTTAGGACAATATCCTCATCTCCTAGTCGCCAACCTCATGATGCTAATGATCTCAACCTTTCTTCTTAGTCTTTTAGCCAAATTAAAATGCATCGTTGTTTGCTTCCTATGACTCTTCATTTCTAGTTCCCATTTCGGGGATTAACAAATTTTTGGGGTTATAAAGGTTTTCCGGCGACGACTAGAGTGGCATGATTACTACAAGTGGGGGAGAGTTATTAAGTAACATCTTAGATTCTTGGAGCAAAATCTGGGGATTAATCAAGTAAGAATGTTCTAGAAAGAGCAGCATTACAAATGTTATAATAGCTCATAGGGCAATCGACTGCGACTAAATCAAATCGGAGAAATGTCATTAAGATATGTAATATGAAGAGTTAAAGGGATTTTAGCATCATGTCTTTTATTGTGAAATATATCTATAGATCTGACTTCCCATGCTTCAAAAAGCTCCTTAAAGGTCCATCTGCTGATTAAAAGATGAGAGAAATGGATATAGATCAAAATATTTAGGCAAGAATGCAAAGCGCTATGTAGTTTGAGCAGAATATGAATGGAAACCTCTTTAGTCATAACCGTATAAAATTACAACCAATATTTACATGGCGAGGGGTTCAATGGCATTTAAACTTGCAAATGGCATGGCTAACGACCATTCACGGAGAAAATCACAGAAGACCGGGAAGGCTTTGAGATGCTGCATGTTCTACTCTTGTATAAAAATAAAGTATTACTTCCCCGAGAATAACTTGTCCCCCTTTTTACATGATCCATTTTGGCTTTGTAGCTATGGCGATAAAGTTCCCTTCTATCTTTTTTCAAGGTGAAACATCGGTTTAATAATTTCCTTCGCTGCTTGATCTAGCTACGTTCCAAGGTTTGAGCTTGAGAACAGTGACGAACTTCGACACAATCTAAGACAGGATAGATATCCATTGCTATTGGATGCCCTAATGATGAAACTGTTTTGCTATTCTTGTTTTAATATTCTTTGAATCTTGTATCTGGGGTTAACAACCATAGTAATTGAGCTATAAAGCTTGTGAGATGCGGCCCTATGTTTTGCAAGCTTTAGCGATCGCTTTATCGACCATTTCTACAAGGCTAGAGTTTGAGCCTTGCAGTTCGATCTCTGTTTCCAACAACGCTACATCCCGGTCCCTTCACGAGTTTGAAGTCCGAGAATTATAAGATATATGGGAAGCTGAAGAACGATGCGATGTTTTGTACTTATTTTCCTGCCAGGGTTCTCTTGCTTCCCCAAATTAACGTCTTTCGGGTTGTCCTTCAACATTTGTTCCTTGTTCGGCATATATTTCTCCATTCCTCTGGGCACAATCCTTTTTATGGCAGGTGTGTCTTAACCCTTATTCTTAGCAAGGGCAAAAAGTCATAGTACATGGAAATTTAGACCAAGGAAGTTGTTTAAAGAAACAAGAAACATAAAGGAGACTACGATTCTAAACAACTTACATTAAGCTGTACTGTCGATACGGGGAAATAGCAACAATCTATCTTTGCTCACGATTATTATCTGGAAGCAGTGTCCATTGAGCTTTGGAGTTATCCACGATCTTTATCGGCCTTCCTCAAGAAACCAAGACCGCGATGTCTCTCGGGTTTTCACGGGAATATTAGCATCAAGCAGAAATGAACTTTGAAAGGTATTTTAATCCCCAAAACTAATTAGGACTTAAAATTGGGCGGGATGGCCAATTTAGAGGCCAAATTAATGGGGCCGAAGTCCCAATTTATAAAACTATGAGAATCCTATCAATCTGGTAGAAATGCAAACATTAGAGATTTGAAATTTGCAAAGACCTAGAATAGAATTACTCTGGATATATATCAGGTATAGAGAGGGATCCTTGCCATTGTAGATTTGTGACTAGCACTCTTTTTCCATATTTTCAATGCTTGAGTATAATCAAAATCCACCACAATGCAGCCAATACCATTTTATGGTAACTTGCTTTGGGAATCTTGGCGTCAAAGCATGGTTGATTCCATCATGTTTGAAAACTTACATCTTTTATAACTTAATTCTATGGCTAAACCGGTCTTGGCAGTAATTGACAATTGCACCTTGAACAAGGGCAAAAATGAAATCATGAGAAAAGTAATAGCAAAATAGAAAATGAGAAAGAAACTGCTGGCTTGTCTTCTTTGTTGTGCTCTGTGAGCGAATTTGGATAAGCCCAGGCGGAATGGGCTGGATTGGATGGCGGCGAGCGGAATGGCTTGGCACCTTTGGTGAAGTGGCTTCTGATGCGGCTCTGAGAGAAAAAAAAATCAGCAATTCACAGGTCGCCTCTTATTATCTTAATGTTAAGTCTTCTCTGCTTGTTGTTTTGCCTCTTGCCCTCATATTATGTAAGTGCTTTTTTGGCCTTATATATGGACCATTAAGTCGAGAAAGCTTAGATGTTAGATTTGAGAAAATTTGTGAAATTATTATAATTGTTGTAATACCCTCATTGAGATTAATCAAATGACGTTTTGATCAATTTGAGAGAATTAGAAAGACCCTTAGTTTCCAGCAGCATGTTATCTTCATATGACGCATAATAATGCGGTATGTGGCAATGACATCTTTTTGATCATTTGTTGTTACTAAGTTCACAGATTTGCAGGATTTTTTTTTGCTTGCTGGACTTGCAAATAATAAATTCATCTCAATGTAAAAGAATTCATCTCAATTCATCTTAATGTAAGATAATCTCCTATATGAATCAATATCTGAGGATGTTTATTTACATCTTCACAGTTCAAAGGTTAACTATAGCTTGAAGCCAAGCTTTTGGGCTGCTTACCTCTTTTTCTTTTTGGCATTATCGTTGCTAGGCTGCAAGCAACAAGACCTTACTTATCTATTGTTTAAATTCGGTTTTCGGGGTTTGAAACTTTTTTAGATTTTTTCTAAGATGTTTTCCAAAGGTTTGAAGGGTTTTGGCAATGGGAAGATATTCCACAGATGTTCAAAAATTTAGAAGCATCTTATATACCAGTTTTGATGAAGCCGATTTTGGCCAGTATAAGGTTTTTCTTGAGTAAAAGCTTCCGATACCATACCACGGCATGGAAACCCGTTAATAGTTAGGATTCGTGATGTATGTTTCCTATTTTTTATTGAGGTACATAACTGCGGCATGGATGCATTAAGGTGATAAATCTAGAGGTAAGTATAGTTTATTATGAGTAAATTTGCATGTGTGGATTGTAGATAGTTTTTGCGGTCTTTGACCCGGTAGAGCCTGCGCTCTTCCCACAACCATGACCCACCCCGTGACCACTATCCTTTTAGCCCCTCTTGGTAGGATCTAGAACACATTTGTGCGGTCTTGGATATGGGCGATGTAGAAATTTGCCACCAAAGTTATGAGCGGCAGCTACTTGCCTCCGGATGATTCTTTGCAGATTTCGCAAGCTCCCAAAGCAAGATTCGATGATGGCTCTTGGTGATATTTTTAGTATTGGAGCGTGGCGTTTTGTTGGCGGAAGGGAAAGAGGCTCTAACCCACGGCCCTCTTCAAGCCATTGTTCTATAACACCATTGGCAGCCCTAGATTCTCCGCACCTATATCGTTGTACGTATATAAATGGGTTCTCCAAGATGTGGGATGCATTGTAGGCGATGAAGAAGTTTACGACATCTGTTTAAATTCCCATTGCCTTTCTTCTGTTTGTGTGCTTTTAGCCTTGCTCAAAAGAATATGAATCTGCTCTAGCTAAAGAGATTAGAAAATTACGTTTTCAAAAGCGATGTAACTTCAGAATGATACTATTGTTTTTCCATTATAGGGTTTAAAAAGAGCGTTAAAGAGGCGAGCTTGAACAAAGTTTGATGAAGCCATTCGACACTTTGAGGTAATTGTTCTTGAATCGTTTATGCTAGGCACAATTCTTCTGCGAGGATTTCATAAGCTTATCAAAGTGAAGCACGGCAATAGGTACCAATAGTCTGACTTTTCTACGATGGAAGGCGTGAGAAAACTTGGTGAGTCATTGACCTTAGAAAAAGCTCATCAACGTAGGCTCTGGAAAAGCACAAAACTTTGCAAAGGAAGGGACTAGAAGCGGGAAGAGAAATGGTATATCTTATTTCTTCCACTAATACAACTACAACTTAGTGCTTTTTATGTACCCGAGGAGTTAAATGGAAGAAGTAGTGGAGGAATTTGTCCCAAATCTCTATGTCTTTACTTTCCGGGGAAGCAGAATGTTAATGGTAAAAGCGGATTAAGTGAACTACCAAAGCGGATGATGCTAAGATTTAAGTTTCTACACTTATTTTTCTATTTCACTTTTCAATGCATTCTATGGCATGCTGACTTTAGAGATTATTGCATGCGAAGACATTTTCCTCCGACTCTTGGTGCATTGGATGGTTAATGTCACTTAACCCCATCCATTAAAGCTCAACATCTTATGGCTACATGGCTTCTCTACTAATCAACTCACGCTGCATGGAATCAATGTTAGGCGTGGCATGCCTACGCCTCCGCAGGAAAAATTAGAGTCGATTGCATTGAAGATCCTAACATGTCTTTAAATGTAGCATTGAATTCTTTTATCTAAGGCAAGTATTTGGACATGGCTAGGCCTCTTCCACACATGATCAATTCAAATTTTTAGTGAGTTCTTGAGTTTAACATGTCTTTAAATGTAGCATTTGGTTCTTTTATTTGAAGCATTTGGATGTAAAGGGAACTCTCTCGAGTTTACCATTCTTTCTTATTTGAGGTTGGGAAGAGCATTAGTATTTACGGTGGTATAATGTCATTTGAGACTGTGGATTCACAATTATGTGTGTTCCGGGGATGCACCCGACATTAAGCTATGCAGATCCTAGAACATATCAACTCAAGTATTTATTTTGAGTCCAACTTGTACATTTATGTGTGTGTGATGTAGTGAGTTCATTAGTTCTACATCAAATTAAAAGATGAGTGATTGAATGATGCTTTTTATTTTTTGGAATTATGCATATGGTAAGCACATAAGTTGTATATTCTTTCATTGTTCTCATTCCGGTTATAGCTTTATGGCCGCTTCCTC